>OY759265.1:26484149-26830604 GCA_963662155.1 Lamellibrachia columna | reverse complement strand
GAGTGTCAATGGGTTGTAGAGAGCGATCGTGGTGGCCCCTGGATTAGCAATGTAATGGGTTGCAGAAGCCAATCGTGGTGGTCCTTGGATTAGCAATGTTAGCGGGTTGTAGAGCGCAATAATGGTGGCCCCTGGATTAGCAATGTCAATGGCTTGTAGAGCGCCAACGTGGTGGTCCCTGGATTAACAATGTCAAGGGGTTGTGGAGCGCAATCGTGATGGCCCTTATTATTAACAATGTCAATGGAGACAATCATGGTAGACACTGGACTAGTAATGCTAGTAGATTGTAAAGATGGTTTGCTGTGAATCAGATTCTCATTGAACCTGTCAAAACAAATGATATTTCATTTCGGAACCGTCCGCCTGATACGGGAATTTAACACCTTAATTAATAATCAACAAACAACCAGGGTACATGTAACCAAATGTCTGGGTGTATATTGATGACGTTCTGAATCACTTACAAGGCAAGTTTTCTCACTATAGAAATGGAATGCATGTGTTGTACTGTTCTTTGTTTTTACCACATTTAAACAAACTAGATATTATCACTACGTATTTGTCATCATTTATTAAAAACGGTTGTAAATTTGTATATGTTGTATGCAATGTAAACATATAATTATGTTAATCGTGCAGAGTTGTTTTCGTTTTTTTTTTCGTTGCAATAATACGACGTTCTATGACGAAAGTTACAATAATGGTGGGGGTGAACCATAGATAAGTATCGCTTCTTCAGTTCACCCCTTTTCAACTCACTATTTTTCCATATTCGTAACTGATTTGTTGCAAATGTTGTAATACTTTTGTTTATTTCTAGCATTGTAATTGTGTGTTAGAAACAAATGATTGATTTTTTGATTGGACTGATTGATTGATTGATTGATTGACAGAGAGCAATTGTGATGGCCCTGAATTAGCAATGTTAATGGGTTGTGGAGTGCAATCACGGTGACCCTTAGGTTAACAATATCAATTGGTTGAGAACGTCATGCTCATTGCTTATGAAAACGTATAATCTAGGCCAAAAAGACAAAGAAGGGCCCCACAACGCTTTACCAGTGCAATAATAGTTTCCCAAAAATCATGACTGTGACATGCAGATTAAACAAATTAATACAATCTATTGCCGCCTTTGTATCAGACATATTGTACTATAATTACTTCAAAAAACTATCTCCGCAAATTGGTCATGGAGAAAATTAACACCTATTCCTAGCAAGGCTTTGAAAATTGCTCCAAAAATATATTGTAGGTGATAATAACACAGAATGTAATACTAAAAACTGCTATGTCTACAAAAACAATATGCCAGCCGAAATCTAGAAATGTATGTAATGTAATGTAATAACTCGGTTTACAAACAATGAAATTAGTACTATTGTCTGTTATGAAAGTATTCTTATTTGATTTCTCTTTCAATGATCTAAACAAATAAACTTCACTTCACATGAAAATACTGTAGTTACTTGTGTTTTCTGATATGATCGGGAAGAGAAAATGGGTGTTTGAAACGAAAATATTGTCAATAATCCTACATCCCGACCCACAACGCTCTAGTCTAGTAGTAAAAATAATATGTAAAGTGAAACGAGAAGTTAGAAGGAAGACGTGGAATACAGAACCACATAAAATGAAAGTAGTGGGGAGCAGACTACTGTGGGAAGGACACACATATAGAATGGGTTAGGATGGCTTGACAAAAAGAACATGGAAAACAGGACAGTGTAGTAGAAGGAGAAGAGGAAAACCGACATTGACACAGTCATGTAAAGATAGTGTTCAGAGAGATCTCGAAAAAGGCAGGTTGAACCAGCAGAGAGTGGGAGATAAACGCAGAACATCGTGATAGATAGAAACGACTAAGAGATGTGTCAACAACCCCACAAGGGACCGGTTGGGAGACGAATAATGAGCAGAATAAGAAGAGGGCGTAACAGTGTAATAACATAAACTTGCTTCAGAATACTTGTTTGAGCACAGAAAGGGTTTCTGGAAATGAAACTGTTCACGAGCAGTTCTAACTCATGTGTGTGTATCGCTGAGGCGACACGCAACCAAACACAGATATCACGCACGTGTCTGTGTAGTGATATCAACACACGTGTCTGTGTATTGTGCAGTGACTGATATATTGTACATGTGTTTCTACAAGCGCCGAACAAGAGCTATTTCTAACTAATTTATGCATATTGCTGAGGGGACACGCAAGCAAATACACGCAGTGCACAACACGAGAAAACATTCACGTGCCCGTATTGGGTGCACTGACCGATATATTATACATTTTGTTTCGGCAAATACCAAACAAGATATGTTTAAAATGTTAACGTTTCTTATTTGGAATCAACAACGGCTCCCGCAGGTTGTCAGCTTCAAAGGAATGAAAACAGCTTCAGAACTAGGTATGTTAATGTTCGATAGATGGCACCATAATCAGTCTATCTGTCCATGTAGAAGTTGTGGTAGGAACCGGCTCTGCGTGACGACACTCTCTGGTCTTCTTTGTACGTTTTGTTTAGTATTGTTTCCTTAGATGATGTAATGTGCATAAACCGAAGAATATACAAAGGTATATATGTCTGTCTGATCCCCCCCTCTCTCCCCCACCTCTCTCACTCTCTCCCTCCCCCCTCTCTCTCCCCTCTCTCCCCTCTCTCTCTCTCTCTCTCCTCTCTCTCTCTCCCTCCCCCTCTCTCTCTCTCCCCTCTCTCCCCCCCTCTCTCTCTCTCTCTCTCTCATTCTCTCCCTCTGTCTCTCTCTCTCTCTCTCTCTCTCTCTCTCTCTCTCTCTCTCTCTCTCTCTCTCTCCTCTCTCTCTCTCTCTCGTTGTTTACATATATAGCGGTTTCACAGCGATATGTAAGTTATTAAATAATAATGTTTTGCTATAGGTTACAAAACTCTGTAGACTGTGAACGTTTCAATACATCAGGTGCATTTTTATCGTGTGTGGCAAAGTATACATAAGACTGTGTTTAGCAAATTCATGTTGTACTCTGACTGTGTGTATGTTGTATTGCCCATGTATGTCGATGTTTTCAATGCTACTGTTTTGATCAAATGATAAGTGTTGAAGGTAGACAGGTAGTTTATTATGTGTGAATTTATAAGATATTTTTAGTACTTGCAATTTTAGTATATGTCTATTTTTAAGGCTGTTAATCAATGATTCAGTGTGAGCATTATATTTGCTTACACTTATAATTCGGACGACTTTCTTTTGCATGTTTTTTAATTCTGTCACATTTGTAGCCTCAGGCCGTTATATCATAGCTCAAATGTGTCAATGTCAGTGAGTTGCATAACATATTCGTTATGCGAAGACGTAATAATCGTTTGAGTATGTCAAGAATACCTAAATACCTACCTAAAAAAATTAATTCATGCACTCTTCCAATTTTTAATAACGGCGGATTTACACATTTTCTTCTAGACTTTTTGAAAAGCATTCAGTTTTGATTAGGTTAAAATATAATTTGTTTAATTTAAGCGATTCACTGATTTCATGCCTTTCTATGATGATAGAGAATTCTACATTCCCATTATCTTCATGAGTTGAAAATAACTCTGATGAGAAGGTTGTATCATCGGCGTACATTATAAAATTTAACTTTTTGGTGGACTCGGCAAAGTCATTAATATATATGATAAACAACAGTGGGCCTAGAATCGAGCCTTGGGGTACACCTGTTGAAATATTCAGCATATTTGATTTGATGTCCTCTATTTCCACATGCTGTTTTTGGTGTGTTAAATAATGTCTAACTAAATCTAAAGCTACACCTTTTACGCAATAATAGTCTAATTTAGTTAGTAATATTGTACGGTCTACGGTGTGGAATGGTTTTGAAAGGTCTAAGAAAATATTTGTAGGTATTTCAACATTTTACATTTGTGTTATTATTCTATCGGTTAATTCAAGAGCAGCAAATTCGGTTAAATGTTTCATTCAAACTCCATATTGGTTATCATACAAAAGTGTTTGTGTTTTCAAAAAGCAATCTAGCTGGATGTAAATTACTGTTTCAATTGCTTTTGAAATAATCTTTTAAGAGCGATATTAGTCTGTAATTGCAAAATTGTGTATTTGCACCTTTTTATAGATTGGGACTACTTTGGCACGTGGTGGCTCCTGGATTAGCAATGTCAATGGCTTGTAGAGCGCCAACGTGGTGGCCCCTGGATTTGCAGTGTTAACGGTTCGCAGAGTGCAATCACGGTGGCCCCTGGATTAACAATGTTAATTGGGTGTGGAGCGCAATCGTGATGGCCCTTATATTAGCATTGTCAATGGGTTGCAGAGTACAATCATGGTGACACTGGACTAACAATGCTAGTAGATTGTAAAGATGGTTTGCTGTGAATAAATTATCATTGAACCTGTCAAAAACAAATGATATGCCATTTCGGAACCGTCCGCGTGATAATGAAATTAACATATTAATTAATAATCAACAAATAACCAGGGTACATGTAACCAAATGTCTGGGTGTATATATTGATGACGTTCTGAATCACTTACAAGGCAAGTTTTCTCACCTATAGAAATGGAATGCATGTGTTGTACTGTTCTTTGTTTTTACCACATTTAAACAAACTAGATATTATCACTACGTATTTGTCATCATTTATTAAAAACGGTTGTAAATTTTTATATGTTGTAAGCAATGTAAACATATAATTATGTTAATCGTGCAGAGTTGTTTTCGTTTTTTCTTCGTTGCAATAATACAACGTTCTATGACTAAAGTTACAGTAATGGTGGGGGTGAACCATAGATAAGTATCGCTTCTTCAGTTCACCCCTTTTCAAACTCACTATTTTTCATATTCGTAACTGATTTGTTGCAAATGTTGTAGTACTTTTGTTTATTTCTAGTATTGTAATTGTGTGTTGGAAATAAATGATTGATTGTTTGATTGACTGATTGATTGATTGGTTGATAGAGAGCAATAGTGATGGTCCTGGATTAGCAATGTTAATGGGTTGTGGAGTGCAATCACGGTGACCCTTAGATTAACAATGTCAATTGGTTGCAGAACGTCATGCTCATTGCTTATGAAAAGGTATAATCTAGGCCAAAAAGACAAAGAAGGGCCCCCACAACGCTTTACCAATGCAATAAATAGTTTCCCCAAAATCATGACTGTGACATGCAGATTAAACAAATTAATACAATCTATTGCCGCCTTTGCATCAGACATATTGTACTTCAAAATTATAATTACTTCAAAAAACTATCTCCGCAAACTTGTCATGGAGAAAATTAACACCTATTCCTAGCAGGGCTTTGAAAATTGCTCCAAATATATATTGTAGGTGATAATGACACAGAATGTAATACTAAAAACTGCTATGTCTACAAAAACAATATGCCAGCCGAAATCTAGAAATGTATGTAATGTAATGTAATAACTAGGTTTACAAACAATGCAATTAGTACTATTGTCTGTTATGAAAGTAGTGGGGAGCAGACTACTGTGGGAAGGACACACATATAGAATGGGTTAGGATGGCTTGACAAAAAGAACATGGAAAACAGGACAGTGTGGTAGAAGGAGAAGAGGAAAACCGACATTGACAAGTCATGTAGAGATAGTGTTCAGAGAGATCTCGAAAAAGGCAGGTTGAACAGCAGAGAGTGGGAGATAAAGGCAGAACATCGTGATAGATAGAAACGACTAAGTGATGTGTCAACAACCCCACAAGGGACCGATTGGGGAGACGAATAATGAGCAGAATAAGAAGAGGGCGTAACAGTGTAATAACATAAACTTGCTTCAGAATACTTGTTTGAGCACAGAAAGGGTTTCTGGAAATGAAACTGTTCACGAGCAGTTTCTAACTCATGTGTGTGTATCGCTGAGGCGACACGCAACCAAACACAGATATCACGCACGTGTCTGTGTAGTGATATCACACACGTGTCTGTGTATTGTGCAGTGACTGATATATTGTACATGGGTTTCTACAAGCGCCGAACAAGAGCTATTTCTAACTAATTTATGCATATTGCTGAGGGGACACGCAAGCAAATACACGCAGTGCACAACACGAGAAAACATTCACGTGCCCGTATTGGGTGCACTGACCGATATATTATACATTTTGTTTCGGCAAATACCAAACAAGATATGTTTAAAATGTTAACGTTTCTTATTTGGAATCAACAACGGCTCCCGCAGGTTGTCAGCTTCAAAGGAATGAAAACAGCTTCAGAACTAGGTATGTTAATGTTCGATAGATGGCACCATAATCAGTCTATCTGTCCATGTAGAAGTTGTGGTAGGAACCGGCTCTGCGTGACGACACTCTCTGGTCTTCTTTGTACGTTTTGTTTAGTATTGTTTCCTTAGATGATGTAATGTGCATAAACCGAAGAATATACAAAGGTATATATGTCTGTCTGATCCCCCCTCTCTCCCCCACCTCTCTCTCTCTCCCTCCCCCCTCTCTCTCCCCCCTCTCTCTCTCTCTCTCTCTCTCTCTCCCTCCCCCTCTCTCTCTCTCCCCTCTCTCCCCCCCCCTCTCTCTCTCTCTCTCTCTCTCTCTCTCCCTCTGTCTCTCTCTCTCTCTCTCTCTCTCCCTCTGTCTCTCTCTCTCTCTCTCTCTCTCTCTCTCCCTCTGTCTCTCTCTCTCTCTCCCCTCTCTCCCCCACCTCTCTCTCTCTCTCCCTCCCCCTCTCTCTCTCTCTCCCCTCCCCCCCCCCCCTCTCTCTCTCTCTCTCTCTCTCTCTCCCTCTGTCTCTCTCTCTCTCTCTCTCTCTCTCTCTCTCTCTCTCTCGTTGTTTACATATATAGCGGTTTCACAGCGATATGTAAGTTATTAAATAATAATGTTTTGCTATAGGTTACAAAACTCTGTAGACTGTGAACGTTTCAATACATCAGGTGCATTTTTATCGTGTGTGGCAAAGTATACATAAGACTGTGTTTAGCAAATTCATGTTGTACTCTGACTGTGTGTATGTTGTATTGCCCATGTATGTCGATGTTTTCAATGCTACTGTTTTGATCAAATGATAAGTGTTGAAGGTAGACAGGTAGTTTATTATGTGTGAATTTATAAGATATTTTTAGTTCTTGCAATTTTAGTATATGTCTATTTTTAAGGCTGTTAATCAATGATTCAGTGTGAGCATTATATTTGCTTACACTTATAATTCGGACGACTTTCTTTTGCATGTTTTTTAATTCTGTCACATTTGTAGCCTCAGGCCGTTATATCATAGTTCAAATGTGGCAATGTCAATGAGTTGCATAACATATTCTTTATGCTAAAAGGTAATAATCGTTTTTGAGTCTGTTAAGAATACCTAAATACCTACCTAATAAATTTTATTCATGCACTCTTCCAATTTTTAATAACGGCGGGTTTACACATTTTCTTCTAGTCTGTTTGAAAAGCATTCAGTTTTGATTAGGTTAAAATATAATTTGTTTAATTTAAGCGATTCACTGATTTCATGCCTTTCTATGATGATAGAGAATTCTACATTTCCATTATCTTCATGAGTTGAAAATAACTCTAATGAGAAGCGTACATTATAAAAATTAACTTTTTGGTAGACTCGGCGAAGTCATTAATATAATATATGATAATCAAGCCTTGGGGTACACCTGTTGAGATATTCAGCATATTTGGTATGATGTCCTCTATTTCCACATGCTGTTTTTTATATGTTAAATAATGTCTAACTAAATCTAAAGCTACACCTTTTAGGCAATAATAGTCTAATTTAGTTAGTAATATTGTATGGTCTACTGTGTCGAATGGTTTTGGAAGGTCTAAGAAAATATTTGTAGGTATTTCAACATTTTCCATTTGTGTCATTGTTCTATCGGTTAATTCAAGAGCAGCAAATTCGGTTGAATGTTTCATTCAAACTCCATATTGGTTATCATACAAAAGTGTTTGTGTTTTCAAAAAGGAATCTAGCTGGATATAAATTACTGTTTCAATTGCTTTTGAAATAACCGGTAAGAGCGATATTAGTCTGTAATTGCAAAATTGTGTATTTGCACCTTTTTATAGATTGGGACTACTTTGGCAATTTTAAGTTTGCCTGGGAAGATACCTGTAGTTAATATTTGGTTTGTAATTAGTGTTAATGATAGTATTAGAACAGGTTTAACTAAAGAAGAACTGAAGAAATACCGTCAAAACCATGACTTATTTCTGGGTGAATATTAATTAGTGTTAATGATAGTATTAGAACAGGTTTAACTAAAGAAGAACTGAAGGAATACCGTCAAAACCATGACTTATTTCTGGGTGAATATTAATTAGTGTTAATGATAGTATTAGAACAGGTTTAACTAAAGAAGAACTGAAGGAATACCGTCAAAACCATGACTTATTTCTGGGTGAATATTAATTAGTGTTAATGATAGTATTAGAACAGGTTTAACTAAAGAAGAACTGAAGGAATACCGTCAAAACCATGACTTATTTCTGGGTGAATATTAATTAGTGTTAATAATAGTATTAGAACAGGTTTAACTAAAGAAGAACTGAAGGAATACCGTCAAAACCATGACTTATTTCTGGGTGAATATTAATTAGTGTTAATGATAGTATTAGAACAGGTTTAACTAAAGAAGAACTGAAGGAATACCGTCAAAACCATGACTTATTTCTGGGTGAATATTAATTAGTGTTAATGATAGTATTAGAACAGGTTTAACTAAAGAAGAACTGAAGGAATACCGTCAAAACCATGACTTATTTCTGGGTGAATATTATCTATTATTTTTGAGATTGTTTCATCATCAATTTGCTCAAAGTTAAATAAATTGTTATGTTGCTCATTAAGGTAATATCTGAAAGTTTTATTTATGTGATTGTGTATTTGTGTGGCTGGATTTGAACCATTATTGATAAAACAATTATTAAATGTGTTTGCGATGACTTTTTTATATGTTGTGATTTCTTCATTCCATATAAATGATTTAGGGAAAGTTTTATTTGTGTGTGTTCTACAAAAATATTATTTATAGTGTCCTACGTTTTCTAATGTTAGTTTTGAATTTGTTAAAGCAAAATTTATTGTGCATTTGTTTTGCAGTACGTATGCGTTTTTAAGGATGGCATTATAAGTTGTTAAGTTCGAACTGCAAAGTATCTAGGTGAGTCAGGCTGAGTTTATTATATAATTTGTCTCTGCAACGAATGGATTTGAGCAAACTTAGCATAATCCATGTTGACTTCTTTAATAAGGCATGTTTTTAGCGAGTTTGATTACTTCATGTAGTATGTTGTAATTCAAGTTTGGATCAGCAGAAGGCGACTGATTAAGTTTTCATAGTTATCTGACGATAAGATGTCATGTGCAAAGTTCGAAATTGCTTCTTGGTTTTAAATGCTAATTTTAATATATTTAGGTGGTGGTTCTCTATACTGAACTGTGTTTAGAAAAGTAAAATACGGCTGATGATCTGATAACTGTATCGTTAGAAGGCCCTATTCAGGTTTTATTGCAGAATCAGTTATGTTACAGAACAAGTTATCTATTAGAGTTCTGTTTTTGTTTGAGAACCTTGTTGGAAGTGTTACATGGAGATAATAGCTACACGATATTAATATATCAAAGAATTCACCAACAACCTCTTTTTCATTTATTTTAAGAAGTTTTATATTAAAGTCTCCCGCGATAATATAAAATATATAAATATATAAAATATATAAATTCAGACGAAAAATGTGCATTTATAGCAGACTGTCTTAAAAATATATAAATAGCCTAATTTTACTATGATAATACAAATTTAGCATTGCACATTTTTGGTAATATATCATCATAGCTGTCTGTGAACTAGTAATGGTAAAAATATAAGTGTATAGTAAACCAAGAAACATTAGCAAAGGTATATGTTCAAATCATAACTGGCTGATAAGATATAAGTCAGGTAGGCGCGAAAGTGCAAAAAGATGTGGAGTATATCGACTCCGTGCATATTTCAAAATAGCATCAGGATTGATACTGACTGTGCAGTGACGTAAATATGCAGAAAAAATTAGTGTCATGAGATTCATGAAACATTTGCACAGATGTCACATGACCTGCCACACGAAGACGCCGTTGTTTCTCGATGCTGCTGACACGCGGGAGGGACCGTACAGTTCTTGGTTGGCTATGTGATGGCGCCATCACACGTTTTGAGTTTTCTGTAGCATTCTTGTGTCGGCGTGTATATATGTGTAGAATATAGCCTGTTACGTTATCATATATTATTAGTCGTTGTGTCTCTAAGTGAAGATATATCTACCGAAAATTCAAAACTGTTCCTCAATTACCACTAAAAGGCTGCAAGGCATCACGGAGAATTAGTTTATTTGGTTGCATCCAGCTGGCGCCACCATCCACCAAACTTGCCAAGTGTACCACAGTTGGTGAAAATACGACGTTTTTGCCTCATTATACACCACATACCTGTGGCAATGAGTGCACACATATTAAACCAACCACCGATCTCGCCGCTTGAATGAATGTATTCATTCCTAGTTGAATAACATTATTTAATTGAATGGAATTGTTGAATTATGTTTAGCGCCATAACTGCCACTTAATGGGCGGCGGTAGTAATTAGAGATGTCGATATTTCAATACACGCTCTTTGGCAATCATTAGTATTTTTTATAACATAATATTATTGTCTAAATTGTGGATACATGTAACACGATTTAACAAGATCGCCATCCAAGGCAAAGACCCGGATGACAAGTGGACAATGAATCCATTAGCTTATCGAGAGTCCAACATGTTTACTCTATGTGTAATCCGCCCTCCTGAGATATGTGTCAACCTTGTTTTTAATATGTGCCCTACCTTGGAAATGGGTGGTCATATGCATCTATGCATGGAAAAGGATAAGTTGTCCAATAACAATCGTTATATTTGTGTGTACTTATGCATATGTTTATTGCGAAGTAGCGACGTTCAGTGAACTTCGATGTGTGTGTGTGTGTGTGTGTGTGTGTGTGTGTGTGCGTGCGTGCGTGCGTGCGTGCGTGCGTGCGTGCGTGCGTGCGTGCGTGCGTGCGTGCGTGCGTGCGTGCGTGCGTGCGTGCGTGCGTGCGTGCGTGCGCGCGAGCGTGCGTGCGTAAATATGCAGAAAAAATTAGTGTCATGAGATTCATGAAACATTTGCACAGATGTCACATGACCTGCCACACGAAGACGCCGTTGTTTCTTGATGCTGCTGACACGCGGGAGGGAGCCGTACATTTCTTGGTTGGCTATGTGATGGCGCCATGACACGTTTTGAGTTTTCTGTAGCATTCTTGTGTAGGCGTGTATATATGTAGAATATAGCCTGTTACGTTATAATATATTATTAGTCGTTGTGTCTCTAAGTGAAGATATATCTACCGAAAATTCAATATCTGATGATCTGATAACTGTATCGTTAGAAGGCCCTATTCAGGTTTTATTGCAGAATCAGTTATGTTACAGAACAAGTTATCTATTAGAGTTCTATTTTTGTTTGAGAACCTTGTTGGAAGTGTTACATGGAGATAATAGCTACACGATATTAATATATCAAAGAATTCACCAACAACCTCTTTTTCATTTAATTTAAGAAGTTTTATATTAAAGTCTCCCGCGATAATATAAAATATATAAATATATAAAATATATAAATTCAGACGAAAAATGTGCATTTATAGCAGACTGTCTTAAAAATATATAAATAGCCTAATTTTACTATGATAATACAAATTTAGCATTGCACATTTTTGGTAATATATCATCATAGCTGTCTGTGAACTAGTAATGGTAAAAATATAAGTGTATAGTAAACCAAGAAACATTAGCAAAGGTATATGTTCAAATCATAACTGGCTGATAAGATATAAGTCAGGTAGGCGCGAAAGTGCAAAAAGATGTGGAGTATATCGACTCCGTGCATATTTCAAAATAGCATCAGGATTGATACTGACTGTGCAGTGAAGTAAATATGCAGAAAAAATTAGTGTCATGAGATTCATGAAACATTTGCACAGATGTCACATGACCTGCCACACGAAGACGCCGTTGTTTCTCGATGCTGCTGACACGCGGGAGGGAGCCGTACAGTTCTTGGTTGGCTATGTGATGGCGCCATCACACGTTTTGAGTTTTCTGTAGCATTCTTGTGTCGGCGTGTATATATGTTTAGAATATAGCCTGTTACGTTATAATATATTATTAGTCGTTGTGTCTCTAAGTGAAGATATATCTACCGAAAATTCAATATCTGATGATCTGATAACTGTATCGTTAGAAGGCCCTATTCAGGTTTTATTGCAGAATCAGTTATGTTACAGAACAAGTTATCTATTAGAGTTCTATTTTTGTTTGAGAACCTTGTTGGAAGTGTTACATGGAGATAATAGCTACACGATATTAATATATCAAAGAATTCACCAACAACCTCTTTTTCATTTATTTTAAGAAGTTTTATATTAAAGTCTCCCGCGATAATATAAAATATATAAATATATAAAATATATAAATTCAGACGAAAAATGTGCATTTATAGCAGACTGTCTTAAAAATATATAAATAGCCTAATTTTACTATGATAATACAAATTTAGCATTGCACATTTTTGGTAATATATCATCATAGCTGTCTGTGAACTAGTAATGGTAAAAATATAAGTGTATAGTAAACCAAGAAACATTAGCAAAGGTATATGTTCAAATCATAACTGGCTGATAAGATATAAGTCAGGTAGGCGCGAAAGTGCAAAAAGATGTGGAGTATATCGACTCCGTGCATATTTCAAAATAGCATCAGGATTGATACTGACTGTGCAGTGAAGTAAATATGCAGAAAAAATTAGTGTCATGAGATTCATGAAACATTTGCACAGATGTCACATGACCTGCCACACGAAGACGCCGTTGTTTCTCGATGCTGCTGACACGCGGGAGGGAGCCGTACAGTTCTTGGTTGGCTATGTGATGGCGCCATCACACGTTTTGAGTTTTCTGTAGCATTCTTGTGTCGGCGTGTATATATGTGTAGAATATAACCTGTTACGTTATCATATATTATTAGTCGTTGTGTCTCTAAGTGAAGATATATCTACCGAAAATTCAAAACTGTTCCTCAATTACCACTAAAAGGCTGCAAGGCATCACGGAGAATTAGTTTATTTGGTTGCATCCAGCTGGCGCCACCATCCACCAAACTTGCCAAGTGTACCACAGTTGGTGAAAATACGACGTTTTTGCCTCATTATACACCACATACCTGTGGCAATGAGTGCACACATATTAAACCAACCACCGATCTCGCCGCTTGAATGAATGTATTCATTCCTAGTTGAATAACATTATTTAATTGAATGGAATTGTTGAATTATGTTTAGCGCCATAACTGCCACTTAATGGGCGGCGGTAGTAATTAGAGATGTCGATATTTCAATACACGCTCTTTGGCAATCATTAGTATTTTGTATAACATAATATTATTGTCTAAATTGTGGATACATGTAACACGATTTAACAAGATCGCCATCCAAGGCAAAGACCCGGATGACAAGTGGACAATGAATCCATTAGCTTATCGAGAGTCCAACATGTTTACTCTATGTGTAATCCGCCCTCCTGAGATATGTGTCAACCTTGTTTTTAATATGTGCCCTACCTTGGAAATGGGTGGTCATATGCATCTATGCATGGAAAAGGATAAGTTGTTCAATAACTATCGTTATATTTGTGTGTACTTATGCATATGTTTATTGCGAAGTAGCGACGTTCAGTGAACTTCGGTGTGTGTGTGTGTGTGTGTGTGTGCGTGCGTGCGTGCGTGCGTGCGTGCGTGCGTGCGTGCGTGCGCGCGAGCGTGCGTGCGTAAATATGCAGAAAAAATTAGTGTCATGAGATTCATGAAACATTTGCACAGATGTCACATGACCTGCCACACGAAGACGCCGTTGTTTCTCGATGCTGCTGACACGCGGGAGGGAGCCGTACAGTTCTTGGTTGGCTATGTGATGGCGCCATCACACGTTTTGAGTTTTCTGTAGCATTCTTGTGTCGGCGTGTATATATGTTTAGAATATAGCCTGTTACGTTATAATATATTATTAGTCGTTGTGTCTCTAAGTGAAGATATATCTACCGAAAATTCAATATCTGATGATCTGATAACTGTATCGTTAGAAGGCCCTATTCAGGTTTTATTGCAGAATCAGTTATGTTACAGAACAAGTTATCTATTAGAGTTCTATTTTTGTTTGAGAACCTTGTTGGAAGTGTTACATGGAGATAATAGCTACACGATATTAATATATCAAAGAATTCACCAACAACCTCTTTTTCATTTATTTTAAGAAGTTTTATATTAAAGTCTCCCGCGATAATATAAAATATATAAATATATAAAATATATAAATTCAGACGAAAAATGTGCATTTATAGCAGACTGTCTTAAAAATATATAAATAGCCTAATTTTACTATGATAATACAAATTTAGCATTGCACATTTTTGGTAATATATCATCATAGCTGTCTGTGAACTAGTAATGGTAAAAATATAAGTGTATAGTAAACCAAGAAACATTAGCAAAGGTATATGTTCAAATCATAACTGGCTGATAAGATATAAGTCAGGTAGGCGCGAAAGTGCAAAAAGATGTGGAGTATATCGACTCCGTGCATATTTCAAAATAGCATCAGGATTGATACTGACTGTGCAGTGAAGTAAATATGCAGAAAAAATTAGTGTCATGAGATTCATGAAACATTTGCACAGATGTCACATGACCTGCCACACGAAGACGCCGTTGTTTCTCGATGCTGCTGACACGCGGGAGGGAGCCGTACAGTTCTTGGTTGGCTATGTGATGGCGCCATCACACGTTTTGAGTTTTCTGTAGCATTCTTGTGTCGGCGTGTATATATGTGTAGAATATAACCTGTTACGTTATCATATATTATTAGTCGTTGTGTCTCTAAGTGAAGATATATCTACCGAAAATTCAAAACTGTTCCTCAATTACCACTAAAAGGCTGCAAGGCATCACGGAGAATTGGTTTATTTGGTTGCATCCAGCTGGCGCCACCATCCACCAAACTTGCCAAGTGTACCACAGTTGGTGAAAATACGACGTTTTTGCCTCATTATACACCACATACCTGTGGCAATGAGTGCACACATATTAAACCAACCACCGATCTCGCCGCTTGAATGAATGTATTCATTCCTAGTTGAATAACATTATTTAATTGAATGGAATTGTTGAATTATGTTTAGCGCCATAACTGCCACTTAATGGGCGGCGGTAGTAATTAGAGATGTCGATATTTCAATACACGCTCTTTGGCAATCATTAGTATTTTTTATAACATAATATTACTGTCTAAATTGTGGATACATGTAACACGATTTAACAAGATCGCCATCCAAGGCAAAGACCCGGATGACAAGTGGACAATGAATCCATTAGCTTATCGAGAGTCCAACATGTTTACTCTATGTGTAATCCGCCCTCCTGAGATATGTGTCAACCTTGTTTTTAATATGTGCCCTACCTTGGAAATGGGTGGTCATATGCATCTATGCATGGAAAAGGATAAGTTGTCCAATAACAATCGTTATATTTGTGTGTACTTATGCATATGTTTATTGCGAAGTAGCGACGTTCAGTGAACTTCGATGTGTGTGTGTGTGTGTGTGTGTGTGTGCGTGCGTGCGTGCGTGCGTGCGTGCGTGCGTGCGTGCGTGCGCGCGAGCGTGCGTGCGTAAATATGCAGAAAAAATTAGTGTCATGAGATTCATGAAACATTTGCACAGATGTCACATGACCTGCCACACGAAGACGCCGTTGTTTCTCGATGCTGCTGACACGCGGGAGTGAGCCGTACAGTTCTTGGTTGGCTATGTGATGGCGCCATGACACGTTTTGAGTTTTCTGTAGCATTCTTGTGTAGGCGTGTATATATGTGTAGAATATAGCCTGTTACGTTATAATATATTATTAGTCGTTGTGTCTCTAAGTGAAGATATATCTACCGAAAATTCAATATCTGATGATCTGATAACTGTATCGTTAGAAGGCCCTATTCAGGTTTTATTGCAGAATCAGTTATGTTACAGAACAAGTTATCTATTAGAGTTCTATTTTTGTTTGAGAACCTTGTTGGAAGTGTTACATGGAGATAATAGCTACACGATATTAATATATCAAAGAATTCACCAACAACCTCTTTTTCATTTATTTTAAGAAGTTTTATATTAAAGTCTCCCGCGATAATATAAAATATATAAATATATAAAATATATAAATTCAGACGAAAAATGTGCATTTATAGCAGACTGTCTTAAAAATATATAAATAGCCTAATTTTACTATGATAATACAAATTTAGCATTGCACATTTTTGGTAATATATCATCATAGCTGTCTGTGAACTAGTAATGGTAAAAATATAAGTGTATAGTAAACCAAGAAACATTAGCAAAGGTATATGTTCAAATCATAACTGACTGATAAGATATAAGTCAGGTAGGCGCGAAAGTGCAAAAAGATGTGGAGTATATCGACTCCGTGCATATTTCAAAATAGCATCAGGATTGATACTGACTGTGCAGTGAAGTAAATATGCAGAAAAAATTAGTGTCATGAGATTCATGAAACATTTGCACAGATGTCACATGACCTGCCACACGAAGACGCCGTTGTTTCTCGATGCTGCTGACACGCGGGAGGGAGCCGTACAGTTCTTGGTTGGCTATGTGATGGCGCCATGACACGTTTTGAGTTTTCTGTAGCATTCTTGTGTCGGCGTGTATATATGTGTAGAATATAACCTGTTACGTTATCATATATTATTAGTCGTTGTGTCTCTAAGTGAAGATAATTAGTTTATTTGGTTGCATCCAGCTGGCGCCACCATCCACCAAACTTGCCAAGTGTACCACAGTTGGTGAAAATACGACGTTTTTGCCTCATTATACACCACATACCTGTGGCAATGAGTGCACACATATTAAACCAACCACCGATCTCGCCGCTTGAATGAATGTATTCATTCCTAGTTGAATAACATTATTTAATTGAATGGAATTGTTGAATTATGTTTAGCGCCATAACTGCCACTTAATGGGCGGCGGTAGTAATTAGAGATGTCGATATTTCAATACACGCTCTTTGGCAATCATTAGTATTTTTTATAACATAATATTATTGTCTAAATTGTGGATACATGTAACACGATTTAACAAGATCGCCATCCAAGGCAAAGACCCGGATGACAAGTGGACAATGAATCCATTAGCTTATCGAGAGTCCAACATGTTTACTCTATGTGTAATCCGCCCTCCTGAGATATGTGTCAACCTTGTTTTTAATATGTGCCCTACCTTGGAAATGGGTGGTCATATGCATCTATGCATGGAAAAGGATAAGTTGTCCAATAACAATCGTTATATTTGTGTGTACTTATGCATATGTTTATTGCGAAGTAGCGACGTTCAGTGAACTTCGATGTGTGTGTGTGTGTGTGTGTGTGTGTGTGTGTGCGTGCGTGCGTGCGTGCGTGCGTGCGCGCGAGCGTGCGTGCGTAAATATGCAGAAAAAATTAGTGTCATGAGATTCATGAAACATTTGCACAGATGTCACATGACCTGCCACACGAAGACGCCGTTGTTTCTCGATGCTGCTGACACGCGGGAGGGAGCCGTACAGTTCTTGGTTGGCTATGTGATGGCGCCATGACACGTTTTGAGTTTTCTGTAGCATTCTTGTGTAGGCGTGTATATATGTGTAGAATATAGCCTGTTACGTTATAATATATTATTAGTCGTTGTGTCTCTAAGTGAAGATATATCTACCGAAAATTCAATATCTGATGATCTGATAACTGTATCGTTAGAAGGCCCTATTCAGGTTTTATTGCAGAATCAGTTATGTTACAGAACAAGTTATCTATTAGAGTTCTATTTTTGTTTGAGAACCTTGTTGGAAGTGTTACATGGAGATAATAGCTACACGATATTAATATATCAAAGAATTCACCAACAACCTCTTTTTCATTTATTTTTAGAAGTTTTATATTAAAGTCTCCCGCGATAATATAAAATATATAAATATATAAAATATATAAATTCAGACGAAAAATGTGCATTTATAGCAGACTGTCTTAAAAATATATAAATAGCCTAATTTTACTATGATAATACAAATTTAGCATTGCACATTTTTGGTAATATATCATCATAGCTGTCTGTGAACTAGTAATGGTAAAAATATAAGTGTATAGTAAACCAAGAAACATTAGCAAAGGTATATGTTCAAATCATAACTGGCTGATAAGATATAAGTCAGGTAGGCGCGAAAGTGCAAAAAGATGTGGAGTATATCGACTCCGTGCATATTTCAAAATAGCATCAGGATTGATACTGACTGTGCAGTGAAGTAAATATGCAGAAAAAATTAGTGTCATGAGATTCATGAAACATTTGCACAGATGTCACATGACCTGCCACACGAAGACGCCGTTGTTTCTCGATGCTGCTGACACGCGGGAGGGAGCCGTACAGTTCTTGGTTGGCTATGTGATGGCGCCATCACACGTTTTGAGTTTTCTGTAGCATTCTTGTGTCGGCGTGTATATATGTGTAGAATATAACCTGTTACGTTATCATATATTATTAGTCGTTCTGTCTCTAAGTGAAGATATATCTACCGAAAATTCAAAAACTGTTCCTCAATTACCACTAAAAGGCTGCAAGGCATCACGGAGAATTAGTTTATTTGGTTGCATCCAGCTGGCGCCACCATCCACCAAACTTGCCAAGTGTACCACAGTTGGTGAAAATACGACGTTTTTGCCTCATTATACACCACATACCTGTGGCAATGAGTGCACACATATTAAACCAACCACCGATCTCGCCGCTTGAATGAATGTATTCATTCCTAGTTGAATAACATTATTTAATTGAATGGAATTGTTGAATTATGTTTAGCGCCATAACTGCCACTTAATGGGCGGCGGTAGTAATTAGAGATGTCGATATTTCAATACACGCTCTTTGGCAATCATTAGTATTTTTTATAACATAATATTATTGTCTAAATTGTGGATACATGTAACACGATTTAACAAGATCGCCATCCAAGGCAAAGACCCGGATGACAAGTGGACAATGAATCCATTAGCTTATCGAGAGTCCAACATGTTTACTCTATGTGTAATCCGCCCTCCTGAGATATGTGTCAACCTTGTTTTTAATATGTGCCCTACCTTGGAAATGGGTGGTCATATGCATCTATGCATGGAAAAGGATAAGTTGTCCAATAACAATCGTTATATTTGTGTGTACTTATGCATATGTTTATTGCGAAGTAGCGACGTTCAGTGAACTTCGATGTGTGTGTGTGTGTGTGTGTGTGTGTGCGTGCGTGCGTGCGTGCGTGCGTGCGTGCGTGCGTGCGAGCGAGCGTGCGTGCGTGCGTGCGTGCGCGCGAGCGTGCGTACGTGCGTAAATATGCAGAAAAAATTAGTGTCATGAGATTCATGAAACATTTGCACAGATGTCACATGACCTGCCACACGAAGACGCCGTTGTTTCTCGATGCTGCTGACACGCGGGAGGGAGCCGTACAGTTCTTGGTTGGCTATGTGATGGCGCCATCACACGTTTTGAGTTTTCTGTAGCATTCTTGTGTCGGCGTGTATATATGTGTAGAATATAGCCTGTTATGTTATAATATATTATTAGTCGTTGTGTCTCTAAGTGAAGATATATCTACCGAAAATTCAAAAATGTTCCTCAATTACCACTAAAAGGCTGCAAGGCATCACGGAGAATTAGTTTATTTGGTTGCATCCAGCTGGCGCCACCATCCACCAAACTTGCCAAGTGTACCACAGTTGGTAAAAATACGACGTTTATGCCTCGTTATACACCACATACCTGTGGCAATTAATGCAAGCATATTAAACCAACCACCGATCTCGCCGCTTGAATGAATGTATTCATTCCTAGTTGAATAACATTATTTAATTGAATCTTTGGCAATCATTAGTATTTTTATAACGTAATATTATTGTCTACATTGTGGATACATGTAACACGATTTAACAAGATCGCCATCCAAGGCAAAGACCCGGATGACAAGTGGACAATGAATCCATTGGCTTATCGAGAGTCCAACATGTTTAATCTATGTGTAATCCGCCCTCCTGAGATATGTGTCAACCTTGTTTTTAATATGTGCCCTACCTTGGAAATGGGTGGTCATATGCATCTATGCATGGAAAAGGATAAGTTGTTCAATAACTATCGTTATATTTGTGTGTACTTATGCATATGTTTATTGCGAAGTAGCGACGTTCAGTGAACTTCGGTGTGTGTGTGTGTGTGTGTGTGTGTGTGTGTGTGTGTGTGTGTGTGCGCGCGCGCGTGCGTGCGTGAGTGCGTGTGTGTGTGTGTGTGTGTGGCACCGCAGACACCGCCAATTATTGCATTGTAAAGTTGGGCACGTAAGTAATTGCTTTTGTGGCGCAGTAGCGCGGTCGTGAGAACGTTAGACTCTCAATCGAGAGAACCGGAGTTCGAATCCACTTTCTGCTGTTTCGAAGATTGGGCAATTTCGTTCACTCCAATTTCCCAAGTTTACTCTGCTGTAGACTACAAACAGGTCATAAACAGTGGCTGATATATGTGAATAAATAGTCTTCGCGTAGTAATTGCAGCGTGGCTGAATTCTTCCCCGAGAAGTTGAGTTGGTGTTGGCATAAACAGGTTTACCATTTCAATGGATCATATTGCATATTTTTTTCTGAGAGCTAATATATATTTTCGCTAATATATATGTTGGCATGAACAGGTTTACCATTTCAATGGATCATATTGCATATTTTTTTCTGAGAGCTAATATATATTTTCGCCAAATAGTTATTCATGATATATCCAACTATTTATCTGGTCGTATGTATGTATGTTTGTCGGTTTGGCAATATGTCAGTCTGGCAATATGTCGGTCGGTCGGTCGGTCGGTCGTTCGGTCGGTCGGTCGGTCGGTCGGTCGGTCGGTCGGTCGGTCGGTCGGTCGGTCGGTCGGTCGGTCGGTCGGTCGGTCGGTCGGTCGGTCGGTCGGTCGGTCGGTCGGTCGGTCGGTCGGTCGGTCGGTCGGTCGGTCGGTCGGTCGGTCGGTCGGTCGGTCGGTCGGTCGGTCGGTCGCTCGCTCGCTCGCTCGCTCGCTCGCTCGCTCGGTCGCTCGGTCGCTCGGTCGCTCGGTCGCTCGGTCGCTTGGTCGCTCGGAAACATAAACACTAAGCTTAAATTGAAGACACTGGTAATTCTTTCAGGTTAGTGTTATCACCATTGTCAGTACGTTAGCTTGCAGTATACGCACGGCAACACTCATGCACTAAAGGTAATGACAATAACCTGAACGCATCAACCAGTCGCTAAGTGAGAAGTCTGTCCGTGGTGTATACTTCTCAGAAGACCGGTGACCGATACACCATTGGTATACTGTTTCTTGGTAACGGGCCGTGAGGCGAAAGTCTGTGACCGTGCACGGGTCAAGTGCACGGGCCAAATATTTCCAACAAACGTTTTACGAGCATGTCACAGCAATCGCAAAAACGAAGAATACGCTAGTGTGTGTCTTGTGTCACACGGTTTTTATGTGGACGTCAAACACATAACCGTTTTGTACGCGGCTTTTTAATATAAAAAAAATCTCGTATAATCGTGTTACTTTTGTTGATTCGTGGCGTGAATATTCGCCGTGACAGGTGTTCGCTCTCTTGCAAAACTGCATGAAGGTTACTGGAGTTATCATGCCTCACAGCTTCGTGCACATTTTTTATAATGCGCCCGTACCGATTCGAGAGACGTGCGTACAACAAGGTCGTAAAAACACATGGGATCCAACAGAACGAATATTTAAACAGAAAGTTGTGACAACGCGCAGTATAGACAACGTAGTGATTGCTAAAAAGAAATATTCGAACTAAACATTGCCTCCTTCCAATAAACCAATCACAAAGAGAATTGGTTTCATTAATTCACTAAAATAAATGACTACGTCTTTCACAGTATCCAGTTCTCATTCACAGGCACCCGCATTGGCGATAAAGAAATGCTTGCAACGAAGTTCGATACTGTATTATCACTTGCATCGTCCCTCTTGTTAATATGCCTGCATTCGCGCTTTGGAAGTTCCGTGGTTAAAAGAACGAGACGGTTATTACCTCCTTATCAAGTCCCCGTAGGCCCTTGCAGGCAAGGTACAGAGAGTGATGCACAACAGTTGAGTGGAGACGGTCTTACTACTTCGCCGACAGCCTCGTTGCACCTGCTCTAGCGTCACAAGTTGCTCATATCGCATGAAAGACAGTCCCGCATGTCAAAAGCCGATGTCAATGAGTGTGAGCGATGAGCAGGCTTATCATAAGCTTAGGCACACAACAGATAAGGTTTTTACCTCGTATCATTTTCTCCGTCTGTTTGTTTACATAGGAACGTGTGCTGTGATATTCCACACGCAACAACTGTTTGGGAATAAAGAAAGCATCGCATTATTGTTGTCTGTAAAAACGTCCTAGTAGGCCAGTTTCCAGCACAGGTTGTACCCTCAACGGCCAAGCTGTTTTAAACAATTAATATTAATGGCGTTAATTTTCTGAGCTGTTAATGTGTGCATTTTTATGGATAAGCATCACTTCAAAATAGACATGGGGCGATTAATCTACTAAGATAAGTTAATCTTGGATTATTTTCGATTAGGTTAAGTTAACTTGTATTTCGAAAGTTAACTAATTAACTTAATTTATGAAGTTAACTAGTTAAGTTAATTAGTACGTTGCCTTACCCGATATGTAACATAAGATTAGATATGTGGTTGACATTAATCTAATTATCAATTATTGAAGACTGATGCAGGCACTACGCAGTCTTTATACATTTATGTGAATTGAGCGTGAGGAAAAAATAGTTATGGTTATGGTGAGAATGTTATGGAGTTACAGTTAATATAGCTCCTTTGTGCAATTACAAATAAGACCAAAACAAATGGACAACAAAGAAGAGCTCATGCACTTGTTATTGCCGGATCAACGTTCAATGTAATGAAACATCTTCTGACCTCAAGAACAGTTAGCTCAGGTACCAGAAAAATTTGCAACGCGCTATGTATGGTCAATACTCTTGTGTGGATCAGAAACATGGACTAAGATAAAAAGCAAAAAAAAAACAACATGGACATAAATACGAAGAGAGACATAATGAACACAACTAAGTTCCGTAATAAATCCTAATTTCACCACATCAACCGACATGACAACCTTCAAAAGCTGCTGTTGCAAAGCAACATCGAGAAAAAAAGACCCATGGGCTGAAAACGCATATGTGATAATATGGGAAACACCATGGAATAGACCAATACTGACTTGAACAATTGCGTGAGAAGGTTTGAGAAGAAGAAAAAGAGGAGATCCATTGCCGCCGACCTCCTGGACAGAAGTTGCGATAGCTAGACAGATATTTTAGAACATCTGGTCGTAGCAACACGTGGGCAGAAATCCAATTGGATGGTTTCCAAATTGTGCGTAGATTGTGTACGGGGTGATTATGTATGGGGTGATATGTATGGGGTGATATGTATGGGGTGATATGTATGGGGTGATATGTATGGGGTGATATGTATGGGGTGATATGTATGGGGTGACATAATTGATCCACTTGGTGAGATAGATATTGTGGAAAAGAGATGTCGTGAGTGAAAATGAATTAGGTAACTTCACTCGGCAGAAGAAGTAATATGTATGGGTATGAACGAATATACAAATAACAGGAGGCAAGATTTGGAGGCAACATAAGCAGAGATAGATGGGGCAGAGTGTGCAAGACTCGAGCTGGAGACAGCAGAAAGGACGGAAGAGTTTGTCTGGAGTAGAGGCAGGGCAAAACTGGCAACACGGTTCTTAAGAGGAACGCTAACTTATTCTTTTTACAAAGGAGTGTTATTTGAAGTGCACTTCTTGACGGTTGGTGAAGAGACGGCTTGTGCGCTTGCGTGCGGAAATAATTGCAGCTGAAAAATTAGAATGAACAAGTTGATCCCCCCCCCCCATACAAAAATGCATTGCCCCGTCGTAACGGATAAATATAAAGGCATGACGTGCATTAAATTTATGTTTGCATCGAATGAAAGTCTACATTTATTTGGCAATCGCAACACAAATATCAATCATTTTGGTGGATTTGGTTTATTTAGCTTGACGACAGCAGACGACACCTCATACATACAACTCGGCGGTGAATATAAGCTACTAAATTAAATGGTTTCGCTCGGGAGTATATTTGATTTTATGTGTTCTAGCAATGTGTACTTTAACACACTCCCAGAGGTCAAGAAAGGGCCAAGTGCCGTTTTCGAAAAATTTTGACAATTTCATTCCACATGGTCAAGAATGGGCCAAGTGCCGTTTTCGAGAAATGTTGACAGTTTCATTCCACGTGGTCAAGAAAGGGCCAAGTGCCGTTTTCGAGAAATGTTGACAGTTTCATTCCACGTGGTCAAGAAAGAGCCAAGTGCCGTTTTCGAGAAATGTTGACAATTTCATTCCACGTGGTCAAGAAAGGGCCAAGTGCCGTTTTCGAGAAATGTTGACAGTTTCATTCCACGTGGTCAAGAAAGAGCCAAGTGCCGTTTTCGAGAAATGTTGACTGTTTCATTCCACTTGGTCAAGAAAGAGCTAAGTGCCGTTTTCGAGAAATGTTGACAGTTTCATTCCACGTGGTCAAGAAAGGGCCAAGTGCCGTTTTCGAGAAATGTTGACAGTTTCATTCCACGTGGTCAAGAAAGGGCCAAGTGCCGTTTTCGAGAAATGTTGACAATTTCATTCCACGTGGTCAAGAAAGAGCCAAGTGCCGTTTTCGAGAAATGTTGACTGTTTCATTCCACGTGGTCAAGAAAGAGCCAAGTGCCGTTTTCGAGAAATGTTGACAGTTTCATTCCACGTGGTCAAGAAAGGGCCAAGTGCCGTTTTCGAGAAATGTTGACAGTTTCATTCCACGTGGTCAAGAAAGGGCCAAGTGCCGTTTTCGAGAAATATTGACAGTTTCATTCCACGTGGTCAAGAAAGGGCCAAGTGCCGTTTTCGAGAAATGTTGACAGTTTCATTCCACGTGGTCAAGAAAGGGCCAAGTGCCGTTTTCGAGAAATGTTGACAATTTCATTCCACGAAGCAGGTACAGACGCCCACGCTGTTCATAACAGTACGTAACTTGATATTAAAACAAACTCCCACCGGCAAAAACACTTCGTCTGGGGCTTTGATTCGTCAACCTGGTTTACTGGTATTACTGTACGGACTGTTTTGCTTTCTAGTATCTCTGAAGGGAATTTTTCTTTCGCAGGAAAAGAATAACCAGCGTCTGTATAACGATTGTATAACGTCTGTATAACGTTCCACAGATACAACAATACCAGGGTTCAGTCATTATAATGTTTAAAATAGTCATCAAGTAATGCATACATCCTCGTGATTCAGTGGTGCGATTGTTGTCACCACTGGTAAAAACAACACAAACCGTGGAGCACAGCTACGCCCCACCAACCGATCAGATGGGTCGCTACGAAATTTGGCGAAGTAGCTCGCTTCGATTTGTAGTCATATATGCACAAAATATACGTTGCTTGTTAACACTTCGTATTTTAAAATATACACACTGCAATATATGTGGGAAGTTGACCTCAATATTAAGTGGGATGTAGGATTGGTGGAAAGTTGACTCTCAAAAGTGGTATGATTAACCATTGAAAATAGTCGTACATTACCGTTAAGCAAAGTTATCAAGTAATATATGCATCATCGTGAAAGAATAGTTAGATTGGTATCACCGCTGGTACAAACGTCAACTATAGCTTTGTTGCCGCATCAACCAATCAAATGTGTCGCTACGATTTCTCTCGATTAATTTAGCTCGATTCAGTTTTGCAGACACAAATGCACGACATATGTGTTGCTTATTAACACGGCATTTCATATCCGTCTTATTTTTTAAAACATACACACCAAACTGTAATACATAACAGAGGTATGTATACCGAAGGCAATTATTTTATCAAACTAAGGATAACTGTATTCATTCAAGCGGCGTGAGCGGTGATTAGTTTGATACGTTTAATTATTGCATTGCGAGATAGAATTGAAGAAGCGCAGGTATTTTGGGTGTGCTTGTCCCAAAACATATATAGGTGCGTTAATAATTAATATCATATTTTTATAAGACACGATCAATAGGTCTATTCACGGCACAATGCGTTTGGGCCAGGATTAATGGGATTGCATATGTCTTTGGCATAGCATGCCCTGGCTGTCTGCCACCTAATTACATGGAATGTATGTATGCATTGTTTCTCTGCAGTCACAGTAAACTTTATTATGTTCACCATCTGTGGAATAACAAGACAAATGGACGGTAGCGCCAGCTGGTGGCAATAAAATATACTATTTCCGCGCAGAATCACCACTGCCAACACTGTTAACACACGATACGTTGACATTTCCTCCTACCAATTCAACCACACCAACCATATCCACGATTCACCCGTGCGTGTTTGTATTAAACAGGCAGGCAGGCAGTCAGGCAGGCAGTCAGGCAGGCAGTCAGGCAGGCAGTTAGGCAGTCAGTCAGGCAGGCAGGCAGGTAGGCAGGTAGGCAGGCAGTCAGGCAGTCAGGCAGGCAGGCAGGCAGGCAGTCAGGCAGGCAGTCAGGCAGGCAGGCAGGCAGGCAGGCAGGCAGGCCGGCAGGCAGGCAGTCAGGCAGGCAGGCAAGCAGGCAGGCAGGCAGGCATGAATACAGACATACAGACAGACATACATACATACATACATACATACAGACAGGCCGTGTGTATACATACCTGTCAACTCTCACGCATAAACCGTGAGACTATCGGTTTTGCATTAAATGTCACGGTCTAACGACAAAGGTCTGACATCTCACTCATAGTTTAAAAAATTCTACGCAACATGTATTTGTGTGCGAAGGCCTCGGTTAATGTTTCCGGTTACACTCGCCTACTGTGTGATACGCGGTCAGTGATTGGTCAACAGCTGAGCATGAACCAATGATATTTCCTGTTGTAAAGTAGTGTAAGCACGTGTTGAAAGTGAGTCTTACTATACTTTGGGAATAAAAAGTGTCTTCACAGGCCTCCAAATGCTCTTGAAATTCATTGAGGTCCATGGGGTTGGAAACTTGGGACAATATATCACGCCTAAGAACCTGCCAGGGTTTCCATTTTCATCTCCCGATCTTCGTTGTCTTCATCGGCGTACGTGTTTGTCAGGTCGGATGATAAAGCCACAGCGTGACGGGAGCGTGACGGGAGCGTGACGGGAGCGTGACCGGAGCGTTTCGGGAGCGTTACCTTCGCTGTGTGTATATTTTTGTGCAACAAACCTTTCCTTTTCTTAAAGCGAGAAAACCAACTATAAGTAACATTGAATGATTCGGTTTTTTTTGGCAAATGCATCCACTTGTGCATGACATGTCGGCCAGACAGAGAGGTGCACTCTTCGACTTTTCCCAGAAAACCTGCCCCCCGCTTCAATGTACAGTATCTGATTCTACTAACTGGCGAAAGTAATTATTATCTGCCTGTCCGCCTGTCCGCCTGTCTGTCTGCCTGTCTGCATGTCTGCATGTATGCATGTCTGCTTGTATGTCTGCATTTATGTATGTATGTATGTATGTATGTATGTATGTATGTATGTATGTATGTATGTATGTATGTATGTATGTATGTATGTATGTATGTATGTATGTATGTATGTATAGATGTATGCATGTATGTATGTTTCTCTGTCTATTTTACTTTGTGTATGCCCGCCTGCCCGCCTGCCCGCCTGCCCGCCTGCCCGCCTGCCCGCCTGCCCGCCTGCCCGTTTGTCCGTCTTTTGTCTATCTGTCCATCTGTCAGCCCTTCCTGTTTGTGTTCCTATTTACCTGCTTATATCCTTCTGGAATTACCATACCCTGGACATAATGAATGATGTGTATTGAAGCCGTGCTTCCCACACACGTCCATGTTTATGTTTGGGCTATTAAAAAAACACCCCTTTCAATCCCTCGTTTGTATTTTCAGTAGCGATACATCATCGAATTGTTCAACATATATTTTGGTTGACGTGTTTGCTCAGGTGAGGCTACCATCAAATCGCATTACAAAACCCTCCACGACAATGGCGTCATAACATTTCGATCCGCATATTCCGTGGCGCCCCAGTCGCGTTCGGCACTCTGATTGACGAGTCTATTGTACGCTGACCGTAACCGAAGCGTCGTGATGCAATTGAACTTTTTCAAAGACGTCGTTTCTCCCGCATCATAGCGCATTCATTTAGAAGCTAGCAACATAGAAGAGGAGACCGCGCGGAAAAATAGCTCACACACTGTTCAGATGTAACCGCATGCTGCTTGCCATTGTTCGCGTTTTCAGCTAAAGTGTTACTTAATATAATTACTAGGGCACCAAGGCAGTAGTTTTATTACCCAGCAGTATAAAGGTCACAATGCAATTCACCGCATGTATCAATGACAATATTCAACGACACCGAACGGGTTTCTGAAGAGCATCTGACATCCCCTTATACCGATGTGATGGATGATGCTAGACATACCTGACCGGTTCCAAATACGTCTTTGTTGAACTTTTGTGAAGTTAAGCGCCACTCTTAGATCTTCTTTTGTGAGGAACCTTCGCAGGGGCGTCCACGTTTGAAAGGATCACAACGCATACAGATTCGCATACAACAATGTGTCGAATTGTGCATTTAATTGAAGTATTCACATTTTAATTCGCCCAAACCTTCCAGCTGATTTAGTGTCCAGAATCAAAATGATAGAACACTCGAAACTGTGGAGAACTTCGCATGCTTCCATCGTGTCTAATGGTTTCACACTTGATAAGGAACTAAGCACACGACTAGGCAAAACTGTGGAGAAATTCGCATGCTTCCATCGTGTCTAATGATTTCACACTTGATAAGGAACTAAGCACACGACTAAACTGCAACATCCTTTGGAAGACTCTCAAAAACAGTCTGGTCCAACAAGAGCCTGTCACTGCACACAACACGGATCATGTGTGTCATGCATGTGGGTGCAGTGAATTGTCAGAAAAAGCGTGGAATAGTCATTAGAATAAGCATTACTATTACATATATATTATACATAAACTTATTATAGACATATATTAGGAAACAGTTTTGTTAACATTTAGTCAGAGGCAGTATTTTAGCGTAAGTTAGTCCCGGACTCCGGCAGGAAGTCAACGAGCGAGAATAGGATTTGTTTTCGAGAATTAAAGTAGCACAGTGAACTGTCAGAAATAGTGGAATATTAATTAGAATAAGGATTACCATTACACATATATTATACATAAACTTGTTCTAGACATATATTAAGAACCCGTTTTTGTTAACATTTAATCAGATGCAGTATTTTTGAGGTAGCAATTCCCGGACTCAAATTCAACGAGTGATAAAATGGGTTTGTTTACAGTTAGTGAATTAAATTGTTGTATCAAACTATCGTTTACATTGTTGAATATGTATGAGATAAAGTAATACAATTACATAAATTACATAGATAAAGGTAATATCTGACATTGTCGTAGTAAACGTTTGCGGTAAAAAGGAACTAACAGTAGGATTTTAGTGTAAGTTGGCATACACTGAGGCCTATTGTTTTGTTTACATAGTGTTCTGCTGTGCTGCGTATTCGCTAGGTGACATGTTTTTTGGCTCATGCGAGCTTAGTAGATAGAACACAGTTAGCATGTATATTATTGTCAAAATTAAATCAAAAACTAAGCAATCCAGTTATTTAATTATTTTATAATAAAGTGTTCTTTTGAACACAAAAACAGTCATATCCAAGGCTAACGTAGCAAAGTGAATACACCGAAAACAACATTAATATAACACAATCTAAATTCTGTGATGGCGTCGTCCAAACGGCAGATGAAGGGACTAGAGGTAGAGATGGAACTACTAACGCATTTCGTTGTGGTATTGGTGGGAAGAGGTGGGTTGTGCCATTGGTTCTGGTGAGGGGACAGTGGATGATAAAGTGGGAGAAGGTGATGAAAGAGATGCTAGGGAAACCTCACCTCAGCTTGGGGGAGGCTGGGAGGAGGTAAAGTGACAGGACGGAAGGAGACTGGACGTAAGGAGACTGGGCGGAAGGAAACTGGATGGAATACGATGGGAGCGAATGAGACGGTAGGGAAAGAGACGGGAGGAGACGGGAGGGAAGGCGACGGGAAGGAAGGCACCAGGAGCGCAATATAGCCAGGAGACGGGAGGGAAAGATGACATGTAGATGGGCGAGAGTCAGATGACAAGACTGCGGGACAAAATGCGACGGAAGGGATCCAACGCAAGAGCTACTCTGAGGTAGTAATAGAGGGGGTGAGGAGGAGAGCAATTATGTTTGTGGGGGGTTCGATAGTCAGGAAGACGCTAAACAAGGGGGACGACGTGGTGGTTTGCTTTCCAGGGGCAAAAATATAAACTATCACAAAGAGGGTGGAAAACGTGTGTCCGGGCAAGGGAGGTTCTATTTTAGTACACGTAGGGATTAACAACGCAGAGAGGGAGGGTACAACTGCCATAGTTAGGAAATACAGGCAGTTAGTTAGAAGAGCTAAGCAGACGCGGGTTGAGCAGATAATTCTGTCATTGATTCCACCGGTAATGGGAAGCAGGGAACAGGGATATCGAAATTGCCGGAGGATGGCAATTAAAACGTTAGTTCAGCAGCTATGCAGGGAAGATGAAGTTTGATTTGTGGGTTTGTGGGGATGTTTTGTTTGGAGAGTTGATATGAACATGAGGGATGGCTTCATCTTAGTGGAAAGGGGGCAGCAGTGTTTGCTGATGAACTCTCAGCAGCAGTCGACAGTGGCATGGGAAGCATAACAAATATTTTGGTAGCAAATACTGTTTAAACTAGAAGTGCAGGGGGGTTACTTAGAGGTGCTTCAAACAGGACAAGAGGCCACTAGTACACATAAACCAGTAGCACAATGCAAAACATTTCTGAAGCTGTTTATAAATGCATTTGTTTAAATGCAAGGAGCATAGTATATCAGAAAAACGAATTAAACATTATGGTAGAAGAAATTGACCCTCACATAATTGGTATAACCCAATCATGGACCAACAAAACATATCAGATGCTGAATTAGGACTGACTGGATACGTAATGTTTACGAGAGATCGAACAGGAAGAAGGGGGGTAATTTTGTATATTAAAAAATTTATTCATGCTTATAAAATAAAATTAGCAAATTGCGATGAAGCTGTTTGGTGCAATATAGTTACAGGAATTATTCAACATTAACTACTGGATTAGTTTACCGAAGTCTAAACATAAACGAAGAGGATAACAGAAAAATGCAAACGCTATAAAGGAAGTGAGTAAAGGGGAATGTACCATAATGGGAGATTTTAACCACGGACACATACAATGGAAATCTCTAGAGAGTACATGGGGTGAGGACCAACCGTTTCTACTTTTAATTCAGGATAGCTTTCTTACTCAACACGTGCTAGAACCAGGGGAGAGAATGTATTAGATTTAGTTTTGTCTTCACAAAATTAATTAGTGGACAATGTCAAAATACATGAGCCTAAAAGAAGCTATGAGCCAAAATTAGTATGCAATATAAAAACTTTCTATGAATATATCAGGAGTAAACAAAACATACGAGACAAGGTTGGACCACCAGAAGACAGTGCTGGCAATATAATATCACAAGGTTTTTTAATGGCGGAAGACCTAAATGGATACTTCAGTTCAGTGTTTACCAGAGAAGATCTTAGTTCATTACCAGTTCCAGATACTAAATTTCAGGAGGATACATTTTACTGTTTAGGGCAGTTAATTGTAACTCCAGAAATGGTAGCTAAGCAGATAAAGGCAATGAAGGACAATAAATCACCTGGAGTGGATGGAATTCATCCAAAGCTACAAATGGAAACAGTAGAACAAACTAGTATACCACTTGCAAGAGTGTTCAACTTGTCATTAAAAGAGGGAGTGGTTCCTTTTAAATAGAAAGAAGCAAACATCATACCATTATTTAAAAAGAGTTCGAGAAATAAGTCAGAAAATTACAGACCAGTGAGTTTCACATCAGTGATTTGTAAATTATTAGAAAGGTTAATTAAAGACCATATGGTGGACTTCCTTATTAGGCATAAATTATTAAATCCATCTCAACATGGATTCCTAAAAGCGAGGTCATGCTTAACAAATATGTTTTTTTTTTAAAGAAATCCCTAAGTGGATAGAGGAGGGATCACCAGTAGATATTATATACTTTAGATGTTCATAAATTTACCACATCAGAAATAACTACTTGAATTAAAAGCCCATGGTATCGGGGATGGCGTAACCGACTGGATATAACAATGGCTGATTGACAGAAGACAGCGTGTTGTAGTAGATGGTGAGGTTTCAAAATGGAAATCAGTTTTGAGTGGGGTACCACAAGAATCAGTATTATGGCCTTTACTATTCTTAATATATATATATATATATATATATATATATATATATTAACTATATTATGTTATAAAGACATAACTATATATTATTTGCTATATTCCAATACCCCGAACTGAAAACTGGCGAAATGCTTTAAATAACTTTAAATAAATTAATGCCTATTATTTACAGTGACAAAACGACGTGGCTGTTTTGACAGTTCACGGAATAATTTTATTTTGCAGCGCACATACTCTTCGCATATATCGATTTGGTATGGCATGTTATAAATCGTCCAGCTAAACCACATAGTTTTCATTACTGTAGACATGTTTCGTGTGAATCGCGACGCAGTTGAAATAGAATTGTATCGTCCTGCGGCAGTTGTAAATGAATGGTCCCCGTCGCCGAAAAAGCCGCCGCTAAAAGTAAACTATCACTTTTTTTGTGGTGTCTGTCGCTGCTGCGGTTACGTTTGGCAAATGTTCGTCAAATAGTGCAGTTTGAGGCATAAAACGAAATCTTTCAAAAATTTTTTATTTCATCAGTTCTTCATACGGATAAAACTCGGAAGTAGGCGGCCTGGACGCTCAAATCGGACAGCCTATCTTCTCAAAACGTACGAACTTTCAACGACTTCAATACATTTATGTTTGAGCTGCCATTTTTATTTGTACTTGAGCACGGCGTTGAGCACGGTCTTGAGCACGGCTTTGAGCACGGTCTTGAGCACGGTCTTGAGCAAGACGTTGAGCACGGTCTTGAGCAAGGCGTTGAGCACGGTCTCGTGCATACTCGGTTTTTCAGCATTTCGTGCTCAGCGCTGAGCACGATTTCGTGCTCAATATGTTTTATAACCTCGCCTGAGTTTGACCATAGTGTGAAAGCGAGGCTTGAGCATGAAACCGTGCTCAATTGAGTTTGAGTACGGTTTATAACCTCGGGCCCTGGTGTCGGCGCCCTGGTGTCGGTAACCGTCTCGCTCAATCGCTCGGAAAGTGCAGACAGTTCACGTACATATTATACTCCAAGGACAAGGTCACCGTTTGCATAATTGTCTTTGTCGTGTCAATGTATCTTTTATCATGGCTCATTTTGGTGGGTTACGTATGGATCAACCGGTAGCTTCAACTTACTATGTCACGTTGGACGTTGGTTGCCCAAATAAGGTGTCCCTTTATTATTAAACGAATTGTATTGGTCAACTAGGACAGCTAAATATTGCGTCAGTGTATACAGAAGGTGAATGTTCGAATACTATTCATTTAAATAACAGTAGTCAGTACTATCTGATTAGATAGTCCGATTACACTACAGCGAGTACGTGGAATAAAAAAAATCAAACCAGATTGCATATTATTGGAAGCAAGAATATTAGACACCGTGTCTAGCCTTACTAAATAGAATGCCCAGAGTAAGTACTGGTTTGGTAATGGTTTACTATTCCAACAAGTCTCGTTTATTAATTATATCGTAAACATTTAAAAAATAAAGCTATATACTGGCCACAACGATACCCAGGATTATTGTTGAAACACCAACATTTGACTTAACGAAATTAGAAGGGTGCCTTTGAATGGCAAGAGCCTTTGCTGTCAACGGTGAAACGATGAAAGCTCTCCTGATCTGGCCACATCAACCGACACAACACCATTTCAAAAATCATCCTGCTAAGCATCCTGCGGGGCTAGAGAAGACAGCGGTGTCAGAGGAAAAACTGGCTAGAAAATATACATGTATGAGCCAAGTAAAGCTTACCAACCACATTACGCACATCAGAATGTATACAAAGCTGTGGAAATGATAACACTACGACCATCGTGGTCAATGGATGAAGGTGAAGGTAAATCGCACATGGGTTTCATGAGCCACCTGACGCTACCATCGGCTTTCTAGCCAGTGGAGCGTATATATACGTTTGTAAAACACGTAAGTGCCACGATGAGTCGAGCGGTTTGTTGGGCATAGAATGTTCCGATGTTGACGAGCAGTTGTAAATGGAGCCGTATTATTAATCTCTGTTAGTAGCAAGTATTCTTGTGTTGTCGTGAGGAAATGACGCATCGCATTCCACGGAAGTCTCAAAAACTTAATATAACCAGCTGCGTCATCGCTAGACACGACACAGTGACATGTTGAACCTTGTGTTTACTCGTAGTTACGTTAGGAAACCTCAATAAATGTTGTAAACAATGAATAAGATTATCATCCTAAGCAACACACCACAGCTTATTGAGAGTCACAACAACGTGTTATTTATACAATGCCCGTCGTTGTCAGAGATAATGGAACACAGCAGAGAATGGAATAGCCAGAACGTATTGCCAAGCAACATCTAGTGCCACTATCCATAGATACTACTTAGTAGCGAGTGCCCATTTGAATCCAGTACCTCGTGCATGCGGTCAGGAAACTACCGCCATGCCACGGCCCCTCGCAGCTACTCGAAGTATGGATGTCGAACAATAACAACGTGCACGGTGACACTATTCCGAGGGTTAAATCATCAGCAAGCTCGAACGTTGTTGGTTAATTGGGGGCGTCTGACTGTAGACTGTGCGCGCGGTGACTGCCTTCTTGCAGCTCGCCCCAAATTAGCTGTAGACGAATACTCGTGCGTGTGAACCCCGCCCGAAGCCAGGGTGATTCATGGCATTCGCGACCAGGCACAGGCATGCAGACAATGGGGTAGTCGTCACGCGTGGCTGAACACATTCACATGTCCGTTGTTGTGGAAGAGGCCGTTCAGGCGGAATACTTTGGCGGCGGGCGCCGAGAAAGAATGGCATCTGAGAGCGGGCCGAGCAAGACGCATGTTTACAGTTGGACGTGTCGAGTTGAGTACACGCGCCTACAACTGTACTCAAAGGAACGGGTGCTATGTTATAAATTATTCACTCACGCATGCTTGTTTACAGATATGTGTAGGTTTTGTTTACCTCTTATAAATTTCAGCAAGAATGTGTGGCCGATAAAAAGATTTGTACCTTGTCACGAAGATAAAAAATACTTAATATCGTTTCGATTAGTTAGCAATACAAAATGCAACATTTCCCGTCTATTAGCTTAGCTTCTATATTTTAAGTCAACGGCTGCGACTTCGACTGTTGAATTGTTATGAAAATAGTTATATAGAAGTTTTCTTGAAGCTATAATATATAAGAACTAGAAGGCCAGGAATAACAACAGTAAACGAACAATGTATATTAGATAAGTAAATTATCATGGTAGCAAAGAACAATGAACATTGGGGGAAATGACCAGCTGACGGTGTAGCACGCCTACAGCCGCAGTTTTGACGCTTTAACTGGATATTGACATATATTAACAATGCCGGTGTCATATAGAATATGGACCCCCATGGAAAATGGAACTCGGGTCCATTTTCCCTATGGAATTTGGCGGGTCCATATTCTATTAATTATGGAATATGGGCCCCGCCATTTATGACATTTATGAGTACAATTACTTAGAAAATTACTAATTACTTACTTTTGTGGGTAATCATTATAATCAAGATTACAATCATGATTACATTCAAGAATATAATTGACATAACGAAGAAAATAAAAACTCTCGTTATTATAATCACCAATTTTGTTCAAGACAATATTAAGCGCAATAATTATTATACAGTCACTGCACGTGTACAAGGTAAAAAACGGAGAGAAAATTCCACTTGCATTGCAGAACTTTGGGATGCACAGTAAAATTGTACTTGTGATTGTAATCATGATTACGATTACTTTGGCAATGCGATTGCGTGGCCTGTTTGGCCAATGTATTTGTTGACGAGTACGATTACGTGGCTTGTTTAAACAATGTATTTGATGACCAGTAAGATTACCTGGCCTGTTTAACCAACGTATTTGATGACGCGTACGATTACTTAAGAAATATCGATGACTAGCTAAGATTACGATTACTCAGTACGATACTTGCTTTGTGCTTCTTTTAGCAAACATTTATATTTAGCTGAGAGGTATTTTTGACTTTCTTTGAAGATGTGCAGAGTTTTACACAGTGAAGTTGCTAAAAATATGCATACTTAGAAATGTTGCCTTCAACTGGTATACAATGATTAGATGCTGTTGATTAGCCTGATCTTTTAAGTTTTTTTTACATGTTTTGTGCTTCTTTTGGCAAACATATATATTTAACTGATAAGATGTATAGCGATGTGTGGCACACCGAGTGAATGACTGGCCTTTTATTGTAAAAGGTGAGCCGGGTCAATTTTCTATGGGAATCCATATTTTTATCTAACACCTGAACACTCATTAACCTGTCGAGCTCTCAGTTATGCTACCAGGAGTTTTTTGGATAATAATCTTGTTAAATGTGTGCGTTAGTGTGCATACTGCTGCTTTGACCGCGACGCCTACAAGACGTTGACCCTTTTAACCGTGCCTTGACCGCGACGCCTACAGGACGTTTAACCGTATTACCGATGAACGTCACGGGGCTGAGATTCATCAATTGTATTTACTGTCATGGTGACTCACTTATCGCCACTGTAGTTTTATAATGCTGGACATATGAATATTCACCACTACACAAACATTACATTAGCTAGTCATTAAACTAGTCACCACCACCACACAATCTACTTTGTATCTCAACTGGTGGTCAGCGTACATGTGTATTAAAGGTACAATGCTTCGTCGATTAAAAAAATAAAATCATGTTATTAAGTATAAACTATACCTATTGCAGCATCTTCACCAACAAAGAGTATTTTAGCGAACCACCATTAAACAATATAACTTGACCGTTATCTGTTTATGAATCTCGATTTTGACCTTCAGTACATTCCCCAACATACAATTCCCAATGCCCGTGGACAAATTTTACCGGGGTAATGCGTTCACGGGATTACGTTATTGGCATATTAAAGACATCCATAAAACTACGTTCCATCCGCATGCAATGTAAACCTGCTTTCTCCCCGAAACATTCAAATTAAACAGATAACGGTCCAAACAAATGGTTTATGTGGTTCATTAAAATACATTAATTTTGGTCGGCCAATATGTTACAATAGATATAGGTTAAAAAATATGACACGGTTGAACGACAAAATACGACAAGACAAGACATATTTCAATATGAGATTATTTATCTACCTACTAAATTATTTTCGCAAAGATTAAATTGGTATTTTTATTTTGTCTTAGTGAGACTCACGACATACTTTATTTGTAGTATATATGGTGGAACGTTCTTCAATAATTTTGTGTACATCGTCTTGTGGGGGTTTTATGGGTTGTAGTCGTCTGCAAGAAGCCAATAAGGTAAATTGACAGAGTTCATAATGACATGGAATTTGTTAAAATGGACGTTGAAGAGAAAATAATGAGAAAATAATATGAAGTAAACGTACGCAGCACGAGCGAAGAAGGTATTCCATGTTTGATAGATTCATTATGGGCAGATTGTACAAAGCAATACGCGTTCCTTGTCACGTCAGTTCGACATTTTAAGGAAGACCTCAACCACACAGCAATTACTGAGCGACAGCTATCCGTTTATAATATACAACTGAGGGAACTCGGAGAATGTTGATTGATAGCTTTAAACTGAATCATGCTTTAATTAGTATACACATTGTGTAGGCCTACTATGTATAGCATTTACCCGACATATAAAATAACAATAGCCTTTATCGCCGGAATTAAATGATATCCGCGCAGACAGTCATTGCGCATTGTTTGATGAAACACAATTGAATCAGCGTGTGAGTCATATACATGTAGTGTTGCTGTAACACGTTTCGCACGATACATCATATTCAACAGTGCTTAATCACCTACTGTACTTCCGATTGGGCTTAAATGACACACACGCACGCACGCACGCACGCACGCACGCACGCACCCACACACACACACACACACACGTGTGTTTGGGTTATGGCAATGATAACAACGATGTTAAAATGAAGGTGACATTTTTATTATTGCTTGATAAATTACGTAGCAGGAGCCGTGGTCTGGAATAACGTTCTTGCATGTTGACATCTCTTAAAGCTATACTGATCGTAAAGTGTGCACAACATATTGAAACCCCAGTTAATTATGTTGACATCCTTTATACTATGCGTCGCCGTGCGTCGACCTGTGCACGTACAGGACGAAACGGACCGGTGGACACTGACTTACATGGGGCCATTTACCATTAGTCATCTCACACAGGCGATCGTGTCAACATGAAGCTTTATAACGTATAAAGACATTCACCGAATGAAACTGTCTTAAAATGTCACATTCGCTTTGGGTTATCAGCTTGGAGTTGACGCGAGGTGAAGGTCACCGGCATCCCCATTCCGTCCTGAAAAAACAGGGGCGTCGACATTAATATGAGTCGAGGTACACAAAAGTATCAAATATGAATTTAAATGTGTAGTAGTTTTCAGTGGGCGGCTGTGCAGAAAATAACAGTCTAGAAAAAAAATCATGGAAGAACACGGAACATTCATTTTCTTGAGTTGACAAAGTGTCTTGTTCGTTTCTCTGAACAGGCCTACATTAATTTTGCGATATTCAAAAGGTTCCTCGGTGGTGAACAGACGCGCTAGTGATTGATACATGTTATACTGTTTTTTGGTATCATCGACCGAGAGGTAAAATAAAAGTCCAATACCAACATAATTTACTTGTTAGTATCAATTTGGCCATAATTTTATTTGGTATCAAATTAAAGTATTTGAAGAGTACTGTTCGTTTCTAAGCTCGATAATTAAATATGCACTAACATGTATGGTCAAGAATAGTAGTAGCAGCAGCAGCAGCAGCAGCAGCAGCAGCAGCAGCAGCAGCAGCAGCAGCAGCAGCAGCAGCAGCAGCAGCAGCAGCAGCAGCAGCAGCAGCAGCAGCAGCAGCAGCAGCAGCGGCAGCGGCAGCGGCAGTGGCAGTGGCAGCGACAGTAGTGGCAGCAGTAGCAGCAACAGCGGAAGCGGCAGAGGCAGCAGCAGCAGCAGAAGCAGCAGCAGCAATAGCAGCAGTGGCAGAAGCAGCAGCAGCAGTAGCAGCAGCAATAGCAGCAACAACAATAGCAGCAGCAACAGCAATATATATATATATATATATATATATATATATATATATATATATATATATATATATATATATATATATATATATATATATATATATATATATATATATATGCCACGACGTGTTCCTTGGCACGGTGTGTCAGCTCCGTGTCACGTTGAATGACTACTCCCTTAATGACGTCGTTTAATTAATGGCTGAGAATGCGCCGGTACGCATCGACCACCCTACTGAGGCATCTATCAGCTGCAGCGCCGACGACAGCGGTGTAAACTTTCTAACCTACTTGTGCCTTTTGATACTGCTCAGTCGAGCGTATCGCCGGAGTGTTGCGGCTAGTGCAAGGCCGGCATACTGCTGCGTGCTGCGCGAGTTAGCCCAAGCCAACTAAACGAACAGTCAACTCGACTCGACGACGTTTTCATGGAGGTGAAGTTCTCAGAACTTGCGTCGACCGTCGTCAAGTAAATCGAGAGAGAAGGAACGCTCGATTATGAACTAACGCCGTCCAGGACTTATTCACGTGGCCACCGTACGAAGGCAGATATAGCAGGGAGACGGCCCAACATGTCGTCCCGTTTCAAGCCGGTCACACATAGCTATAGGTGGGTGACTATTTACATTTGACGACACTTTGCGGTGTAAATTTGAGAACTCTTAGAGTGATGTGCGTATATTTATACACATGTATGTCCGCTATCCACTGCGTTTACTATCATTTGTACAAATACTTTGTAATGGGTGGGATCATGTCGAATTAATCGCTAGTCTATTTAGCCGCTTCGTGAGCATGCGCAGAAGGAAAGAGCCAGGCCCAGGGAAGACGTAAACATTACACTCGTGATAACAGTTTAGGCTATTTACTAAATACTGTTGTTGTTTATTGTTTATATGAATTCATGGGTTAGATGTGTTAATACAAATGCTGTTATGCCCGCCGCAAACAGGAAAGGCTGAATGTCAAGTTACGGTGTCGTGTGTGTGCATCTACTGCATTATCGCTCATCTCAACACGGTTTCGCTTGAATGACGCACGTCTTTGTGTTCTTCGGCGATGGGAAAGTTGTTCTTACCTAACTTAATGAAAGGAACATAACATGCACACTTGGTGACAGAGAGTATAGTGTAAAACAATACGCATTCATTATAAAATTACCTATTAAAATAGAAGAAAAAAATACGATATATATAGTAAATAAATAAAAGTGGATAATACGTTGTAAGTATTAATACTGAGCATACAAAGTAAAATAAGTAATTAAAATAGTAGTGGATAACGCTGCCTAAAAGTGGTCGATTACCCTGAAATAAAAGTAATGAGATTTTGCATTTTATTGGTCGTTTGGAATCCATTAGACCCCAAAAGGCCAAAAAGGTGGGGGTCCAATGCAATTTTTTTAAATATCTGACATAGCAACAGCTACGTCACCAGCAAAATACTGTACTCTGATCATACTCAGTAATAACACGAAATTTATCTACTATTCAAATATAAAACCTGCATGAATATTGCAATTTGATATGATCGTACAATACAAAGCATAATAAAAAATGGTGTCAAACTCGCATAACAACAATTGTAAAATTAATAATTTTATGTATTTTCTTCTATCTATATATCAGCCGTATTGTCCCATGGTTGGGCGAAGGCCTCAGCATGTTGTTTCCAAGTTTGCCTATCTTGTGCTGTTCTCTGCCAGGTGGTTTCATTCAAATACTCATCCAAATCGTCTCTCCATCGTTTAGCTGGTCATCCTCGTAATCTCTTCCTTCCGTATGGTTTCCAGGTGGTAATGCGCTTTGTCCATCTGTCATCTTTGAGTCGGGCTGATGTGTCCTGCCCAAGACCACTTCATTCTTCTGGTTGTTTTTATCACGTATGTGACTCCTGTCTTTGCACTCACCCAGGTGTTTGTCTTTCTGTCATGGTATGTTATATTAAGCATACTCCTCTCCATTTTTGTCTGCGCAGCCGCTTGTTTTTTCTGAGCTTGTTTTGTGAGTGACCATGTTTCAGCACCGTATGTCATAGCTGGCAGTACACACGAGTTGTAAACCTTTCTTTTTAGACAGATAGCAAAGTTACTTTTGAAGATGTCGCGATGTTTTGCATATGCTGTCCAGCCGGCTGTGATTCGTGGTAGGAATTCCTTGTCTTGGTTCTTGTCCCTAAGGCTGAAGCGTTGGCCTAGGTATATGTAACTCTCCACATTCTCTATCTGAGTGTTATTAACGTATATTGGGGTGTTGTCTTCTACCATTATTTTTGTTTTTGAGATGCTCATCCTCAAGCCGCTTAGGTTACTTTCTTCGCATAGTTCTTGTAGCATTATTTCTAGTTCTTGTGGTGTTTCGGTGCACAGGAAGATATCGTCTGCGAAACGGAGATGGTTAAGATATTCTCCGTCTATTTTCAGGCCTTTGTTCTCCCAGTTCAATCTTCTGAAGATACTTTCGAATGTTGATGTGAATAGTTTGGGTGAGATGGTATCCCCCTGTCGCACTCCTCTTTTGATGTTTATTTTCTCGCTCTCTTTGTGAAGATATACTGTCACAGAGCTGTCTGTGTATATATCTTTCATGAGTTGTATGTATGCATCTTCTAACCCTTAGTATTGGAGTGAAGACACTATTGCCTGGGTTTGTACCGAGTCGAAGGCCTTCTCATAGTCAATGAGTGCTATACAGAGTGGTATGTTGAATTCACGGCACTTCTCCTTCAGTTGATTTATGACATGGATGTGATCTGTTATCGAATACCCGCCTCTGAATCCTGACTGTTCTCTGGGTTGATTATCGTCTGGTATTCTCTCCAGTCTGGCTGTTAGAATCTTTGTGAATAGCTTGTAGATGTTCGATAGCAAGCATATTGGCTTATAGTTCTTTATGTCTTTTTGGTTGCCTTTTTTGAAGATTATCACCATCTTTGCATTTTTCCAGGTAGTGGGGATTCGTCTTTCTAATATGCATTTTTTATACAGCTTGGCTAAGGTTTTGGCGATGGTATCCTCTCCTGCCTTCAACGTTTCGATGTTGACTTGGTCATTTCCTGTTGCCTTCCCGTTTTTCATCTTCTTTAGCGCGGCTTCTACTTCCCATGTTGTTACTGATGGTACTTCTCTTGGGTCTGTGCGTATTGTTACGGTTTGGTCGTTGTCATAAAGTTCGGTGTAAAACTCTTCTATTCGTTCTAAGATCTTATCCTGGTCTTGGTCTCTGCCCTGATTGTCTAGGAGTGTTATCAGTCTATTTTGGCCTAGGATGTGTGTTCTTCTGACATTGTTCAAGATCTGTGATGTCGCTATTGTTTTTCGTATGGTGTCTAGGTTGTATTTTCTGATGTCTTCTTTCGCTTTCTTTTTGAGGGTCTTGCATATCTCTGTGTACTCTATGCAGTCCCTAGCGGTGTTCTGTTCCGTTTCTCTACGTTTTTTCATTAGTGCTCTTGTTTGAGTTGATAATCTAGACTTGTCCCGTTTGGTGTTTTGTTTGGCTATGCTTGTCGCCGTCTGTTGGATCGTTTCTGTAATGGTTTCATTTAGAGTGTCAATATCATCCAGTTCTTGTAGAGCAGTGAACCTGTTTTTCAGTTCGAGTTGGAATTCGTTCTTTTTAATCCCAATTTCTCTAGTGTCGACTTTTGGTGGTTTCTTTTTTCTTAGCAGCTTCTTCCTTTCTGCTTTCGTGTCTAATCTGATGTTGCTCATCAACATTCTATGGTCGCTTCCAAGTTTATACGGTTTATGACTCTTACATCTGTGACCATGTTCGGCTTGTCAGTCATGATGTAGTAAATTTCATTCTTCGTTTTACCGCCCGGGCTTCTCAATGTTCATCTCCTCTTAATTTTCTTCTGGAATAGTGTATTCATGATCTTGTAATCCTTTGATGTTGTCCACTCTATTAAGGTATCACCTCGTTCATTCCTCTGTCCTAGGCCGAAACTTCCTGTCGCTGTTTCGGATGGGTTTGTTCTTACACCCACTTTGGCGTTGAAGTCTCCCATCACTATTGTATAGTGGCTTGGATTCTCCAAGATTTCATCGATGTCATTGTAGAAGATGCTTATTTCATCTTCTGAGTGTGATGTCGTTGGAGCATATACTTGAACTATTTTCAGTTGGTATCGTGTTGTTATGCGTAGAACAAGTTCTGCTACTCTTGGGCTAATGTTATTAACCCTTGTTATGTTGTCTTTCCATTTCTTGTTTATGAGGAAGCCCACTCCCGCTTGTCCGTTGTTCGCCTTAGAATGGTATAGCAGGTGGCCACTCTGCAGGGTGGTAAAGCCTTCTTCTTTTCTTCTTATTTCTCCAATCCCTATCACATCCCATTTGATGTTCGTTTCTTTGAGTTCTTCCTCCAGTTCTTGGACGTGCTCATCTTTTGATAGGGTTATTACATTGTACGTTGCAATTTTCAGGTGCTGGTGTTTCTTCTTCTTTTCTTTCTTCTGGTGATTCTTCTTGTCCCAGGGATTCTTAGCACCCCCTCCTAGGACCCGAATCACCTCCAAGGTCGGAGACATCGATGCTGCTGGGGACTGGGGGCCTTGGCTTTTTTTGTACTTTTCATGCTGGTATTAGTTGGCCTACCTCTCCACGCGGCCAGTACGGGTTGGAAAGGTGTCGGTTTAGTCGCCAACGGCCCGACCATGATACAGGTAGCACCGGTCTACATGGTACCAGTAGCAAGCTAGAGGGCCTGACCTGACTGTTTTCTTAAGTCACGGAAAAGACACATGTTAGCTCAATTTCGACAGTATTCAATACGTGATCCACAAAGCTATTCATTTATTATTTATCTCTATAAAAAGGTAAACAAAAGTTGTGGATCCTATACAATGTTTTAATATCTAACGTAGTAACAGCTACGTCAGCAGCAAAACCAGCAAAAGTGTTATCAAACCCCATGTTTGACCTCAATGTTTGACCTCAATGTGTAATGGCATTTCAGTAAATGTTGGTCAAAATGTTAATTTATTATTTATCTCTACACACATAGAAAGAATCACGAAGTGTCGTTTTTGTATACTGTGGCATTACGGACATAGTTACAATCGACAATATAACTTTTTAATCGTTGTCCCAACAATGATGCGCAGACCGATGCGCAGATAACTTGATTTCAGGATATTCGGCCACCTTAAGCGTAAGGTCAAATATAGTACAGGTTAACTGGACAAAAATAGCAGAGAATGCACAATTCCGAATAATCTAAGAAATTTTAATTGAGCTTACACAACAGATATAGCGACAACTAAAGAGTCTAATATAACCAAAATCAAAATACAATGAACGGAATCTAATCCTACTTAGACATTGCTGAAACCACGTAGGATTCTTACAGTTGCTTGCCCCGAAGATGGACGCATTCTGCATATCTGCACAAAGTCGTAGCTATTTTCCTACATGATTATTTCAACTCTGCGTTTACTAAATTCTTAGGAATATCTGATGAAAACTCCAAGAACGTCATACAGCAATTTAACTACCAAGGTAACTTACCAAGGTTACTTACTTACCAAGGTAATTTAACTACCAAGGTAAAGCTTCTGAAAACATGCACAGTTAGCTACGTGTATATATTGCCACAAACCACATAATGTTTTCATACAAATTATTGTATGATATTCTATCTAGTACTGGCACATTAGTTCACACCCAGTGTCGCGGGATTGTCGCCATACTTTACACGGCTTCCCTGTCACGTGCCTGGTCCAACACTTATCAGTGTCACTTAGTTATCAAAAAAGGTTGCAAAGAAAAGACCGTCAACGTTCACACGGGTTACACATGCGACATAAAAAATAACGGAGCACACCACCAAAACAAGCATGCAAGATCACACAAATATAATTTATATTTACAACATCACTTCCGGTCACGTCACCCTTATGAACGTAAATCATAGCTGACGTTATAAACGTAAATCATAGCGTGTAAATTGTGTATTGCTTAGTTGGCGTCCATACAAAGTGAGCGAAACATTGCCTCATTACACATACCAACAACACAACATACAATGTGTTATGCTACGCACATGATGTGCCTACTGTCTACATATTTCCCCCAGTAACTATTAGAGCTAGGACACGCACGCACACACACGCACGCACATATATGTTCTCAATATCGCAGACATTAAACATGTATGGACCTCCGTTATGGAGTGTCATTTGTATGCACGTTCGGACGTTACGACTTCTTGTCTCCACTTGATGCGTCTATTGACGGCGTTATCGCTCATTCTACTGCGGGCAGGGGACGGCAATCACTCGTGCCGTACCTTTTCATCGATACCGGTGACAACAAAAGCTGATATCGACTACTCGTCATAGATTTCGTATGTGATTGAAACAACGGCACAATGTTCCCATAACGCTCTCGGTGGCAACCATCACCGTACGCGCCAGGCACGCCGACGCACTGACCCGGCAATTCTGCGTCCGAAATCTATTACCTGGCTGACATTCTACAAAACTACTGTTTTATGATAACGGCGTGCAGAAGTAAAACTAGTGATTACATTTGTTTAACAACACCACACACACGCGCGCACGCACGCACGCACGCACGCACGCACGCACGCACGCACGCACGCACGCACGCACACACACACACACACACACACACACATATATATATATAAAGCCGTCTGGTCGACATGTTTCAATGAAGAATGATTAGCGTGTGTGTGTGTGTGTGTGTGTGTGTGTGCGTGCGTGCGTGCGTGCGTGCGCGTGCGCGTTCGTGTGCGTGCGCGTGAACGGATGCGTGTGCGCGTGCGTGCGTGCGTGCGTGCGTGCGTGCGTGCGTGCGTGCGTGCGTATGTGTGTAGGGGAGAGTTGCCGGGATTGGGACCCCTAAAGATAAACTTGAATATAGACGCGAAAACAAATGGAATTTATGTAAACAATATACTAATATAGAGTTTATATTTTAGTTTTAACAACAAGTTATTAATCACAAGAAAATCATTGATGAATTAAAAAAAGAATAAAAAAAATACAAAACGGTCCAATCGTGGCCACAGTTTCCTCGATTAGACCAAAAGTAAAATGATTATATATAGAACTAAGCATAATTATGAACTGATTAAAACAATTCATTATAACAATACTAGTTATCATTAGTTAAATGCACTATACTAGTATATACCAGTGTTCATAATCTTCGTAGTTCCATCCACCCTACACAATGCCCTATGTCTTCTTCAACTGGACAAACAAACAAAATATGTAGACCAAACTTTGAATTAATATGTGAGTTCATTAGAAACATAAAATTAATCAATAGTCAAATGAAATGTTAACAGGGCCTAATGTTCATAGTCTTCTGTCAATGGCTCCGGAATAAGCTAGCGGAAATGACCGACATCCTTTAGAGCCCATCACAACATGTTCTGTCTCGCAATTGCATGCACTGTCACCATATAATCTTTCATCACATCCATTACTCGTCGCACTATGCCCCCAAAGTGTCAACTGCATTTCGTATACAGCTGTGTCATCCTTCAGAGGCCATCGGAACCTATTCTGTCCCACAATTTACACGCACTGCACTGTCACAGTTTCTTTCATCACATCCAGGACTCGTTACTTTCATGGCAACAAGTGTCAGAGGTGGCGTATGGTTGTGCTCTTAAGCAATCACCATGACAACTGCTGTCAGTGCTGGAGTCAGAGGTGGCATATGGTTGTGCTCTTGTGCAATCATCATGACAACTGCTGTCAGTGCTGGGGTCAGAGGTGGCGTATGATTGTGCTCTTGTGCAATCACCATGACAACTGCTGTCAGTGCTGGGGTCAGAGGTGGCATATGGTTGTGCTCTTGTACAGTCACCATGGCAACATATGTCAGTGCTGGAGCTGCAACAGCTGGGGTTAGAGATGGCACAGGGTTGTGCTCTTGTGCAGCGTCCGTAACTACATTAGTTACCGTAGCAGTAGCGAAGTCGGAGTCTTGGAGTACGTCTATGGTCAATGACCACAGACCTGCCTTACTGAAGCCACTAACAGCATTATGAACGGATGCTACTTTTCTGTCCGCCACATTAAGAATTCGACGACTTGCCATGTTGTCACTGGTCTGTCTACATGTTCTCTCATCCACATCCTCAAGGCATCATCGTAGTATTTGCAAACGGTCCGAAAAAAGCCACATCCCAAAGCTGGAATCGGTGAGTCGTGTGTGGCGGATGTGAGAACATGACTACTCCAGCATCCCGAGCCATCTCAGTTGCAGCCAAATTCTTTGTGTGGGTCACGTGGCTATCGAGTATGAGCACAATAGTCTCCTTCTCCGTTGGTTTAACAAAATCTACGAAATGTCACAGCCAAGTAACAAACCCCTCATTGGAAATCCAGCCTTTGCCCCCGGAGGTCCACCATTTGTAACTTCTAGTTTCATCCTCTTCCGTTTATATATGACCATTGACACTAAATTTATGTAAACCCTAATAAAGACTTTGGTAGTCCGAAATAATGTATATTTACCTGTGATCAAATAACACGTGTTCTGTTATAAGTTCCCTCGAAGGGACCACTTAGCAACTTCATTTATTTGCATTATTAAAATCGCTCCATTGTCTAATATTACTTTCTGGTAATCAATAAACTGTGTTGGAATAATTACACACATATAATGATGGCATACCCTTATGTAGGCCAATGATCCAGTTGTGGCAACTGCAGTGGTCCAATCGTAGAATATGTTAAAAATATTGCATTGTCATCACAAGCAGACGACATCCACTTTAAAATTCTTATTATCGCCACATACGTTGGGCTCCTATACTCTTGATGGACACACATTTCGCCTGTAAGTATAACCAAGCGTGCTGTACGGATAACTGATCACGACCTGATTATTATGTCGTGGACATAGAAAACCTACTTTCAGTGAAAACTATTTTAAAAAGTACTGCTATTTCGTCGAAAACTTACAGTGTCATCTGAAATGCCACTGATGAATGATATAATCGATAGAGGATGCCACGGGATACAGTAATATGGAATATACAGCACTGGTCCGATCGAGGAACTGGTCCAACCCTGGCAACTCTCCCCTATATATATATATATATATATATATATATATATACACACACACGCACCCGCGCACTAAATATAGGAAGCATCAATCTCAGACGGCTTTGTGCTTAGTAAACAAGTTCAGTTAGACCCAATGGAAAGATGATGCATTTGGCATCAACGGACATAAATTTTATTAGGTACATAAATACCATGAAACTGCAGGATATCGTTAGAATTGAGCATCTTCGGAATTGTTCATTTGAATTGACCTTACTATATGCTACATTTGACTGTAAGATAGTACATCGATATAATATAACTGAGGGTAGACGAAACGAACAAGAACGACAATCGTTTATTAATTATCCCTATCATATTTACAACTTAATTAGACGGTTCCGTCATCAATAAATCGTCTAACTGTACAATGTACCTACGCACACAAATCAATGTCCACAGGCGGCGTATATTTATTACAACGTCTAGCATTAGTCGGTATAATAAATTAGAGGCGTAACCACTATTTGGCTTTGGGGCGGATTGATGATAAGGTGGTGCCTGTCGCAGAGGGGTAATGTCAATAGTAAAAACACTTGTCGTTCTTTCACATCTGTCTTTTTAATAAACATAAAAACAGGAGAAAGGTCACCACTTATCGCTAAGAAGAATGACACAAAAGAACTATGCCCGGGTATCGTTTGTGGTGGCATGCACGGGGTAGCACCGCAGCTATTGTGCTGGCAGTGGACAGATGGTGGAGGTTCTAATCCATGTGTTGCTATACCAGACACATGGCAGGGGTTCTTATAATTGTGCTGCTATACATGACAGAGGTTATAATACATGTGATGCTATACCAGACAGCCTTTGCCTATACAATGATACACTAGAGTATTATTTAAAAGTGGTGTTTGGATATAGATGTGAGAGATATGGATGAAATTGCTTTAATACAGATTATGTCTTAGAATTATAAATCATATCTATGAGTGTGTGTGTGTGTGTGTGTGTGTGTGTGTGCGTGCGTGCGTGCGTGCGTGCGTGCGTGCGTGCGTGCGTGTGTATATATATATATATATATATATATATATATATACATATATACATATATACATACATACATACATACATACATACATACATACATACATACATATATATATACACACACATATATATATATATATATATATATATATATATATAAGCGTGTTTACCCCATCATAAGTACAATTTCAGTGTATGACTAGTTGCAATAATGTGCAAGCAGCTTTTAAATTGGTGTATTGATATAGACATTTTTTATGTGCTGGTATGGAATTCCAGAACAAGGGCCCAGAGTAGTTAATTGTAAATTTCCGTAAGTTTGTCCGTGATTCATGAATAAAGTACGCACTAGTGTTGTAGTTGTGAATATCGCAACGTTTGCTAAATAGAATTGCAATATTATTTGGAAGTGAGTAAAACGTGTGCTCGTACATGATCAGCCCCGACTGCAGATTGTCTACATCATCAAGTTTCAAGAGTTTATTCATTGTTAATAGTGGATCAGTATGGGCAAAGTAATCAGAATTACTCATTATTCGTATTGTTTTCTTTTGTAACACCCTAATCTTATTCAGTTTTGAGAAGTATGTGTTTGCCCATATTAAAGTACAATGTTGTAAGTGTGGTAATATTAAAGAGCAATAGAGAGTCCTTAGGATATATGACAAAAGAAAGTGTCTTAGTTTACAGAGTATGCCATCATTTCGCGCAAGTTTAGCTGCTAGCATATTCAAATGCATAGACTAATTTAGATGGTCGTCTATATACACGCCTAGGAATTTGGTCAAGCTAACTTGAGTGATGGCAGATCCTTTGATTTGTATTGCATTTATCGGAACGTTGGGCTTTTTATTTACTGGTGTAAATAACATGTAGTTAGTTTTTTGTATATTTAAGGAAAGTTTGTTAGTGTTGAACCATGATGACATATTATTAATTTCATTATTAACTTTTTCTATAAGTGTAGTTAATTATTTGTGTGATTTGGTGTCATCAGCAAACAAACCGAAGTTCATATTTGTTGATGTGTTGCATAAGTCATTAATATAAAGTATGAACAATAGTGGCCCCAATATGGAGCCTTATGGAACGCCACACCTCACTGTCTTATGTTTAGAATCTACGCTGTTATATGAGACATGTTGTGTTCTATTATTTAAGTGACTCTTAAACCAGGAAAGTATATGCCCTTTGATACCACAACAGCTAAGCTTTTGCAATAATATAGTATGGTCTATAGTATCAAAGGCGTTAGATAGGTCAACAAATGCACTTATGTTAAATGCGTTATTGTCAATTCCATTTGTTATTTTACTTATAAAGTTGATAAGCACCATATGAGTAGTGTTTTTTCCTAAAACCAAATTGATTTTCTGATATAACATGGAACTGGTTGAGAAAGTGTTCGAGTCGATTATACATAATATCTTTGATAAGCACGCAAAACTTATATTGGTCTATAATTACAGAACATCTGTGGGTCATTACTTTTATATATGGGAATGACTTTTTCCATTTTTAGTTTATGTGGTACCAAACCAGAAGAAAACGAACTATTAAAATATGCGTTGGGGGGAAAGCTATTTGAGAGCTTATTTTTCTGATGATCTGTGAGTCAATATTGTCGAAACCACTAGACATGTTAGATTTTGTGTTGAATAGTAATGTTACAATTTCATCAGGGTCAGTGGGTCGACAGAAAAAATTAATTGGATTTTTTTTACAAATTCAGTTGGGTCATTTGTCGTCATGGGAATATTTTTAACAAGATTTGATGCTACATTTATAAAACAGTCATTGAATTGGTCTGCTGTGTCTTTTGAATTTGAGGTTTCAGAGCCATCCGACAAGATACAGGTGCTGTTCAGTTCTCTGAGCTTAGGTCTGCTTTTCAAAACTTCATTGATCAGTGCTATGATTTGTTTGCATTACCTTTAAAGATATCACATTTATTTTTATAATGATTTCTCTTCTATAGCCTAATTAGATGTTTAGTCTGTTTTTGTATGTTTGATAGATTCTTTAATTTTCAACTGTTGGATTCTTTATGAATTATTTATATAGGCTATTTTTTCGTTTACTGGAGATTAATATTCCTTTGGACAGCCACTCTTAACTGGGATTGTCTCTAATTTTAGTTTGTTTAATGGGGAGGCATTCGTCAAATAGTTTATTTATGAATGTGTTATAAGATTTGTCTGGGTCGGTTTCATTGTAGACATCATCCCAATTTGTGTGATTTAATTTTGCCTTGAGTTTAGCAATGTTGTTCGCACTTTTGCATGGTCTATACAAGATTTTGTAAATTGCTTTTCTGGGTATATTACAAATATAATAAATATTGAATACTGGGAAGTGGTCAGATATGTCTAAATATAAGATACCAGAATGTATTTTATGTTGAGTTATGTTAGTGAATATATTATCTATTAATGTAGATGAGTTATTGGTAATTCTGGTTGGTCTACTAATTGTAGGATAAAACCCATTCACATACATGTTATTAGTGAAGTTATGTTAGTGAATATATTATCTATTAATGTAGATGAGTTATTGGTAATTCTGGTTGGTCTACTAATTGTAGGATAAAACCCATTCACATACATGTTATTAGTGAAGTTATGTTAGTGAATATATCATATATTAATGTAGATGAGTTATTGGTAATTCTGGTTGGTCTACTAATTGTAGGATAAAACACATGTCATTATTGAAGTCGGTAACTTGATATGAGTTTGTGTTGAGTATATTTAAATTAAAATCCACCAGTGTTATACCACATTTCTTTACCCGAAATATTATGTTTAGTACACTGAGAAGTTCATTACTAAAAGCATCTGTACTGATGTCTGGGAGTTTATAAATGGAACCTATTATAAACGTTTTTATTTGCTTTGATTTCAGTGAAAACCGATTCAAAATGGCTATGGTCAGAGTCGTTCATCAAGTCGTGCCTAATTTTATACTAATACTTATTGGATATGTAGATCCCAACACTGCCTCCTTTTCCTTTTATTCTGGGATATGTGATACGAGTATAACCATTCAAAGTAAATAAATCTGTGTTGTCATGGTCTGCAAGCCAGGTTTCAGTAATTCCTATAACGTCAAAGGGAATATGTGTTGTTTTTAAGCATAATTCTAATTTGTAAAAAAAAATTCGTAGACTTCGATAGTTAACTGCTAAGGTAGAAACTGTAGACTTCTGCTTAAGGTTAGATGATAAATTAATTAGTTCGTTAGCAGTAAAATACTTACAGTTTTTCAAGCATATTGATATATTGTTGAAGGCAAGCATATTGATATATTGTTGAAGGCAAAAGTGTCAGTTTCATTAACATCGTTATCAACATCAGGAAGTTCGAACCTTATATTGTCAGCCATTGTAACATCTGTGTAGTCTACATAAATGTCACTAGTCACTGTTGGAGGGTCAGACATTACTGAAGACTCAGTTGTTGCAGTTGTTGTTCCGTCGTGATGTTCACTTTCTTGCCATTTGTAAGCAAGCAGATTATTCGACCGTCAGAAGTCCAGGATGCGGTGACGTTTCTTGTTGTTTTTGCTTTGTTGAGAAGCTCAAATCGGCGTCTTGTGAAATATTTCGTAATAACCATCTTTGTTCCTTTGAGGCGACGTTTTGCCTAAAGACTTTTTGGCGCACCTTGTATTTTCCAAATTTGAAAATAATTGCGCGTGGCTTGGTGTCGTTCATTGACGCGCCCACACGGTGGAGACGATCTGTGTCGTCTCGCCCTACGGGTACCCCCAGTATTCGGCCAAACAAGTCAACAAGTGATTGTACTGGGTCATCATACCGTGAACTATAACGCAGTTTAGTCGGCTACATTGTTCAAGAGCATTTTCGACGTTGACTTTTTGCCTCCAGTTGCGTAACACGCTTGGTCATCAGTAGTGGAGAATAGGGTTTTGAACCACCCTATTCTCCACTACTATCATCGAGTTAGTGTCTGCAGCAAATTCTTGGACTTTCATGTGACATGATTCGTATATCTCCTGTCCGGTATCCACGGCAACGCAACCGTCTCGTTCACTGTCACTGACTCGAAGTACACAGCATTCACAATTAAGCCAGACAAAATGTCACCAAATTGTTGGAGTTCCTAATACGCCGGTTAGACAATTGCAATCTCCAGACACTCACTGTTACGGTGGAACCAAAAGTCACATCAAAGATATCATATAAATCCAACAAAATTACACAAGTTGCAGATACAATCTATCTACTGGTTGCAAGAAGCCGATCACGTCTTTTTCAGGGACAATTAAGTACATAATTTATTTCAACCCACTGTGATGTTTATGTGCTTCTTGATGTAACCAGCATAGTTAATGGCAGTGTGACATTCTTTAAACGCACCAGTGGGCAAGATATAATATAACTGTTGTTGAATAATGTGTTGAAACCAAAATCTAGGTTTCTTGATTGATGATTGCGCTGTTGTTCATTACTACTAAAAGGTACTTGTACTTGACCTAAAAGGTAAAGGTATGTTCTTATATAACGCGATATCCAGTCGGTAGGACCGCTCAAAGCGCTTTACACATGACCTAATATATTTCTACTTGATAAGTTTCGAGCTACTTGTGTCGATGAGTTTCGAGGTACTCGAATCGATACGGGTCAGTGTGTTTGTACATAAGTACATTTACATGTTTTTAAGCTCAGCCATGGAGCAAGGGGTCTATCTGACGTCACACGGTCTATCTTACAATCGCAGATTAGTATGTATTCTTGTTGACAAGATCGGGCACTAGATGTCGTGGATCCCCGATTTGTCTGTAAACCGTCGGTAGTCTGATGATTGTTGCTGTATCCACTAGAGGCGCCATGGGTCATTCGATCACTCTATTTTAGTACTTCGACTTTAGCATTTAGAGCAGACATTACGCGTTGACTCCAAATGTGTTCTAATGATTAGATTCAAGCAAGAGGGAATACGTAGAAATTAGACTCTCAACTTTCAAAATATGTTTAAAATACGTTTCATGCATTTGGTTGCAAATCTTCAAATACAAATACTTTTCGGGCGGGCTATTATATCAGGTTTATATTTTGCCCAGCTTTGATCTTCGAATCTATTGAGCGACGTCTGTGCTAATTGTTAACGCCTGCAACTTTCCACTGCTTAGTTGTTAGACAAAATACATCAAATGAAAGTTGGGCGAGACTAATAAGGTTAGAGTGTTCACTTTCAAATACTTTCAAAATAAAAAAGTAAAAAAAACTTGTAAAAAATTATTTAAAAATACTTTTGCATATAAATTTGATCACAAATCTTCAGATGCAAATAGTTTGAAACGTTCACTTAGATGCATTTGTATTTGACCCCATACGGGATAACTATGAAACTGATACCTTGTCCTTGTAAATGGGATGCGTCCAGGGCCTGAAAGGGTGTCACACATCGGACCTCACATTTGTTGTGCATTGATTGATTTCCCTTTTCATCTGTTCATGCCGAGTTTGTATTTTGCCTCTAGTCAGTGTCTGGAATATTGAAAGGATCATTGACGCCCGGCTTAAAGTGGTAGTTGCATTACTGCACCGCGTACTATATATAAATTGGGTTTGTTATTACCGAACAGCTGAGACCGAGTAGTGTCTTCACCACTATATACTACACAATACGATGGCTACAGCTGTAGCCGGCCTTGAGCTATTGCTTGACATGCATGGTCACTCGGCCCGCTAAATGGCACCTGCATTGTTGCCCATGTCAGGAACACTACTTGGAAACAACACTACTTGGAAAGAACCACTACTTCATGAATATATTATAATGAATATATTATGTTGTCCCGAACCGCGGCTTGTGAGGGCGATGCGAATGACTAAACATAGCGCAGTGAATATCGAGCACCAAACAAGTGTGTTGGTTGAATATCAGTAGATAAATGACGCATTTCACGAGTCAGTCAACTATTCAACATCATTCTACAAGAAGCGCGTACGGTCTTTTCGATTTTCATCTTTTCGCCGGTGAACTGTGAAATGTACGATTTAGTGCGCCATATTTATCTATTTATCTCGCAAAACATCGTTTTTCGAGACCATTTAACCAGGAACACGCGAGAGTCTAACACATTGTGTCTTCGCAACGTGATCTCTGGTATAACCTACCGGAGCAAGACACGACTAGTCGCAGGGGTAGTGCGGGTGTCCCTCCACGTCTGTGACACCGGATATTAGTCGAGTCGCGTGCTCGAATAGTTTTCCTACAGCACATGTGGACGGTGTGTTGGAATAATTATATCTACACAATTATAAACATAGTTTTGCCTCCCCGCGTCGCGACTATCGAAAACATTTACACGTGAGATTTCGCAATAACTGATGAATGCACATGGATGACCTGCCACGGTCGCTTTCCTGGAAACGACAACATTACAGAGGTGGTATGTGGGCAGTACAAAGACGTAGTCAACTGCTACGTCATGGTAATAACAACGTCAATGGTAGTTGATATTATGCACGCTTCACGGGGTCTCTTTAACGATGCAGTAAAAGGGAAAACTTTCAGTGTCCTTCAGAAGTGCGATAATTCGGCACTGTTTATGACTGAACGGTCATCTCCGGGCTTTCGTATGATTTTTATGAAGTAGACGATAAAACCGATGTAAAGACGAAACTAAATGAATAGGAACGGTAATGTAAGCAAACCCTTAAACTTTATACCTACTTTAACTAAAACGCCCGAGGTTAAGAAGTACATCGATAACGTATATGTGTGAATCGAACTGATTTTCGTGACTTTCAAATTAATTTATTCCTACGTCTTAAGTGTCTTAAGCGTCTTAGGTACCTTAAGTCCGTTTTCTCCACATGTTGTAAAGACAGTTATTGTCACCAGTCAAAAACTAATAAGGTTCAGGAAACACTGGAGACATAATAGACTGTTCGCATACTTTTCATGCAAATCTTCAAATGCACATTCTTTGAAGTACCAACTTAAATGCATTTACATCTGACCCCCATATCGGATGTCAGCCAAACTATTACCGTGTCTCCGCATTTGGATTGTCTTGTGTCCCCTTTCGAAGGGGTAAACCCCTCACTTTTGCTATGTATGACTGATTTTGCTTTTCACTTTTCGGACTCGCTAATCGAGTTTGTATAATTTAGCATATTTTGCCTCCGAGTCAGTTTCTGGAGTAGTGAACAGCCAAACCTGTCTTAAAGCGACCGCCTTTATCCTCGTGATTTTGTCGAGTTATGTATACTTTTCTGTTGTTTTCATATTTACGCAGTTGTTGCTTTGCTAGTTTGTCGTGCCGATTCCCGTCAACATACCTGGGTGGCTCTCTGTCGCAATGAGTGTTGCAATGCCGCGTGAGTTCACGTCAGCATGTGCGGTAATTACCGCGACCCCATTTCCGTGGTCCCTGTTGGCGTCTTATGCTATACCGTGACCCCATCAACACACCGAGCAGACAACTTGAGGAGTGACATTATCACATACGTCACCCGGTGTCACAACAGTAATTCGTAGTGCCATTTCCAAGTAATAGTTTGCGGCTAGCAGGAATGTTTATGGAGCATGGTTGCAACACCTGTCAGGAAAGCAATGAGCACGTGACATTCAGGGTTTAGCAGTAGAGGGAACCTCTGATTGTTGGAATCGACATTGTCCGTGTGTTTGCAGATTTATGCCTTGCTGTATTCTCAACTATCAAGAAAGGTCACCTAAACTCACGGAACAGCATCAAAACCCACAGTGCATAACTGCTACAAGCCTACTATCTTGTCAATGCATTTCATTCCATGGAATGCACGCACTAGACATCGACAGTAAATGACTATTTTTTTCTCTCACAATATGTAACAAAATCCAAAGCGAATTGGAAAAAAGGCATTTGGTGTATAGAGGGTACATTGATTATTCATTTATGTGTAATTCACCCCTCTAAGATATTTGTAAAAAAAATTAAACATTCCCGCTGCTAGCATTTACACAATCTGTAGATAATTTGTTCCATTAATTTATTTTCATCTGTGAGAATTAATACTTTCTGATATATAATCAACACTATACATTGCTACAGAACTACTACTCTCCGATTGGTATCAATGTTCCTGTCTCAAGAAGGTTTGTCTAAGTCAGTACTGGAACATTTCCCATACAGACACAGTAGTTTGTTTCCGTATGACAAAACCTAACACACGTGGTTTCTTCGTTATTACTGCTGCTGCTGCTGCTGCTGCTGCTGCTGCTGCTGCTGCTGCTGCTGCTGCTGCTGCTGCTGCTGCTGCTGCTGCTGCTGCTGCTGCTGCTGCTGCTGCTGCTAAAGTTTTGAAAGTGCAAAATGTTGAGGTTCCCAGGCACTTATTCAATTCTAGTCACATTGTTCTGGACTGCATATTGATACTTTTGACGTTTACAACCATTATTCATCTTGACATTGCAACCATACCTTATCCTTGGCTACCTTAGGATGGTTCTGATCGCAGGATCTTTATGTTTCCTCATTGATCAGATCTTCATCATGTAACAACAATTCAAGAGTTCCGGTTCCAGTTATTAATGGTGCTTCAATATATAAAATCGCCTGGTTGGACCAGAATTTGTCCGTACGGTTTTTAAATGAATTTAAGTGATTCAGGAAGGGTATTCCATGGCTTAGTCAATCAGATAGGGCAGGCATTTTTTTCTCACATTTATATTTGATCTTTGGGTAAACAATTATATATTATGGTAACAACTGCTTTGTTGGTGTTATTGGTGTCGTTGTTGTCGTTGTTGTTGGTATTGATGCTGCAGACTGCTGTGATGGTGATGATAATGATGAAGCCGGCTTGACTTATCCATCCACCTGCTCACTCTGTCCAGTGTGACTGACGAGCGACGCTACCAATTCGCCTTCTCGGTTACGAATTCTTTGTTGTCGCTTACGATAGTTCGGCACCATCAGCTTAGTCTCACATACATCTGCCCGTTTGTTTCAGCCAACATCAGTTTGTCCTTACGCAAGCCGACCGACGTATATGTAGGGCTAGTGAACTGTAGGAACATCTACCGAGACTGTGTGTTGGAAAAATAGGTTTCTAAGTAAAAAAAAAAACTGGAATCCATGACTAGACATCTCGCCCTATCTACCGATCAACCTGGTTTGGAGAGCGTCTGGTGCAAGGCCTTTATCGCCAAACACATACGTGGCCGGCACGAGAGAAGGGGGAGGGGCAACATTTTCACGGTTTCTGTCGGTTTTATCTCTAATAATCCGACTGTTACATAATATGATTGATATTTGCTCACTGGAGTGAGTCGTGTGGTTGGGCCACGTGGAAGACGCCTATATCATCATGCCATTGCAACAACAGACAACAGACCCCGTCCATGATTGCATGAAACGTTCCTCGTCGCTAGCTCTTTTCACCAATTGGGTTCCCGGTTATCTACCCCTTCATTGTTCACTAACCCTTCATACTTGACTAGCCCTTGCGACGCAACATATATTTTCCAGCAACCGTTTCTCAAAATAATTTTTTCCTGAACAGTATTCGGCGTAATCGGCCCCGACATCAACATCAGCCCAGACATCTGTGCACGCGTCCATTCAGACGATATTACATTTGTGTTGCCTGTAATACATGCTACCACCTTTCCCCCAGGTGCACAGACAGAACAGATAGTTCTACTCTCCACACACGAGCGAAGTTGTTTTTTGTGTGTTGATGAGATAACCAGCAGGCGAATTATTACTCTGAAATGTAAGAAACAAAAGTTTTCCTGTGATGCTTCTGCTGCTGCTGTTGACTTGGAATTCAGAGATATAACGCGATATTTGGTTTGGACTTGGAGATCAGTGACTTGAGACTTGACGTGATTTGCCAGTTTGTGACTTGCAAACAAGTCTGCTGCTAAATATGCTGATACCTTCGTGCACTAACTATAGCGTTACCATCTATTCGATTGTATTTCGAGAGAACATCTCGGAAGTCGCATCCTGTGCATACCTGACAATAGCAGGATTAGCTGTATTGGCAAGTCGAGCATTCCATTTGTAAAATGACGCATTCGACAGGAAACGTTCTGAAAATTTCCTTCCTGCGAAAGAGACAGTGGGCAACGTATTTCATACGACTAATTAATGGTGACTGTTGTGTATCCATTGCTGGCGTGACCGCGGCGTCTTAGCCTTAAAAAGTTTCCAATGCCAGGCAATCTCCGTACGGTTGGCGAACCACGTATAAAGTGCCATTTAGACCTTACAGATATTGCCGTAGATCTGGGAAGTCGGAGGACGTGCGTAAAGGTGACGAATGATCGGTATTCAACCTACCAAACGAGGCATGTCGTTTTTTCAGTATGGATTAAAAAACTGTTTGCGACTTAGACACGGTTGTTGTCGGTGTCACAGAGCCTTTTCATCTTTCGAATATTCAATCTAGGTGTACGAGAAATAAGCCTGCCGCTGCTATTGTTGTTGGCGGCTGGTATGTCTCATAATTGCATGGCCAAATGGAAGAAGACATGCAACAGACTGGTAGCGTGCAGTAGCTGGAGCTGTTAATTGTAGCTCCAGTCTTACAAATGCGTCGGGTCTGTTTCATGTATGGTGATTTCTGCATGGAAAACACAACAACACAAGTCTTTAAGTTTCGCGAACACTGCGGTGCACGTCAAAAATGTCTCTCGTTCGGTGGTCATACGACTGTGCTTCTTCGTCGCGACATTGGAACACTAATGCTCGTACGTTTTACGTGAACTTCGTAATTGTTCAATGATGTCTTGCACGTAAGGCGGCGTCAGTACAAAGCCGCTCGTGTGTTGTATCTTTATTTAACGTGTGCACAAGTCATAGGTCACGCAGACGCACACACACACACACACACACACACACACACACACACACACACACACACACACACACACACACACACACACACACACACACACACACACACACACACACACACACACACACACACACACACACACACACACACACACACACACACACACACACACACACACACACACACACACACACACACACACACACACACACACACACACACACACACACACACACACACACACACACACACACACACACACACACACACACACACACACACACACACACACACACACACACACACACACACACACACACACACACACACACGTCGATTGTACAATTAAGGCAGAGCGAATTGGATGAAAAACCATGTTTTATGCGTATTCCGCCGCAGTTTGCCGGTGGCCAGATGTAAAATAACTGGACGGACTGTGATCGATTAACTATCTGTATCAAAAGTACTCATCTGCATTAGATTACAAACAACGCACATTTGTAGTGTTGTACTCAATCGCCAAAGCCAGCCAATCCTTTGCCATGCTGAAGAACATCTGGAAATCAAAACAAGTGGGAACCAATACTAAGCTCAGGATCTTCAACAGCAATGTCCTCAGAGTGCTGGAAATTAACAACTAGTATAGCCCACAAATTAGAGACCTTCCAGAACAAGTGCTTGCGGAAGAATCTCAGAATTTCCTGGCCTAGAAGCATTTCAAACGAAGAGCTTCACCAGAGGACAAATGCAAAATCTCTTACCCAAACTGTGAAGAAGAGAAGATGGAGATGGCTAGGGCATGTGTGTCGAATGCCACCAGATGCACTGCGTAGAATAGCCCTACGCTGGCCACCGGATGGGATGCGGAAAAGAGGTCGTCTCAAGGAGACCTGGCGAAGAACAATGGAGAAAGAGATAAAGGCATGCGGACTGACCTGGGAAACCATCACTAGACAGGCCGCAGGCCGACAGCAGTGGCGTTCTCTTGTGAACGCCTTATGTGCCACTTGAGGCACGAAGAGGATTGAGTGAGTGTACTCACTATACAGCCCTCACCAGTCTAACTTCGGCTGCCTTGTTAAGACATTCGATGGACAAGCTATCGGTCGTGCAATTGTCTACCGAATGTCCGAGTAGAGGTTTTGCTGTGGGAAGGTTTTCTACAACTGTAAAAATACGTATAGCAGTTATTTGGAATGCTTGCCGATACAGGCCATAGACCGGTGTGCATGCATGCATGCATGCATGCGCGTTTGTTTGCGCGCGCATGTGAGTGCACATTTGCGAAGATTTAACAAAATTGCCACCCAAAGCAAACACCCAGATGGAAGAGGACTATGAAGCCAGTGACTTATTGATAGGCTAACGATTATTCATCTATATGTGTAACCTTACAGGCATGTGCATGTCTATATGTGGGTGTATGTGTGCAAGGTTAAATGTATGCATTTGTGTGCATCAATGTATGCGTGTGTGTCCGCGTGTATGCGGGTGTGTGTTTTCTTACGTGTTTATTTCGTGCGCGCGCCTGTATCAAAGAGGGCAGAGGCGATGAAACAACCTTACGAAACATGATAGACCACAACTAAGATGGGATTAATGCGAAGGATATCAGAGAGGATTGCAAAACCGATGTAACAATTGCGGAGGAGGGTGACAAATAGGGGGAGAAGGCTACCGATAGGGAGAAGTGGAAAGGGATAACAGCTGGGGCGGTGCAGCAGTACATGGACTAGCCTCTCCCCTTGATGAAGGGAGCAACGAGAAAGAACATAATCTGCATGCGTACGTGCGCGTGTGTGCTTGTGTGCGCGCGTGTACGCGTGTGCAGCCATACGTATCGAGGGTGGCGGTGCGTGGAGGTGTGCGTGGGGTGGCCGCAGTGACGTTCTTTCAGCTTGGTTTTTGTCTTCTATTGGGGGCGGTCTCGTCCGCTTTCACAGCCGTCGTGCTGCGAGTGTTCGCGCGATCTTATCGGAGCATAGAGGTTGGTGCTGGTGGCAACGTTTTCGAGTGAAGTCCGTCCGCACGGTTTGTTCGACGTCACTTGGGACCACGGCGTTCTTACCTGTGACATGGTCGCCAATGAGTTCCGCATCCTCAGTGGCTGGCGTTAGCATCGAGTGAGTGGCGACTACGGTCTTATATCAAACACTCTGTCGATGAATTGCAATCGATTGAACGAAGTGCATGGTTGTCTACAACAACCCGTAACCAGGGGTTGTCTTCTGCACGAGAGATCGACGTTACATACAACGGACAACGTTCCTACAAGACGTACGTCAAACATGAAGAAACTTGACGAGGCATGGAACGCCGGCACGGCCTATGCAGACGGAGTTCGCGACAAGCGATCCGACGATACGAGTATCTACGTTATCGACTTCGATTCCATCTTCGGGTTCGTAGCTAAGCTTGATAATCATCAGTTACTGTTTCCCATATTGTGTGTGTGTGTGTGTGTGTGTGTGTTTGTGTTTGTGTGCGTGCGTGCGTGCGTGCGTGCGTGCGTGCGTGTCAAACTTCCTAATTTAGGCCACTCTTCGTACGGAAAAGTTACTCATCTAACCTATTGTCCGTGCGTGTGAGAGTTAGTAAACTTCCGTATATAAGTCATCATGACCATCGTATAACAAATGTCATATACTCAATGATGTCATCATGCGTGTGGTTAATGTCCATCGGTGTTCGAACGAACCCCTTTCTGAAATGACATCATCTTATCGAGAACTAGTAATGTTGCATATTAGAAAGTGTACACTTTAACGCAAAACACATCAAGACATAACAAACATATTATGTTTACCAATCCGACCCCCCAGCTGTATCTATAGTCTCTAGCTACCTGGCACTCTCGACAGCGACGAAAGCGACACCTTGTGTTCATGGTTAATCGAATTTCCACATTAGCTGTTATTCCGCTCTGGGTCTCTCGTTGTATTATCGTCCTATAGGTACATCTGAATGAGGGCTGTGTTGTCTTCGTTGATTTACCAGAGTTATGTTGGAATCAACACATATATTTGTATTTCGGTTTCAGCTTCGTAATAAAAATCATCTTTAAGAGTAGTTGACTTTCTCTGGCAGGGTGGTAGTCAGTTAACGTTCATTGTTATTAGCCATAATTATTCGGCTTTCATTGATAGGCTTATAACATCATTCTTAACCTATCTTGGTTCTCGTGACGTGGTATACCACTTCGGTATGTCACTACTTTGAACTTGTTTTGACCTTACATTCGTCAAGCTGACAAGTTTCACAATGCACGATAAATGCTAGAACGTCGTAGTCTGTATTCGTTCTGTTCAAGACTATCAATGTTCGAATGCATTATCGTTGACGTGGTATTTCAGAAAACGTAATTACTCCGCAGTAGAATGTCGACGATTGTATGTCAAGGTTTCAGTTATCAATATATTGAATTTACGTGCAGTTCAACAGCAGTATAGCCAAAGATATTTGTGCTTTGCATTACCTAGCGAAGCAGTGAAATACGTAATTTCAAAAATCGTCGTTGTAAAATAGAGACACAAATTGAATATGATAGGTAGAAAAAAATCCAGACGGACATAAACATTGCCCCGTTTCTAGAGTGAAGTTTGTGAGCGTACTATAAGAAAACGGCTAAGTTGCCACATTTTGAGAGACTTCTGCCCAACATTTGAAAGACAAAGTCTAAATGATGCTAACTACGTTGCAGTCCTGAATGCTGCAATTATTGACGTCTAGCCTAAGTTAATATATCAAGTAACATGTCAATGTTATTATCTTGATTTGTCGTCGTACGACTGTGAATTTAACATAACTGGTTTATTAAGTTATGATAGTTGGTTGAACGATTGTAGTTAGTTTGCTACACTATTAAAAGTGGGAAAAAATAAAATGGTTGGTTCACCGCAACCGCTAATCGCAGTTACTAGTAACTCGGATTTTGACTATATGACAACCCTTTCAGCCCATCATAGGGCTAATTTAGTTCGATGTATTGTTTCTAATCAAATAAATGACCTCGGTCAGGAAAATAAGGATAAGTTATTCCCTTAGCACACAATCTTGTAAACTACAAGACTTTTAATTTCTGCTCTCGCATGAGCTGCGATACACTCGCAGACATTTGGAAACATCTGATTTATATTAAGATAGGTTATGGCAGCGTAGATTAGCGTTTTCCATTTTCCGTTTTCAGACTAACCAACACGTGTTTATTTAGAAGACACGAAACATTTAATACGTATGGGATGGGATAAAAAGAAACGACTAATACTAGCACACTACAAACTGAAGAGAGTAGATGGAAATAACAAATAACAAAGAGGAACATAGCAAACTGTGCCAATAATTCAAGAGACGTGCCACACAAGATGAACAAGATTCCTTCAATAGTCAATTCCAGGAAAACAACAAGAGGGGAAACCACAAGGCTATGTTCTGCAAGATCACGGAGATGCGTTGGGGTTCAGTGTTCAAGTATGCGGCGTGGAGGACAGGCAGTGCAAGATGCTCACAAAAGACTCGGCGGACATAAATAAAAGTACAGGCGTGTAAATAACATCGGACTAGAGTTTTACGACGATCAACTGGGAACATGAACTGTCAGTGTTGGAAATTGAAGTCCGCTGGTCTATAGTGGAATTCGCCAGTGGTAAAGCACCAGGCAGTCCGATAAAGCTTTTTAAAGCAGTAGAAGACGTAGCGGTGCTAACAATATTATGTAATAGAATCTGAGCAAAATCAACACTGCCAACTGATCTGGCAATATATGTATACTTACCGTAAAGTATTTTGACAACAGAGACAGTGCCAATCATCGTACAATCGCCTTGACTTCAAACGCCAACAAGGTGCTGCTCAATTTCATCGCAAAGAGGTCCAAATTGCTATTAAATAGGATGGCTTTAGACATCGAAGACGAACCAGAGATAACATAAGAAACATAAGGTAGATAATGGAAAAGGCCAGGTGCACCAGCAAGATATTTATCTATGTTTTGTAGATTGCTCCAAGGCGTTCGATTGTGTAGACCATGGCGTTTTTTGGGACGTGACGCTGTGATTGAAGGAAGAAGACTCCAAGGGCATCCATAATGAGGTGGATCGATATTATCAATGAAGTAACCAATACGAATATGCAAGACACGCGAACAATGGCGAGACATGGAACGGATTGGTGCACATTCGTCTGGTGGGTCAGCCATGAACAAAAACTGTCAGAGGCGACCGGGTTACAATTACACCTTGGCCTGTATATTCGTGCATAAGAGAACCGTTCGTTCTCGGTCATCCTCCTGCGTACCTATGGATATATGGAATATCGGATATATGGAACCCTTTGGCTAAGTCACAACATGTCCCATGTAGTGAGAACCACTGTATCTAAATTAGGTATCATTATTTTATAACATTCGATGTATAGATAGCCACGCCTACCTTAAGGGCTTTGTAGTCGGTTTAAATTATTGTTGAAATACATAGAGATTAGTAGTCGAGATTTTAGTAGCCCTGATATGTATATTTACCTCATTTGTGCATAACACGTTTGCAGTATAAGTCCGGTCGACCAGGAATGGATATATGCTTTTGTGTACCAACCTCGTCGTTCTTGATACTCCCCAGAGTATGCCCCTTTCAATACATATTATCAGCAGTGAAATAATATATGAAAAGCCGCATTTAAACAAACAAACAAATGTAACCACGTACTATTCCATAAAGAAGCAATGTAAACACATCAAAGAAACGTATATAAGCAAAACACAAAATTAATATATCATCTAAGAACTAGCTAAGTTGCAAGATGTTTGCCTGTGTAATTGTTTATACATCGGCTGCTGATACAGGGTCAAATGGCAGGCACGCACGCCGACCCACATTCTCTCGGGCAGGCATTATAACGAGACAAACCCTTTTTGTATAACACCTCATTATCGAAGGAGTATCAACCATCGCTGTCATTCGTGCTTTTCTGAGAAACGTGCAGCAGCTCGGCTCTAATGTCACTGTAAGTCGGTGAATTGGTGGTTGGAACCTACTCGAAACGGGAACAATCACACAAGGCACTGATAACTATCACCCAAAGTTCTCTACTTTAGGCTACATTCGCTATGGGTGGAATTGTTTTGGAAGCGAGTTATCTTGCAATTAGCTTAGTTGCTTCGATGTCTTCTCGATATCTTCTCTACACGGGAGCAATCACGCAAAAACGTATGACATTACGCACAATGTTGTTTCCGCTGGATTCGAGGTCGTTAGGAAACGAGTTAGCCGGCTATCAAGGGCCGTTCACAATTGTCGACATGTACCCTATTCGTTCAAGGTGGGAGGCGTTCAAGGCTCGCGTACTAATTTATATAATCCTTTCGCATGCGATAAATGACCACGGTTGCGCCACGCAGCGTCGCGCGATGAACTGCTACGGAACTACCGTTGTTTCACATTGTGCAACCCTTCTCTTAGAGTCCGACATCTTGGAAATTCACAACTTCGGTGAAAACAATTGTCACTTCGACACCATAGAGGAAAACACAACGCTTCGACATAATTACCGGATATAACTGTTTTAAAACATATTCTGGTAGTTATTATTGTGTGTCTCATTCTGTATACATGCATGGCTACATCAATACATTTTTCAATCTGGAAAAGTATCAACATGTTAAAGTCGGGGATGGGGAGGGGCGTCCGAGAATTAGTACGCTTAGTACGCGAACGGCCTTTAGTTCTTCGGTATCCGAATTTACGATTTTGATGCAATTTTGTATTCCTCACCTGATGTTGAAGATACCGGACACCTACAGCCCACGGGGATGAATTCTGTTCCAATTGCTTAGCTATTATTAATTTTACTTGGGGCTTTATGGAAGACAAAGAATAGCAAGAGCACTGAAGACCCCTGTAAGCTATTATAACATAAACGAGTTGAACAATATAAGTATCTCACACGATAACTGTTCAAGAGAGGATATCTAGACATAGACCAATCTTTTACACCCAATAATATGTATTGTCGTAGTGTAAAGTTGTTACTCAGCAGTCCATAAAATTCGCCAAAGAAAGCAAGTGATTACCACGAGAATAAATACATTAAGTCCATATGTAATAAGTAGATTTCACTGATGACTGATTCTTGATCTATGGCATTGTTGAATGTAAATACCACAATCTGGAAGAAATAGCAAAGCTATGTAATTTCAAATCAGCAAATAGTAGCATAGATCTTACAAGAAAAGCTCACGAAGAGCTGTATACAATAACACGGCCGTAGGCGAAGAGATAATGTGACTTCGAAATGAGTAGAGTTAGGCAAAGAAATGGCAACAAACCAGAACAGAAGCACAAAAACTTAACCGATAAAAAATTTGAAAGTTGAAAAACAACAAAAGTGTAAATGCGTAACTACAAAATAGGGATTTACAGATAACGGAATGGATGCAAAAGCCACTGATTATAGATAGTGAGGATAACAAACATATTAAGAACATAACGTGGACCACATCAGTATTTCGTGACGGCGATGACTACATAACGGATGTGTTTTTCCACGAATTGTTTTACTGTAGAAACATTCCCGGTACATGACTAAATGATGTGGCAGCGTCACTTGCATTCATGTGCTGCTCTAGTAACGTACGTGGCTAAAGACACGTTGACCCGAATCCGTCTGCAAACTTTTTGGACCTCGAACAAAAAGTGTGTTGTCGCTCAGCGTGGAGTAATTGACAAGTCACTCAATGTTACGCCAATACTGTCGCAGCGAGTTAGGGCTGTGCATTGATCTTTGTTTTTTTTTTCGTGGAAAGGTGTTCTGTTTTTTCAAGAGCCAATGTCTTCGTCGTATGAAGCAAAGACCTTAAACAATTATCAGGAGATCACTGAAAAGTTAGACCTAAAATATAAAATCTAGTTAATAATTTGTGAATAACAAAATTGTTTTAATTACAGTTTCTTTTCTTTAATTATGTATCCATGCGACTCTGTTACGTGTAGACCTCTGTAATTGGACCGTACTACAAGAGCAGGTAACAGTTATATAATAGAAATAAACATCTACTAATCTTATTACAATCTTAGTTCTTAATTTGAGACACTGTTTGCCGTATCGCGAGAAACAAAACCGGGATTTGAGCCCAAACGGGTATTTGACAAGACATGCCCACATCGTGCGTACGTGTTTCAACACAAAATTGCGTCTTCTTGCAGAGACAACGAGAACAGCGCTACGGATGCCGATGCCATGCAGAACGACGACGAAGACTGCAAAGACGAGGTGCCGCAGGATATCAGGGCGTTCTTTGGTCATCCGCTAACAGTCGCCACGGCGTCGGTGAACGGCAGCGATGACACCTCGGCGTCTGCGCTTGCTCTGCTCCACGAGTACCAGAACCTACCCGCCATTGATAAGAGTGACATCAAAATCGGTGACAGATACGAGATTGCTGACATATTAAGGTAGACACTGCATAAATCATATGGTTCAATTCGGTAGATGCACGAGGAAGGTGGTACCTGGTAGACTATGTCATATATGCGATTATCCCGGGTGTCTATCTAGGGTATGATAGTTGATCCTTTATTGCAACATTGTTGAATGTATTCTAGAGGCATTCAAACTACATGGAAATCTTATATAATATAATGACGAAACCAAGAGACAAGCCAAAGAGCTTTCCAGAAAAAAATGTTTTACCCAAGTATGTCACTTGAAGTAAGAAAATATGTTCTGCAATGTTGCATAGAGCCCATGCTGCTATGTGAATGGGAATCGGGGTAAATGACTTAACGCTTAGCAGAGAACACCAACATACATGTGGTCATTGAGACGAATGCTTAGAGTATTGTCGACAGAAAAGAAAGTAAAACATTGAAGATAGTAAAAAAAACAACTAGCGATAATAATAATAATAAAATGACTTCTTTGCCGCCAATATCCTCGGAAAATCCGAGCTCAGTGGCGCAACAAAATCAAAGGATTAGGCATTCTCGTGACCATGTACAATGCAAAAAGTCGTCAACCGATGGACGGAGGTGCCAAGAAGCTAAGGAGGATAGGCCATTTTGAAAAGATAGGTTTTCAGATTATGATGAAAGGAAGATCATGCACAAGATCATGTAAAGACGAGATGAATTTCTGCGTGATGAGGAAACGAAACCTAGAACATCTGATGACAACGGGAAAGATTGAGGGGAGAAGAAGCAGATGTCTGCAAAACTAAAAAATCGTTGATGGTCTACACCCCTGCTAGGATAGAGTAAAACAGAACGTCCCATGATGATGGCGATATAAGGGGCCGTTCACAATTGTCGACATTTACTTATTTGCACTAATGCTCATGCCCGCTCCCCCTGCATGAATGCTCATGCCCCCTGCCCCTCCATGAATGCTCATACCCCTTCCCCCTGCATGAATGCTCATGCCCCCTCCCCTGCATGTCTGCAAAAATTTTAAATCCTTGATGGTCTACACCCCGGCTAGGATAGAGTAGAACGGAACATTTACAAAACGATCTAGAAAGATTAGTAAAATGGTCTGAGAAATGGCAGATGTTGTTCAATTTTGGGAAATGTAAATGCCTACATACAGGACATGGGAACTTGGATGTAAACTATAAAATGGGAGATACTGTTCTGGGTACTACTGTAAAAAAAAAGGACTTAGGAGTTACAATAAGCGCTGATATGAAAGTTTCAGAGCAGTGTGGTATTGCAGCTTCAAAGGGTAATCAAATTCTTGGATTGATTAGAAGAAACATAACATACAAGGGAAAAAAGTTAATTATACCTCTTTATAAAGCAATAGTTAGACCTCATTTAGAATACTGTATACAAGCTTGGAGACCATATCGTAAGAAGGCTATATATACGCTTGAACGCATACAAAGGAGAGCAACTAAAATGATTCCAGAACTGAGAGACCTTAGTTTTGAAGAACGCCTGAAAGAATGAACAACTCTAGAGATAAGGAGGTTAAGAGGAGATCATATTGAAGTTTTCAAGATGTTGAATGGGTATGAAAATATTGATAGAAATATGTTTTTCTCACTCAAGAAGGATAGCAGAACTAGAGGACATGAGGTAAAATTAGTAAAGGATCAATGTAGATTGGACATCAGGAAGCACTCGTTATCACAGAGGACAGTAAATGAATGGAACAAATTGTCTACACATTGTGTAACTGCTAGCAGCGTGAATATGTTTAAAAACAAGGTTGACACATATCTCAGGAGGGCGGGTTATACGTACATTGTTGGACTCTCGATAAGCCAATGGCTTCCTTGTTCATTTGCCTTCTGGGCCTTTGGCTTGGATGGCAAATCTTGTTAAAAAATCTTATTAAAATGATGATGGCGATATAAGGGGCCGTTCACAATTGTCGACAGACATTTACTTATTTGCACAAAGCGTACTAATGCTCATGCCCCCTCCCCCTGCAAGAATGCTCATGTCCCCTCCCCCTGCAAGAATGCTCATGCCCCCTCCCCCTGCAAGAATGCTCATGCCCCCTCCCCCTGCAAGAATGCTCATGCCCCCTCCCCCTGCAAGAATGCTCATGCCCCCTCCCCCTGCAAGAATGCTCATGTCCTCTCCCCCTGCAAGAATGCTCATGCCCCCTCCCCCTGCAAGAATGCTCATGCCCCCTCCGCCTGCAAGAATGCTCATGTCCCCTCCCCCTGCAATAATGCTCATGCCCCCTCCCCCTGCAATAATGCTCATGTCCCCTTTCCCCTGCAAGAATGCTCATGCCCCCTCCCCCTGCAAGAATGCTCATGTCCCCTCCCCCTGCAAGAATGCTCATGCCCCCTCCCCTTCGTTTCGACGAAGTTGTGAATTCACAACATGTCGGAGTGTACTAAAGCACCGCGCCGTCAACGGTTACGCGACTTAAGACAACAGCTGTTCTATAAGCACATCAACCTGACCCGCCCCCGTTTAGTACGCCTTGTACGAATATGTCAACAATTATACTATCCTTAAGGCTTTCTACCCAGATACCTTAACAAGCGCCCACGCGCTAGCTGGTACTTATTGTTAACGTCGGTCATTCACCGAGCCGGTCAGTTATAGTAATCTCATCCCAGCGAACGGTCACTGACACTTCATGTGGGCTAAGAGTCCAGGTCACGACCGACTTGGCCGGGGTCAACGCCAGAACTGTGCCCAATACACGACGTTGTGGTCAGCACATAGGATACGGATAATTGCTGTGAATAATCCGAGTAATGTTGCGGTTCGCCAGAAAGGTTGGCGGTGCCCTTGGGATAGAGCACTCGACCGTTTCGAAGGATAGACAATTTCGTTTACCCCACTTTGCCTGTGTTTTTTGGAAGAGACAGTAAAAGCCGTTAGTTCCTTCCACCTAAATAGTAAAGTAAGTAAAATATCCCACACAGGGGTAAATGTGTAATCTGTAACTTCAGCGACCGGAGTTGCTACCCGTTATGGCGCGTGAGGGACGCCGTGCAGGCTATCGCTATAACTGACCCTACAGGGGCCTAATGGACATGAAGCAGGGGGGCACAGAGGCACACAAATGCAGGCGGAACGCACGCACGCACGCACGCACGCACGCACGCACGCACACACACACACACACACACACACACACACACACACACACACACACACACACACACACACGCACTGTAGAAACAGAACTATGAATTGTCGTACGATATTGCCGCTCGAATAGTTATAATGTTTTTTACGCAGTGTATGTCTACCACGTCAAAGATATAGTCTGCAATCTTTTCCGGTTGACAAGACAAAGACGGAGATGTGGTACCAAGGTGCATTTTCTGTCAGAGCTCCCATTCATTTTCTCCTTATCTCTAGTCTGTATTTTTTTTTAAAACACGACCGGGACGCGTTGATAGAAAGCCACATGGTGTGCGGGAATTGGTTGCATAGCGGAACGATTCTTCGAGCGACATAGTTTATACTGGAATGATTTATTTCAATTGCGGGCGTACGCGATCAACGCAAAACCTCACGTCTGCTTTTATTACGAAATACGCATGTGTTGTTGTCCATTCAATGCAGACAAGAGTAAGCCTCCCCAGGTGTTACCTCTGACCAACAATGATGTTTAGGAGTGAAACACCTGGAGTAAGCGTATGGAAGCCAATTCAGCAGCAACAGAATTATGGTTCCTCGGAATGAAGACCTGCGACTACGAGATTCGGACCCCGAAACGTATACAGAGTTGTCGCCTTCTGAACGAACTGTCAGATCTCACAGCGGCAACCGGCACAGCAAGCGCGTGTTCGCGGTTTTGGAGAGAAACAAAATGGCGGTGATTAGATTAGGAGGTGTCAAAGGGTTGCAGATGGTGCAAATTCAACACAAATCTCCATCTCAAAAGTGAAAATTCTAATTTAAACATCCATACAAGCACTTACCAACTTCATTATTATCATTATTACTTAAGATAGACGTAATTAAAAAAATTATAGAATATAATTATGTGGAGACTTTACATAGTCCTTTAATCGCATTCCTGTACCATTTCCGATTTATTGTGTTAATATCGATGTCTGAAACGTAGGAAACTTGTAGGCATTCAGGTCTACACTCTAGGCTCCAGCATTCGTTATTTTAACCTGTCGAAGGTCGTACAGTATCAACGAGCTTTTATGTGGCACTGCGACACGCCTCCCATGATGTTTTCTTAAAAGCATCACCCTGTAGTTGGTATCCACGAGTTCGTGATTGGCATATTGCCCCTGCCGTTGGCTGCCTGGACCACAGCATGCGCGGGTTGAAGACATCGTAGATGATCGGTGGCGTCTTATCAATCACGTTGCTATTCTTCGATGTCAACAACCATAAAGCCGTTGCTGGTGCGAATTGTCCGCAATAATTCACCCGTTTCGATGTTTTACATCGCACACTTGAGACATTTCAGGTGAGACCTATTCTCACCGCAAAAAAGGAAGCTAGCCGCACTAGGCTACCATGCATCTGAGTTATAAATTGTTTCAGTGTGTTGCGAAGAGAGTGTAATGTAACAAAAAACAAATGATGAACTAGACAAAAATGGAAAGATGACTAATTTATGCTCGCATGTGTAGTAACCTTGTTAAAAATAGGAAGCACGTGGAGTGAGGCGTGAATTATGCAAGGCGATGTGGTTGTCTCATTTAACGCGACGTGCCAATATAGCTGGAAGACAGCGATATATTATGCAAGGCGATGTGGTTGTCTCATTTAACGCGACGTGCCAATATAGCTGGAAGACAGCGATATATTATGCAAGGCGATGTGGTTGTCTCATTTAACGCGACGTGCCAATATAGCTGGAAGACAGCGATATATTATGCAAGGCGATGTGGTTGTCTCATTTAACGCGACGTGCCAATATAGCTGGAAGACAGCGATATATTATGCAAGGCGATGTGGTTGTCTCATTTAACGCGACGTGCCAATATAGCTGGAAGACAGCGATATATTATGTTGTCGTTTACGTTGCGTTCATGCTGTTAGCATTGATGTACCGGGTTGTTATTTTCAAAATAACTGACTAATAACTGCCGATTCGCCACTTTCACATAGAGCCGACTTCCGAAAAGACAACACCGGAAGCGGAAGTGACAGCATGATGCTTCTGGGTACTGACGTCGACACCTTTCTCAGTTGCGACCAAGTCGCGGACGACTTATCCATGTCTGACGAAGGCAACATTCCACAGGTACGAATACGTGTGTTGGTGCTGTCAACTACACGCATATGCTGTGATCGGACACATTTACTTGCACCCGATGTTGTCGTACACATGTTATGAAATAATAAGCGAAACTTAATAAGTTAATCGCCCACAGCCACTTTCAGCAATGTTGTTGTGTTTGTTTTCCTAATTACACCACCTGTTTCTTTAAAGACATGACCGCGATCCAGGTGCTAAAGCGGTGTGCATTCATCTAAAGTAACATGCATTGATCTAATTCGTAAAATGTTGTCGTATCCCTGCCTTGGTTGTCGGTTAAAGCAGCAGTTGTCGAGTGCTTTTTCTTTAGAGAACGTGCTATTTAACCCTAGCGACAGTTTTTTGATGTCGACTATCCTATATACACAAAAAAGACGCATGCTGTGAGCACAAGACAACCCGACGTAGTTTTGCGAGGAATTCCGAGTAAAAAACGTCTCCGGTGCGTACGGCTGTCGACATTGATGCTTTCGCCATTGTGTCTCTGGTATCCGTGACAAGGCACCTGCACGTGAAATGAATATGTAATGAGTGTATGAAATGAATCCTATACTCTCTGTCAACGCTCTCCAAGTCTGGTCTCAACCTCGTTGAACTGATGTATCAACTTTCGGATGGCGACTGGAAGGCGTAATTATTTTATTTGTGGCTAAGTAACGTGGGCCGCGATCAGTGAACGGGCACTTGCGCAACATTACCGACAGTTTAAGACAGCCGCCTGGCGAAATGCCACCTATGAATAGATACAATGATAGAGTGCGTGTCATTGCAACAAACACGTTGTCATCTGCACGAACAGCAATAGTTCGTGTACTGAATGAAGTTCACCAGTTACAATAACTGAACACTCTACCTAATAGCCGATTTCGCATTGACGATATAGCTTTCTGCACATTCCCCATGAAACATTTCTAGAGTATCCATTCTTGCAATTTCCTGAGAAGACTTCACAAAGGTGTACACCACAGCGGACACAACTTCGTGGCTAACAGAGTCAGCCGTTTAGTGGAATCATATGTATTGGCTGGGACGAGATCATTCCCGCTGTATTAAAGTGCGCCGCTTACGTTAATCAGCAGCTTAATGCTCCGACCAGAAGCGCTTTTGTTACTTCAGCGGAGTCCACTATATGTAATTTGTTTAAGCAACCCTTATTAATGTTGGCTGTGACGCTTTCGTAAAACGGCACACTATATATTTCGGTTGAAGCAACCGAAGTTCTCATACATGTGTACAATGAACGTGTTTCAGCAGCCATCTGTGTGTTATCAAACTAAACTTTTGCACTAACTTGATTGGAATACCTGGGTGCATTTATCCGTGTTTGTCCTGAAAAAATAAGACTGCAGCATCCGAGGGATTTAAACACATTATGACTGTAGTTCACATACGAGAATATCCAGGCAGGAATGTTGTCAGTGCGGTGCGTTATAACTAATAACTTGTCGTTTTGCATAGGACCTCACCGAGAAAACGGGACCAAACGGCGACAATATGTGCGGCATTCTGGGTACGGACGCGACGGATGCCGGGAAACATGTATCGCAGGACGATCCGGGGACCGCGTTCAGCGACTTCGACACGACCGGTGCCGCTGAAGCCCTGGCCATCGACGAAGACATCAAGTCGGACATCATGGCCGACGTCTCGTGCGCCGGTCCGTTGCCACCGGCCGAGTCGATAATCGGTCTGACGGTCGCGTCGCACGCCATGTCAGTGTTGCCCGTCAATGGCGACATCATGTGGCAGATGGCGCAGGCGGTTGGTCAGTCGCCGCCTGTCGGCAGTCTCTCGAACAACCATCTACGGGCGGCACTTAATGCGCCTGCGCCGCCCGCTCAACTTCCGCCAACGTACCTCGCCAGGCGGCGCCGGCCGGCCCGACAGCGATCGCCCGCTCGCTTCCGGTCCGCCAACAGGACGACGGGAACGCCGTATCGGCTAAAACCGCCACTGAGCGGAACAGACATCGTGCGCGAATTGGCGACAGTTACGAACAGTTCAACGTCGTTCTGTCCACCGCTATCGTCGATCGGAGCAATCCTCGGCATGAGAAACGGAGCTCCGCCGGCGACTACGTCCGCGCCCGGTACACCGACCATCTCTACTGATGGCACTCGCAAAATGGCGCCAATGGGCGTCGACGAAAAACCACCGTTGCAGCAAATGTCGCATAGCACGATGACTATACCACGAACCGTATGCGGTAACAATCAGTACACGCCAACGATGGAGAAACAGTTATCGATGCCACTGCCACAAAACACTCACCCCTCCTCCCCGCCTGCCGTTTCGAAGCCCGATGTAACACACATGACCCGACAGCCTTTTCTCACCGGGGACGCCGCTTCCCAGGCCGCCAGACCGCATTCCCAACCCTGTGTCCCACGCGACCCGTTCTCGTACGAGATGTTCGCGCAGGGCGCTCCAACATCTGCGAAATCTCACTCGGAGCCTTGCACACCTCAGTCGGTGGTGTACGAGAACATGCCGAACTTCGTCCGCCTGCAAACGGCGCGCGAACACGCTGATAGTCGGCCTGGGCCGCAACCACTGCCTCTGGTCCGTCCGCGGTCTCCGATGCCTGGCCAGAAGCTCGGCTCAGTGCACCAGTCGCAACCGGCCACGGATAGATCCGACATAGCACACCGACACCTGTGTCCGGACTTGCGACCGAGCGCCGTAGCGGCGGCGTCCATGACGACCAACACGCTGACGTACGGTGCCCGAGCCCCCAACACGGAGGTGGCGATGTCTCGTCAGGCGAATCACCCGCTGTCGATCTCCAGTGCCAGCGTCGCGTTGTCTGTCACGACCGCTCCGACGGCGACGGCGCCAGGCCAGACTGCGCCGGCGTCGACAGTGCCGTCATGTCCACAGACTCAGCAGTGGCCGTTGAACTGCACCACCCACTTCCAGACCGCCGCCGGTCCCCCGCCGTCCACCGATCAGTCGTCAGGTGACGGGTACCACCCGCCGCCGTTCGACGCCTTGTCGCGAGCCCACTGCCTCCCTCCGCCGCCGCACTACCCGCCCATGTACGCTCCCCCGGCCGTCGACGGCTTCGTTCCTCGCTTCGCCGTCACCACTGGCTTCGTCCCGGCTCCGGACATGCGCCGGATGCCTCCGTTGGAGGCGCAGCCGCATTCGCCGGAGGACATGGACGGCAAGATGTCGACATCCTCGCTCGACGACGAAGACGACGACGACGACGACAGCAAGCCGTCGGAGTCGACGAAGAAGATCATCCAGGCGTTGACGGAGAAGATCCGCCGGAATCAGCAGCAGCGGCAGACGAGCGGGGGGCACGACGTCTCCTTCCTGGAGATCAACGACATCATCCACAACTCGATCGACGGCCGCCCGCCAGGCGGCGCCACCGCACACGGCGACGTCATGATGTCGACCAAGATGGAGTCGCCGCAGCTGTCGCCGCAGCCAGTGGGCGACGCCAGGGGCATCAACGCTGCCCCGCCGTGGCCCACGATGCCGGATCGCTCGCCGGCCGTTGCCTTCCAGCAGTGGGCAAAGACGACCGGTGCCCCGTTCGGCCATCCGCTGCCGCCGGGTCACAGCGGCCAGACTCTACCAGATGGGACGGCTCGGGGCTCCGTGTACAACGCCGTCGACCTCAAGCGCGTCGTCGTCATTAAACCGCAGACGTACCAACAGAACGGCAGCGTGCGATCTCCCGACAGTGGTTTCAACGAAAACTGCATCTCTCCGTCAGATGGCGCCAGGACGGTAAGTTCATAATCCAAGCAGCTGAACCTATCGGTTAATTTGAAGACGTCCTCGTATTGCACGTGTCTTATAAATTACCACACGTTTGAAGTTTCTAAGATTGATGACCGGCAGATATTATTGTTGATGACCCAACAATTAAGAGAGAAGGCATTCCGTTTCAGTACACACTCGATGTTCATTCATCCCTGCGCTGTAGTGTTCTAGAGGTACACCTCTGCAGATAAAACACGTTTTCTATTTCTTCAGTTGACAACGTTCTATTGTACAATGCTATTCAGTGCCCGTGTTTCAAACATATTTACTTGAACTGTAATGATGAACTCATTCACGTTGGGTTTTTCATTTAAGCCTTTGAATAACATGTTACCGATACGATGCTCATACACACAGCGCGTTTGTTTGATCTCATATGCAATCCTACTATGGACAGGTGCAATAGTGTCTTCGGTTCCCATAGAATTACAGTGTTAAATAACAGAACAAAAACGTATCCTTAGCTGTCGTGGGAAAAAGAAGAAGAGCAGATCTTACACACATGGGAAGCAAAGGTAAAGCAGAATAGGTCCATTGCATAAAGAGTACAGCCTTAAGCAATGAGAAATGACTTGGAAGATCGTGAAACTAAAGAATAATGCAATAATTAATATATTGGAATTTTTTTATATTTTAAAAACCTGTTGTATTATTCACATGTATTGCATCGACCGAATGTGAACAAAAAAGAGGAACTGGATCACCTCCTCTACAGCACAAAGGCAGATATTATTGTTGGCACAGAGTCCTGGCTCACTCCTAACATCAAGGATCATGACGTTTTCCCTCCAGACATCACAGTTTATCGTAGAGACAGAGAGATAGGACGAGGGGGTGGAGTATTTATAGCAGTAAGAGCAGATGTTGTTAGTTTGAGAGATAAAGATCTAGAGACAGAATGCGAGATCCTCTGGATCAAACTGAACATCGCATCCAGCAAGAGTTTGTACATTGGCGTATATTATAGGCTTAATGCTACTCACTTGCACAGTCATTAGCTGGTGATATGAACCTGCCAGGCCTGGAGTGGCCGTCGACTCAACTCCCGCCCGCTTGTTGTTCTCGTTCATAACATACCCTGTTCCTAGACATCCTAGCCGACCCAGGTCATTGACCAACACCTTAGATCTTCTTGTAATAAATAATATACCCGCTTGTCAACAGGACAGAGATCTTACCAGGAATATCCACCCCAACAATATCGTTTTCACTTAAATTGATATAAGCCCCAAGAAATACACCCAAACCCGGCGTAAACTCCCCATCTATAGGAAAGCCAACTGGGAGGGTATAGAAAGGGAACTCCACTGGACTCGAGAATATATTGACACCAACAGAGAGACCATGACTGCTAATGAACCTTGGAGCAAACTTAAAGCAGCCCTGAATGAAGCAGTAGAGTCACATATCACCCACAGGAATGCATCAAACCGTGATAGGCCTCCGTCGATAAATAGTAAATTGAAGAATCTACTAAAAGCCAGGGATTGACCTTTTAAGAAAACAAAGAAGGGATCAAAGAAATCCAAACTTCGGACAACTAAATTACAGACCTTGAAAAGCACTATCAGGGAAAAAACCAGAACAGCCTATTGGACATATGTTGAATCAGTAATCACACCAAACCAGGATGTCCACAACAGAAATGGCAACAAGAAAGTGTGGTCTTTCACCAAACACAGACGAACAGATTCAGTAGCCATCACACCTCTTAAACAAAATGGAATCTTGAAGGACACCCCCTGGACAAACCAGGATCCTAAACGCTCAGTTCATCTCTGTGTTCAACAAAGAGAGCCCCTTAAATCCGCCCCCACAGGAAGATAACCCAACACGACAATATCCCCCGATTTCCAAATTGAACATCACCACAGAAGGCATTCAAAAACTCCTGGAAAATCTAAACCGTAACAAAACCATGGGACCAGACAGGCTTGACCCCAGATTCCTCAAAGAAACAGCCAGAGCAGTTGCTCTTATTCTACAGATAATATTTTCTAAATCCCTTGAAAATGGTGAGGTACCAGACTACTGGAAACAAGCAACTATAGCACCAATCTTCAAGAAAGGAGAATATTGCCCATCAAATTACCGCCCAGTGTCACTCACGTGTGTGTGCAGCAAACTAATGGAACACATAATCTCAAAACACCTACTAAACCACCTAGAAGCTAACAATATCCTCTTCGACAAGCAGCATGGATTTCGAAAAAAGCGATCAACCGATACACAGTTGCTAGCCTTCACACAATATATCCTGGCCAATCTAAGCGGCGGAAGGCAAACTGATTTAATTATTATGGATTTCGCCGAAGCGTTTGACAAAGTACCACACCACAGACTAATCCAGAAACTTGAGAGATACGGTATCACTGGCCCTGTAAACACAAATTCTTGAAGGATAGAAAGCAACGCGTGGCATGTGAAGGTATGTATTCGGACTGGGCTCCGGTAATCAGTGGAGTCCCACAAGGTTCAGTGATTGCCCCCATCCTCTTTCTTGTCTATATAAACTATCTAATAACCTCAAATCAACTGTCCGACTCTTTGCTGATGACACTATTATCTACATGACAATATACAATGGTACTGACGCGACAGCCCTTCAACAAGATCTAGACAAATTGGCCAAGTGAGAAGAAACATGGCAAATGGAGTTCCATCCCCAGAAATGTAGTATACTCCACATAACCAGATCCCATAACCCGAAATACAAACAATACACTCTTCATGGCCACATACTCGTAAAGGAGGACAACGCGAAATATCTTGGTGTGGTCATAAATAAACCACTGTCCTGGAATAACCACATAAATGATTTCAAAAAAGCAAATGGATCCTTAGGTTTCCTTTAGAAATCTCTAAATTGGCCAGGACAAATAAAAAACTAGTGCTTATTTAACTTTAGTTAGACCCAGGTTAGAATTTGCCGCTGCCATATGGGACCCCTAAACACAGACGTACAAAAACAAAATAGAGATGGTCCAAAGACGGGCAGCACGGTATGTTTGTAACAAGTACAATCGTGACCCAAGTGTCACCACTGTGATCAAACACTTGCACTGGCGCAGCCTCCAACAAAGGAGAACCGACATCCGCCTTGTCATGTTTTATAAGACATTACATGGCTTAGTCACCCTAGACCTCTTCCCCCAACTTATACCCCTGGTGAGACCCTCCAGACACACGCATTCTGAAGCTTTTCAACTCCCCGTAATCACTAGGCAATTCATCCAGTATAGCTTTTTACCCTGTACAATAGCCAATTGGAATAACCTGCCAGCCAACGCAGCTAGATCTCTAGCTTGCAACATTAATTGATATTGCATTTTTCACGCTAGCAACTTTTCCTCTCCTCAAATTGCAGTTCTACACGCACACTATCATCTTTTCTCTTTCTTCCAAATATTTTATTACTTTCTCTTACCTGTGCACACACACCGAGTCTATAACCCTTGAAGAGAGGGTTGACTCGTACCCGGAAGAAAAAGAATACTTGCCGTCAACTAGTTCAGGAGTTTCGCAACGCGCTGTGTGTATGAAGCCTGAATGTCTACGGTCAATGAACTTTGCTAATTTCCATTGCCATCCATGCACTGCCCATGCGTCATGCCCAGCCTATCCTCTGTACTGAACAACCTACGCAAACACTTCGCAGTTATAGATAGCCACCCACTAACTGTTCAACCACACAATTAAACTACTAGTCATCGTTGTGTTTCCAAGTACCACATGCTCTCTCTTTGTAAACAAGCCATTGTGTCAATGACAATGGAGTCTACAGATAATTCACTCCTACAGACTTCTGTGTGTACATTAACGCACGGCGGACATAGTAAACAAGCATATACTAGAAAGCCTGTACCATATAACCATGTGGTCGATTGCTTGAGACTGTCCAATATTTTGACCCCTTGCGCTATTCAATTACATTTACAGTTTGATCGCTTCTCTCGTATAACCGTGTCGTGCTATATATGTGTTCTAATATATTGATCGCCCGCCCAAATGTGATCTAATGAACCCCGTTAAACATATACGTTGACTGTTTTCTCTTTAATTTAAATGTTTCGTGGCAAATGTTGTGTTTACATTGCACGCGAAGAGGACGTGATTGTGCAGGTGTTAATTACATGCCCCTGATCAAATGACCGCCCCACCCCGATACAGGTTGTCCACGGATACTGACATTTGTCGACAGCTGTTCGAGAAAGATCGGCTCATTAAAACATATTTCAGCAGTCAAAATGTTAGAATAGATATTGTTTATACTACATAAAACACGATTTTACAATAAAACTATCAAACGTTGTACTTTTCACAATGCATGAAGCCACACGTGTATATACGAGGCGCTATGACGCATAGTGCTGGACGTTATACTAAGGCAAGGACAGGAACGATCTTAACGAAATTGTGATTATAGTTTTTACACTCCAGTCTATCATAAATATGGCGGCACATACTTATATATTTTCTGTTTCCAGTTTACTAGATACATTCGCACACAGATACCGTAAATAGTCATGAAATAAAATGATAATCTAACATACTTCGTACATCTGCTGCAACAGTTGTCATTGGTATAGCAATATTTAGACCTCATTTAAAATACGATATAAAACACTTTCAAGTCAATTAGATTAAGAGGATAGTAAATATAATTTTTTTTCTCACAGATATAGAATAGTTATGGAAAGGGGGAGGGGAGAGGGAGGGGTGGAAGGGAGGGGAGGGGAGGGGGAGGGTGAGGGAGAACCTGACAAATGAATGGAACAGCCTATCTACTAATGTGTAAATGCTAGCAGCTTCAATATGTTTAATAAAAATTAAGTTGACAAATATCTCAGAAGAGTTCCACATAGATGAATGATTGTTGGACTCTCGTTAAGCCAATGGTTTCCTTACCTACTTGCCATCTGGGCAGTTTGCTTTGAATGGCAATCTTGTTAAATTATGTAAAATTTAGTTACATTTTGTAAAATCTTGTTAAATCTTGATATAATTGCTTCTCCTTCGTCAGCTGTCGTCGGACGCCGACTTGGCATCCCGAGAGGACTCGGCCGCGGGTCAGAGACACAGAAGCTCAAGGCGACGACGGCCTTCGACTGTCCTGAAGCAGTCGGAAGGGACCAGCCGACAGAAGCGAAGCAATCTCTACACGGCCATTCCTAAACGGTGAGTCACGATGACATCACGTCTACATGACGTAACTGCACGCTAATGACGCAGCGACCCCAGACGTTTGCACTCGTTCACGTCGCGTGATGACATGCTGGGCTGGAAAGCAAGACGAGTAGTGTGCATGACATAATGTAAGCGAATCACGCAGGCAGTTGTCATCATTGTCAGTTGCGTCGCTAATAAACAAGAATCGTTTGTGTTCGGTAGATGAGATGTCACGGCTTGAATGTCCTAGATAGAAGACACAGTAGTATAGTGTCCTTAGCATGCCATAGTTGCTGCATGGTTGAAAACCACGGAACTGGACACCCTTAGCAAATGACAGCTGTTAGTTGGGTGCACTAGAATTGGATATTCAGAATTGACGAAAGATGTCGGTGAAATTGGATATCCGTGTAGGTGTTCGGTACTAGTTGAAGATTGTGCAATTGAATATCCATTGTATATGCTGCATACGTTTGACAAAGACCAACTGAACTTTCTTTCTAAAAGGGCAGTTTTCTCATACGTTTGCTGACTCGTTCGTCATTGATTCATCCTATTAAGTAAAACAAATTATCATTTCGCACATTGTTGTCAACACTTCAACAGCAGTCTATAATTGAATTGCCAGCTGTCAACCATTACAATCTTTATGCCTTTTGCGATCGCATTACAAATATCATTCTCTGTTTTCTAGCCCCGTGTCATTCCAATAAGGTAGTTCCAAACTTGAACTGGGTCAACTTCTATAAATAGACACCGAGTTAACTGTAATGTCAGAGACACACTTCAAGCCAGTGTCATTTGACAGCATTACTTCGACACTACAAAAAGTCAAGAACCCATCACATTTCTTTGCTGGTATTTTACTACGCTGCTAATTACTCTCTCCCTCCCTCTCCCTCTCCCTCTCCCTATCCCTCTCCCTCTCCCCCTCCCTCTCCCTCTCCCTCTCCCTCTCCCTCTCCCTCTCCCTCTCCCTCTCCCTCTCCCTCTCCCTCTCCCTCTCCCTCCCTCTCTCTCTATCTCTCTCTCTCTCCCTCTCCCCCTCCATCTCCTTCTCCCCCCCCCCCCCTCTCTCTCTCTCTCTCTCTCTCTCTCTCTGCAATTTAGGAAATGTGAAACAAACGTCGGACATTTAATTAATAGTGGGTTTCATTTAATGCTTATTGTTGTGTGGTAAAACTCTGGTTATATGCAATCACAGTATGCGCCGCTACATTGTATGCTAAACCGAGGCGTGATGTTCACTTAGGTTAAACGACTTTAACGGGAACAGTTCGGTATTTTGCAGAGAAGAAGATCTCACCGGGTACAGTTACCTCTTAGAGTCACCGATCTCCACCAGTCAACGCATCGACGAAGACCGCATGACGTATCTAAACAAAGGTAAGAAAAACCGATTCTCGCCACAACATTTGGCATTGTGTCTTCGTGGAACAAACGCTGAAACCGCTGCCCATGAATGCGCTAGAAAATACGGAAACCACGAGACACTGTTCCAAAGAGCGCGTCTTTTTTTTGCGGCACTTATGCCTTCTTACAAGAAGAATGGTTGAAGCACGTTACAGCTAAGTCTCGGGAGATTGGTGAAGTGGGTATTCACGATGTGACTGAAATCTTTCATTTAAAGCCAGCAAAGTGGCACTAATGTGTCTGTTTGCTCGCTCATAGTCAGCTCGGCGAACCGTAAGCGGTTTTTTTTTATCCAGATACGTCCATTTGAAAAGGGGCGTCCTGTCAATGTTTAAACACTGCATCTCCATTATAACATGCCTTTGAAAGTATATGTTTTATGTACAGCATGCCTAGACAATACGCTATGTCAAGCCACCTTTTCGTCATAACCATGGCATTTCTTTCTTTTTTCAAATATAGTCTCGCTATATGCAGCATATTGGGATTTTACAACATTGCTCTAAATATTCCTTATATTCATGGGCGCATATAACACTACAGGAAGAACGATTTTAAAGTATTTCTTTTACAACTCCATTCTCAACTGATTTAGCCTATCCCAAATCCTGTTCGTTGGCGTCCAAATATGTAATGTGTGTGAATAGTTTATGTAACATCCGCAGTCGATTTAATAAAAAAATGCCTACCTTTGATCAAAACATTAACATAATTGACTTTAGTCGTTAGATCTGATAAGCCTCAAAATAGTGTATATCCAAAATGGTAAACAATGTGCGGGTCAGTGCTGATCATGGGCATGACTTCCATCCTCTCGCCGATCACATGACAAATTTAAATTGAGACTAGCAAAAAAAAATCGAATTGAGGAGGAACCTTTAATAGACTTTTCCTTACACCAGAAGTTCACATAGTTGTTAAAACTTAGTTTTATTACAGAAGTTATGTCATATTGAAATGTCGTCCGAGGAAAAGTAGTCATAACGCAATATGAAATATTGCTTTAATGCCTTTATAATCTTAGTTTTTGCACATTTGGAAAAATTTTGTAAGATATTCTGTGTAATTAGCTCACAATATGTCAATATTAGTGTCTATTTTTGTGCTTATTTCAGCGCTTTTCCTTGTGTTGTCCATGTAAAGTTCATCACTTTTTCGTCCACATCTCAAGTAGCGTTGTTATATGATTTACATACCTCACCTCACCTATCCTCTTCGGGCCCAGTGGCCCATAAGGCCGAAGTGCATCTCCTCCAGCTCGCTCTGTCATCTGCTATGCGTCTGGCCTCGTTCCAGCAGATCTAAATACAATTATGTATATTTTTCTTCTTGTTTTATTGTTGTTTCTATTTAACTACAGTTATGAATCACTTCCCATTAATATTGTTCTTATTTAATTTGGTGGGTTTTATGTTGCAATCCGACTGGGTAAAACAATAGTGCCCCGAAACAGCTTTAGGATTAGGCATGTAATCCTACCCGGACAACGCAAAGCAGTATTAGACCCAGCAGATATATATGAGCAACCCGAAGTAGTGCATTACATAAATGGTGCACTCCGTCTAGATGTCGACTTGCAAGAAGGTTTTAATATAATATTATGTGTGTGTTTTTGTCGTAGGTCAATTTTATGGACTTGTTCTTCAACATCGGCCAACAAACCGAATGCTTCGGTGCAATACAGTGAAGGTGCGTCAACATACCCGTACACGTATGCACACCACCGTGCACAATAATAATAATTACTATTGCAACTAACAATGCGACTGTGTTTCACATGCGAATGTCCATACATGCCCAGCGTCTCCGCGACGCGACGCATGTAATAAATCATGACTGCAGTGGTAACGGGTCGCATATGGTTAGTTATAAGTGATCAACTTTAGACAAACACTGTTCTAAGAGCAAGTGTCACTGCCTGAAGCTACAGCGTTCTTCGTCTCGTGGCCTCGGTGTCGACGCAACGATAGGTTCGGGGTTAAATGAGGTTACGCCGTTGCTCCAGAGAGCGAACGCAATAACCGTTATCCCTCGGGGTTTCCGTCGACTGACTCGCGTAGTTCGTGTATAATGCTACGTAATTATACCGTTGAAGCAGCAGCGGCCAGCTTTGATGTTTGTCGGGAAATTTATCTTCCCTGTATGGATTTCTTTAACAGCGAAGTAAATTAGGTTGCATTCATTCGCTCGTGTTCTCGAGTGAGATGACTAGTGTGATGTCATGACCCTGGTCGTAGATGTTTGTGCTGTAACAGTTCTTGGAAGAGATGGAACAGTTCTTGCGTAGCAGAGCGGCGCTATCAGAGCAATGCACAAACGGTGTCCCATTTGCTCTTGCAGTCGGTGATCTCCGTCGTGTTCCGAGACGAGAAGTCGGTGAAGGATTCCCTGCAACTGCACGAGTTCTGGCACAGTCGTCAGCATAGTGCCAAGCAAAGAATACTTGACATAGGTACAGTCTGCAGTCTCTTATCGCTACGAACGTCACACGGATAATGCTAATATTAATACAGTACTATTGCGCCATAAACACAGGTGTATTGGTCATTCAGAGGAACACTTCTGTAGTAAAATAGTGATTACACATTAAACAAATTCTATTTTGTCTACCGGTACTGTTCGTTTTCGTTTCCTTAACGATGTGGTTTTCTTTATTGATTTAGCATTTTGAGTTCTGCCATCGGTGAATACACACTGATGTTAAACGTAACATTCTCCAGTGTAAGATGTACCAATGTTTATCCCGTTGGAAATGGTGTCGTCTCTAGACACGACACCATTGTAGTAGTTTCTGTTTTAATTTTGTCTTTATGCTTTGTCGCTGGTAGATACGAAAAACTGCACAGGCGTTCTTGCCAACTGTGTGGACGAAGTCGCTCACAACGCAGTGGCGATCCGATGGAATCCGCGGGAACACATGGCAAAGGTAAACATCGCAACATGTGAATTAATAATCATTAATCTTAGCCCTCCGGACGATTGGTCCCACGGAAATTGGTCACACTACGTTGACTGAAGTCTGTCCTTTATAACTGTTCAAGTCCAGTAACACATGCCGGTCCCTGGGGGTGGGGGTGTGGGTGGGGGTCGCAGGAACTCCATTTTTGGAAGAATTGTTTCATATATAACATTTTCAGATTTCATCCCAGATATCCCCGGCTGAACGCCCGAAACCCCTTTTTTAAAACCGCGAAGACGGGCCTGTTATCTCAATTCAGAAATAATTAGTTCTGGATAGGTTAAGTTCTGGAATCTGGAACCGTAACGCGCTACAAAATGTTAAATATTGGTAAAAAGTAAAACTAGATATATGCATAACATCATTCAGCCTGACACCATTGATCTGCAACTCAGCATTAAACGTAAGTGCTAGCGGTTTAACGGGATTTAAAGAAAATTAACAAAACCTCCATCCAAGGCATGTGGACAAGGAAGCCATTGGCTTATCGAGATTCCAACTTTTTCATCTATGTGTAACCCGCCTTCCTGAGATATGTGTCAACGTTGTTTTTAAACATATTCACGCTGCTAACAGTGACACGATCTGTAGATAATGTGTTCCTCATTTTGGCTATGAGTAAAAGCATCGTAGTTGAAGCAAATGTGTGTTATGCCGTGTTGAAATTATCCTGGATAATCGTGGTTCGGCTAATTGCTTCCTGCTCTCATTGCAGGTGAACATTGCTATCAACTGTCTGAGTACTGACTTCAGCAATCAGAAAGGCGTCAAGGTACGTACCTTGTAATAAGCACTCTGTATATTTCTGTGAAGCGAACCTAGCTGCTTTTGGGCGATGTCATATTAAGTGAAATGGAATTACGCGAGAGTATACTAGCCATCATTTGATACACTAGCCATCATTTGATACACTAGCCATCATTTGATGCACATAGAGTAAGGGTGTTTTACGACACGGACCACTCTCCATTTTTCATGACGACTAGTCGAGAGCATCTACTTTTTATCACGAGATAGCGGTGACACCAGTGACGTGACTTACTTCTCCCACAGCAGACTATCACAGATGATAGTCAAACAAATCAGCCGTATACCCGGTGAAGCCACGCGGAACGACTGCGCTGTAGAGTGGAAGGTTGAATGAGTAATCAGCAAAAAGAAACAGACTGACACGCTAGATAAAAAGATACCCTGATAAAGACACCTAACAAGTGTTCAACACTGTTTTTTTGCCTTTATGAAAGCAACGGATCGATTTAAACCGATACGGGCACGTCGCTCCATTGGTGGCCAGAATACGATATGCAAGGAGAGACGAATCTCAATTGTGTTGTCGTGTAATAAATTACCATTACATCGACTTGGACTTAAGCTGTGGTAGAACATGTGTTCTACCATTACATCGACTTGGACTTAAGCTGTGGTAGAACATGTGTTCTACCATTACATCGACTTGGACTTAAGCTGTGGTAGAACATGTGTTCTACCATTACATCGACTTGGACTTAAGCTGTGGTAGAACATGTGTTCTACCATTACATCGACTTGGACTTAAGCTGTAGTAGAACATGTGTTCTACCATTACATCGACTTGGACTTAAGCTGTAGTAGAACATGTGTTCTACCATTACATCGACTTGGACTTAAGCTGTGGTAGAACATGTGTTCTAGCATTACATAGACTTGGACTTAAGCTGTAGTAGAACATGTGTTCTACCATTACATCGACTTGGACTTAAGCTGTAGTAGAACATGTGTTCTACCATTACATCGACTTGGACTTAAGCTGTGGTAGAACATGTGTTCTACCATTACATCGACTTGGACTTAAGCTGTGGTAGAACATGTGTTCTACCATTACATCGACTTGGACTTAAGCTGTAGTAGAACATGTGTTCTACCATTACATCGACTTGGACTTAAGCTGTAGTAGAACATGTGTTCTACCATTACATCGACTTGGACTTAAGCTGTAGTAGAACATGTGTTCTACCATTACATCGACTTGGACTTAAGCTGTAGTAGAACATGTGTTCTACCATTACATCGACTTGGACTTAAGCTGTGGTAGAACATGTGTTCTACCATTACATCGACTTGGACTTAAGCTGTGGTAGAACATGTATTCTACCATTACATCGACTTGGACTTAAGCTGTGGTAGAACATGTGTTCTACCATTACATCGACTTGGACTTAAGCTGTGGTACAACATGTATTCTACCATTACATCGACTTGGACTTAAGCTGTGGTAGAACATGTGTTCTACCATTACATCGACTTGGACTTAAGCTGTAGTAGAACATGTGTTCTACCATTACATCGACTTGGACTTAAGCTGTGGTAGAACATGTGTTCTACCATTACATCGACTTGGACTTAAGCTGTGGTAGAACATGTATTCTACAATTACATCGACTTGGACTTAAGCTGTGGTAGAACATGTGTTCTACCATTACATCGACTTGGACTTAAGCTGTGGTACAACATGTATTCTACCATTAATATGGTGCCTGATGTACACTACTTAGTATAATCAAAATATGTCTCGTGTATCTTAATGATTATTTTGTTCACACCACATTTGTGTGATTGTAATTCACATCGCTTAATTTAATATGCTGGTAATAACTGAATTAGTTTAACCTCCATTCTGGTGGCTTGTTTACGCATGTATGGCGAGCACCCAAATATGCAAGGACCACCCAATGAGCACCCAACTATGCAAGGACCACCCAATAAGCACCCAAATATGCAAGGACCACTCAATGAGCACCCAACTATGCAAGGACCACCCAATAAGCACCCAAATATGCAAGGACCACCCAATGAGCACCCAACTATGCAACCAACGAGCACCAATTATGCAATGAGCACCCAATTATGCAACGAGCACCCAAGTATGCAACGAGAACCCAATAAGCAATGAGAACCGAAGTATTCAGCGAGCACCTAAGTATGCAACGAGCACCAAATTATGCAACGAGCACCCAACTGTGCAACGGGCACCCAATTATGCAACGAGCACCCAAGTATACAACGAGCACACAATTATGCTCATTGCTGACGCTAACACTGATGAATGCAACGTCGCGTCGAATGCTATGGTTAATTTCTGCATTGATTGACAAGTCACGATTGCCACAACCATTCCATTGTTTAGCAGAATTCGCGTAGGTTCACGTGCACTTATCATACAGTATACTAATGAATTACTTGGCTTGTTGAACGAAATCATACCGAGAAATCTGGCGTCTTCTGACCTCTTGAAATGCCGCGAGGGACGTTACGATAAAAAACGCAACGGTTCTCACACAATCGTGCGCAGACAAACGCTTGAACAAACACAGGAACAATGATATATATATAACAAAGGACTCGATTTGTGTTGCGTAAGGTGTAAAGTGATGAATACTGCATTTATACTGCATTTACAGAAATGCACTATTATTTGCAGGGGCTACCGCTTCACATACAAATCGATTCCTTTGAAGACTCGAAGGGAATGACACCAGTGCATCGAGGCTACTGCCAAGTGAAAATCTTCTGCGACAAGGTAAGACACAGTCTTCAGTCGCCATTCGGTGTTCACCTTCAGATAGACTAGTCACGTAAAGTCAATTTGCCGTATAATACAAATTGCAACACACGAAATACATCGAATGTTGTCTGTGTTGTCTGTTGTCAGCTGACGGACGCATGCTTCGTCTAAGTGTTCTGTTATGCGTTGACTTTCCTCCATTATCTTCAGTTCTTTATATCTTCGTCTTCTTTCCGTTTGTCCAATAAACCCATTCATTCCATCCACTTAGTCTTCCTCTGAGCCCCTCGTTTTACTGCCAGATTCAAAACTCTGTCACGTGTCACGATGTGTCCTCCCCCAGTATGTATTCTCTTCAGCATTCCATCAATTGTCTTTCTTTTCGTGCCACGACGTGCCAGCTTCGCTGCTGTCGAGTAACTAGAACGCGGCACCGAGGACGCGGCACCGACTAATGTGCAACGTCACGATGGTTTAATCAGGTCGAATTCGTAAAATACATGGCGTTTAGATAGACAACGACAGCAACGTCTCGTAATATATCTCCCACCTTCAAGGTAACGACCCTATTGCGCTGTTCGGTGATTCATTTTAGCGCAGTCTCTTTAATGAACCGACAGTGTGACTGATTTATAATGGCGCAACTCTCTAACCGGGTCTGCAAACAGACCATTTTACGGTATGATTAGTTGTTTCTTGACCGAGTTTACGACACGCGTGGCATACATTCGTTGCATTACAAAGATGTTGAAGTGCGTCGACAGCCATAATCCATTACGGGCCCGAGTTTACCACATTTAATCAATACATTTTCACGCAGGTTTTCCTACCCTATAACACGACATACGCTTTATTGCGAATAGAAGCTGATGCGCGTCCGTTTCAATGAAATATTTCGTATGTCAACAAATAGTTGCTTCTATTAATAATGCCCACATGAAAGAAATCTTATCGGACTAAAAGAAAGAGAAAACTATGACAATTGATATAGGGTTTACTTTGAAATAGCAACGATATAATTAGTAGAAACAGTGACGGGACCGTAAAATAGAATTGCTCATGTTTGCGGCAAACATGGCCAATATGTCCATATGGCTAAAATGTCCATGACCAATGTTATTGAAAGAAATATCCGTGAAAGAACTTATCGTAGAAGAAATGTCCTCAATATTTCGCAAGGACAATACGAACGACTGTTACCTGAGAGTACCGCAAAGACAACGACGTTCATTATGAAGAATATGATAATAATTAACAGTGGCGTATCTAGGATCACGCAAAGTTTACCAAGCTACCGAAGCAGCTTACATACGGAAGCGACAATCCACGCTGAAAGCAAAACATAATATGCAAGCAGACGCCGCTGAGCTATCAAGTTTCCACTGAAGCTTTCGTCAAGCTCTTTTGCAATGTCTCAAGTATCGCCTCTTTGCCTGGTTATGAGTGATTCGGTTTCACGTGAACTAAGAACTGTTACCTCGTGTATCTGATTGTGTTACAACTCGATAGTGAAACTGTAAAGACCCGGTGAAGCGAAAACATTTCGGGAGTCATCTTTTGAAAAATATGTCTAGACCACATGCGTCGTATTTGAAACGTTTGCTGGGTGTATAGAACTGTTGAGCTGTGAAACGACGGACAGTTGTTAGCAATACGATTTTACAGCTACTTCCATGAAATCACCTCCACTATCAATTATCTGTCTGCTCTACCTACCACCACTTTGTGTGGAAAGACCCGTGTCCGCAACGCGTTTGCGGAAATATATAATGGAGTAATGTGTTCTTCTGTGTCGCCGTTCGTGTAACGATTGTTGTCGGAGGTTTTAGATAACGTCAAGTCATTCATTATCTCCGTTCGTTTGTCTTTCTCGCAGGGAGCAGAACGCAAAACTCGCGATGAAGAGCGGCGGAAAGAATTGAGTTCAAGACTCGCAGATGGTACGATAGCGTGTTGCTTTTTATCTTCGTTCACCCTGTTAATACGGTTGATATGCATGTTTTGCATGCCGCGTGAAATTGGTTTAGTACGGGGTAGCAACTAAGCGTCATACTTCTATGTATTATTTCCAAAAAAAAAACATTGCTAATTTTCCCGTCACAGTTCATAATGGTGTTGCCGGTGATCGTATGTGGGCAGTCATGCAATATGAAGGCCATAGTGCCATCTTGCGATAGGACGAATAGTTGCTGAAGTTGTATGCAGGTCAACCTAATTCTAACTTTCCTGTAGGTGCGGAGTGTCTGAGATAGCATTGGTTTCATGTAGTGCCAACATCGGTGTTTTGATAGGTCACTTTCTACACAATAAAGCGCAGCTAAGGCATTGTCACAGTTAAACACTGTCACAGTTACACACTGTCACAGTTAAACACTGTCATAGTAAAACACTGTCACAGTTAAACACTGTCATAGTAAAACACTGTCACAGTTAAACACTGTCATAGTAAAACACTGTCATAGTAATACATTTCTATAGCACTGTTAAAATAAACCACTGTCACAGTAATGCACTGTTAAACCACTGTTACAGCAAAGCACTGTAAAACACTGTCAAGGTGCGGTTAAAAAACTATGTTATTGTTAAAGCACTATTACAGTAAAGCTACATTAAACACTATTACAGTAAATTTACATTAAAGCACTGTTACAGTAAAGCTATATTAAAACACTGTTACAATAAACCAGTGATGTTACTTCGTGCTGCGTAGAGCAAACTCCAAGACGCCATATGTAAAATTGCATTACGCGCATGATACCCCAGCAAAGGCAAGCCGATATCCCACCATTCACGCTCGGTGTAAGAGCCTTTTGAGAAACATATGCGTGCGGCTTAGAATGAATGCTCAACTTGTTTTCACCGCCCGTACCTTGTAATGCGTGAAACCCCATTTTGGACATGACGTCAGCATTTGGGTTACCAGAAAGAAGTTCCATCTACTGAGTAACAATGCTGTACCGCCATAGATAACGCACGAGCCATATAAGTTAAAAAACTACGTTTATAAATATCAAAACTATCGGGCAACGTTTAATGATATCCTACAGCACTGTATATTAATTCATGGTGTTGACACTGATTAGCGCAGGGCCGTTGTTGTGTATTTTAATAATAACAGGACTGTTCAACTAAAGTTGGGTGTGTCACACCACCTAATGAATAAGCACAAAATAAATCTGACAGTGGCGCCATCTGTTGTAATCATGATCGTAGCCAAAAACGAACGGGTATTATAATCGGCCGTATATCCTCGTGAACTGGAGATGACGATCATGTTCTAGGAAATTGAATTAACCCTGTCGCTGCATCAAGCAATGTTTTGGTAGCATTGACGTCGCCTATACTCTATTTGATCCGTTAACCAGTCGGGGGCTCATCTAAGAAGAGCCATTGGATATATTTCTCTCCTTCCATTTTTAGAATCACCAATGTCAATGAGCAAATTGTATGTCATTTTTATCATATATCTATATGTCATATATATATATATATATATATATATATATATATATATATATATATATATATATATATATATATATATATATATATATATATATATATATATATATATATATATATATATATATATATGTCATATATATATCTATATATGACATATATATATATATATATATATATATATATATATATATATATATATATATATATATATATATAATTATGCTGATATATCAACGTTTAGTTAAAGTGAACTTAATTCCTCTTGTAACGTTGAATACTAAATACACTTTCTGCAATATCCACCGGGTGTTGGTGTAGACTGAGAGCAATGGTGGGACGTGGACGGGCGGATGATTGAATGGCAGTGTTTGGTTACAGCGCGGAAGCGATGCGACGACCAGTACCACAAGACCAGTGACCGCTCAGAGTTTTATTCCATGCTCGACCTGACCACGCAACCCGTGCTCTTCAATCCGGTGCCCGACTACGAGGATTACTGTACAAAGGTAAGTGTTAATTGGTAGCGTTTTCACACCTAAGCTTTGTCCATCCACTGCACGATGTAGCCTTCCGCTAGACAGACCGTTGGTTTCTCGTGTCCAAAGTGGTCAGGACTGCGTAATGTGTTGTGAGGTGCGAAATATGCTTTGTCGTATCAACTGAAATAGAACACTAATTAGAGGAACGCTAATAATTGCATCGAATATGGATGATCTGATGCGTTGTTTTGCAGTGTTTAAGGTTGTCATCTGTTGGAAAAAATATTCATTAACAATGATGTATAGTGCAGTGCAGCAATATTATGATAATAATAATAATATATGTTTCTCCAGGGTCTCGGCAAGTCTCACAGTATTGACGAAACGTAAGTACTCCGTTGAAAATTTAAATCGTTAGCATCACCTCATACTAACAAGCATCTATTGTCTAGAAATACCCAATCAGGTCGTTCATTCTAGATTTCCTTCACTTTCTAGAAGGAAACAATCATAAGATTTTAATGAACAGAGTTTTCACTGGATTATCTTATGTTTGCAGTGCTTTAAAGAATTCATGTCTATTGCAGGCTCCAACCGGAATTGGGGAACATTTCAAGCAGCTCAAGCAATTCATGCGACGGTGTGTTGTCTGCAAAGCGCAGGCGCCTGTATAGCAATGGTTCGCGTCCAGATCAAGAAAGGGGTACGCGTGAAACACACGAACATCTGTTTTATTCCATGGCCATGTAGTATCATATTCGTAGCCAAAAGGAAACAATACAGTGTAAACCGTAGCCGAATATAATCTCCCTAACAACCAAACCAACGTATAACCAATGTGTGAGACTTCCTGGTTTAATACCACATGGACCTCCATTACCACACAGTTCCAATATCTCCGTGTTCCTCCCCTTCGTTCCTTGCTGAGTGGGGCCACATCACTTAGTCTGTTCCACCCTCTCGACGGGTCTCCATCCATCGCGATCTTCAGCCATTCTTTCCCACCCTTGTCTGTTTACATCTGTTCACCTCTGCCCTCTTACACTGTTCCTCCATCCTAATTTATGTCTTCCTCTTCTACTCCCACCACCCTCTTCTGTTTTCCACGCTCTCTTTGTCAATCTTTCCTCACACATGTTCCAATATGTTTATCGATATTAGTAGTTGTTTTAAAACAGCCTACTAAATTACAAACGCGGTTTCAAGAGAGTTGTGTGTTTGTTATAGTATTGTGTGTTTGTCATAGTATTGTGTGTTTGTTATAGTACTGTGTGTTTGTCATAGTATTGTGTGTTTGTTATAGTACTGTGTGTTTGTTATAGTATTGTGTGTTTGTTATAATATTGTGTGTTTGTCATAGAATTGTGTGTTTGTTATATTATTGTGTGTTTGTTATAGTACTGTGTGTTTGTTATAGTACTGTGTGTTTGTTATAATATTGTGTGTTTGTTATAGTATTGTGTGTTTGTTATAATATTGTGTGTTTGTTATAGTATTGCTGTACGTCCGGGAAGACCACGAGTCAGTGTTCACGGCGTTACTTCTTCGGACACCCACCATGGACGGTCTCACGCGTGCGGTGAGCTCATTTAAATCCCACTTTGTGTATAAATACAAAACCATGTCCTCATTTTGGAACGTCATTTCTGGCAAGCTTGGTTTGTTATTCTGACGCACAGCCTTGGCTAGGACTGTTATCGATACTTTTCTGCAATCCTCATTCTCGCCATCATAATGATGATGCAATATGCAAAGCGATCACTAAAGTGGTCAAATGCATAGTAATCTATTAACTATGTACATTTTTTAGTGTTATAAAGCACATTTCATCCCGATCGAATGTGCAGATGTAACAGTGTTGTTTATCTAATGCCGCTCACGAAGTACAGCCATCGCTCAGTCATCTGCATATTCGAGTGTAAGAAAAGGTGATGGTTTAGGTTTTTACACTAAAAATTTTGAATAATTTACACTTTCAACATATCACTGTACGTTTAAGAACTGTACGTGTTCGCTGTACATATCACTGTGCGTTTAAGAACTGTACGTGTTCGCTGTACATATTGCATCTTCATGATGAAAAAAATGAGGTGGGCCCGAGTTCTAGAAAAGTGTCCAGTTATCGAAAATCAAGCATAATGGTATCAATACAAATTGCATAGAACTTACTTATGATGAAAAGTGTTAGCAATAATAAGCTGGCGGGGGTTGCTATAGCAACTAGTCACCCACAAGCACTTTCAATGAATTCAGGAAAAGAGGTATTTGGTATAGGGGCATATTCTGTTTAAATAATTCTGTACAAGGTCCATTATTTACTGTTATGTTGTATTCATTGCTGCAGATCGAAGAAAAATACAACATTCCATCCGCCAACATACGGAACATCTACAAACGATCTCATAAAGGGTAAGCAACTTGCGATTCGCGTTACTGGAATATCCATCTTCCCTCTAAAACCACCTGCGTGGTAACTGTTTCTCTTTGTTGTAACTAATACATGTTTATTACTTTATAGCAGAGCCATATTTGTGTACAATCCGCATTTAAGCCATAAATACAAACATTCAGTAAACTATTCCCTAATTTTAATGTTGAAACAATCTGACAAACTGGAATATCATCCTGTACAACCGATTTCGCATGGCATGCGCATTAGGAGGTGAATACCTCATTCGGAGTCCTACAATCCTACTACACTGTATCCACACAGTGCACTTGACATATATGTACTATAAATGATTTCTAAACAATTCTTATACTCTGGACATTTACATAGTTACCAGGCAGTTTGGTTCACTCGTTTCCTTCCTCTGACGATTCGTCTCCACACATCGCGATCTCCTGCTATTCTCTCTCGCTATTCTCTCCCGCTATTCTCTCCCGCTATTCTCTCCCGCTATTCTCTCCCGCTATTCTCTCCCGCTCTCGCCTACTCACAGTTGCCATGTCGAGATCTCTCTTAACGCAATCCCTCCATCTTAATTTCGGTCTTTCTCCTCTCCGTCTAGCACCCTCTTCTGTCTTCCGTGGTCTCTCTTTCAATTTGTCCCCACTCATTCCCTGCATGTGTCCCATCGCAGCCTACTCCTCACTACCTTCATTCTCAGGTGTTTCTTGACTCCGATCTCTCCTCTTAATTCTTCCATCTTCCTTCTGTTCTCTGCTGCCTGTAGCTGCTCCTCCTGTCTCTCTGTCAGTGCAGGTGTTCCCAGCCCACATAGCCTCTGTCTCATATACTTCATTATATAAATAAGTGCTATGTAACTGTTAATGCCTTTATTTATGCAAGTTTATTATTGCTTGCAGCGTCCTGGTCAGAATGGATGACAATATCATTCAGCACTATTCCAACGAGTCGACGTTTGTCATAACGATCAAGAAGAGCGGAGAGACGCACGAAACCCAGCTCAACTACGACGTCATCCTGTCGGAAATAGAAGCCGATTGAAGAACACCCTCCTTCGGCTGCCTGATCAGTGCCGGGTCACGTGACTCACCCGCAATGACAGTGAAACACACTTGACGTCATTCCGACGTCACCACGTGCAGTATCTAGGCGGTACATCACCCGTATAGCTGTGTCGGACACAAAGTGTTTAGACTTACAGCCTGTACAAAGGTATTCACGGCACCGTAATAAGGATTTCCGACACCGATGGATTATCAACTTATCAAGAAGCACATTCCGATCGTGAGGTATCTGTTGGTGTCGTTTTGAACTTTGAACGTCAACGGAATCGTCAAGTCATATCATCACTAGATCTGCAATGGACAGTGCGTTTTCCGCAAGTTGTTGTATAGCGTACACCATAGCTGAATCCGCTACTGAGTGTGTATAATAATATAGTTATATCTAATATGTAGCCGCCTTGGCTCCTACTGACATTATGATCTCGTTGCATTAATAACACTAATGTGCATGTTGTAGAATTAAGAATCATTCATCGAGCGAATATGTAATAGTCATTGCCAACATCTACTGATTAATTTTCAGTGTATAATCATCAGTAACGTTTGTTCATATGGTAATAGATATTTCATTGAGACTGTCAATTTCTTTTACTTGCTTTCCGAGTTTTGACAGCTTTTAGAATAGTACACCACAGCTGCGCCTATTGTAGTTGCTATAAACTTAAGTGCTTTGTTATCCTATATTTGATAAAAGATGCTCGTTTGTTAGTATTATTGTGAACTCATACAATTTGTACGATATTGTATTACTGGATGCCAATGCTACGGGGTCTGTTCATATGCCACGTATGCCAGCAGTTCAGTTAATAAATGTTAATGTAGAAAACATGCTTACCTAATCCTTCCTGTACAGCGTATGTCAAAAACGGCAGAACACTGGGAAACGACAGGAATTATGCCTTAAAATCCTAGGAATGTATGTATAAACTAACATTCGTGATATTAAAGTCCTGCTACTTCTTTCAAAGCTAGCTGTTACCAACACAATGTATTACTGTTGAGGTTGCTGTAAGCGTCTCACGTCTTGGAGCCGCAGCGAAAATGAGCCGTGTCACGTGAAATATTTACAGGTGACTGTGACAAGATGGCGCCCACTAATGAAATCAAGCGAGGGGCCCGCTCAGAAAAATAGGCTTAAAAGTCAAGCGTTTTCAGTTAAATTGAGCTGCACGGCCACCTGCGGAATACGATATTCCACAAACATGTTTTGATCTCACGCGGCTAAACAGTTTGTTGTTTATTCAAGTATTCGAGGTATTTACACACGATACGATCAACAGCATCCGGGCACCAACACATTTACAAACGATACGATCAATAGCATCCAGGCAACAAATCATTTATGCCGACGCAAAAACAGAATGCACTCACATGGAATAGCCGATAATGTACAATAAAATACAAATATATATAATGGGGTGTTTTAGTGATCACCATCAGCCAGATAGTATGAAAGCACGCACGTACACCCATACATATATGAAGGCAGATCCAGAATGTAGTCGGACCGGGTCCGCGTGGAATCTCCATAGCTGCCTAAGAACATCACGTGTTATCGGGTGGTGCATTTATTTTTAATATGCATACATGGCATGTTTCTATCAAGCAAAACGACGTAAACTTAGGGCATTGGACATAACAGCAGAAATGAAGGTTTCAAGCGAACCCTTTTGGTTCCGACAGGACATCTGCTTTTCGACGGAATCTACCATGCTCCCTCAGACTGGCGATACACGGGATCAGCTCCTGGCGCGGGAAAGTGTGAATCCCCTTACCATGTAGGTTCTACCTTTAAGGAAAGCGCCTCCTTTCTGCATCGTGTGGGACTGGGAGAAGAGACGGACGGGGAAGCGAGAGAGAAAGGGTGACAGATGCGTGCATACCTACATACATCTGCGACATACCCTGCGAACGTATACTCCGGAAACGTTGGCCAATAAGGGGCCTGTCACAATAAATTATTGTCGACATGCAAAGCGTTCCAAGATATCCACAACGCACCGCGCGATGAATGGACCCCCCCCCCCCGGTACCGAGCAATGAACCGTAACACACACCCCGACACCGCGCAATGAACCGTAACACACACCCCGGCACCGCGCAATGAACCGTAACACACACCCCGACACCGCGCAATGAACCGTAACACACACCCCGACACCGCGCAATGAACCGTAACACACACCCCGACACCGCGCAATGAACCGTAACACACACCCCGGCACCGCGCAATGAACCGTAACACACACCCCGACACCGCGCAATGAACCGTAACACACACCCCGGCACCGCGCAATGAACCGTAACACACACCCCGGCACCGCGCAATGAACCGTAACACACACCCCGACACCGCGCAATGAACCGTAACACACACCCCGACACCGCGCAATGAACCGTAACACACACCCCGGCACCGCGCAATGAACCGTAACACACACCCCGACACCGCGCAATGAACCGTAACACACACCCTGACACCGCGCAATGAACCGTAACACACACCCCGGCACCGCGCAATGAACCGTAACACACACCACAGCACCTTGCGATAAACGGTTATAACCCCCCCCCCGCGGCACCGCGCGATGAACGGTTACACACCGCCCCCCCCCCTAGACAATGGCACCACTCATCGTATTACTACTGCCAAAACACTTGATTATAAATGGACAGTTTGGTTGGCTGGGCAACTCGATTGTTGCTACGCCATTGCAAATGTATACATAACAGTATCAAACAAAAACGGCCGTTATTGGGTTTCTAGACATATTTTCAATACAAGCATTATCCACAATTGTATGCAAGTGAAACTGAGAGATTTCCTGTAAAAAATTAGGAGTTTACCGAATGAAATAAAGACCTGCAGAATCTGCACATCGAAGGTAAGTTGTGGCTGTACTTGGTGAAAATGTGAGTGGCGCCACCGGTGGCGGTTTGCGGTTACACATTTTAAAACAATTGTAGTTCCGCTATATTTCACCGCGCGGCGCTGCTTGTCGCAACGGTGATCATATTTACGAACAGACAAATGTCGACAACTATGAACGGCAATTTTTCGGCCACTTTATGGCGACGCCCCGTCTTTCGGGTCTACTGACATGCGCTCTACTTCCCCTGTACTCAAAACGAAAAACACTACTTGTAAAGACTGTTAATGCATAGATGTCAACAATACCGCTTTCAGGCGGTAAATACTGTTGTTTGTTTATGTCCCGCTTGTTTGAAAAAATTTCACGTTTTTTATGACTCTCATAATTGTTAATTTTTACGGTAAAATCGATATATTTGTTGCACACGAGGCCGTACGAGCCACGTGTTATTTGTATGATCTCGAGGGATTTCACATTTCCTCGCGTTTGCGTTAAGGTTATTTCGATGCTATTACTGCGTTACTTAAGCATACTATGTCGCTATTCATCGAGTCATTCATTATTCTAACATGGTCCCAAAAGCAGTGAATGGTAGCTCCGCGTGAACTGCATCATTGTTATTAGTCTATGCAAACAACTCTCATAGCACTGCGAGGAACAAACCGAATGACTTTAAGGTGACATGCCAACGCCGATATCTCTTCACCAGTGACAACGATGCACGTATATCGCATAATCACAACAGTAAATCGCCAGCAGAGCAAACAAATTTGCAATGAAATCCGTGCATTAATATTCATTTGGATGCAAACATTTCGCTGCCGAATCGCACGGGAAACACTTCAAACGGCGCAGCGTCGCAGTCGGCAAGTCGGGGCAATAAATATCCGTCTCTTTCACGCAGCACGAACAATTTTTTATGCGTCATCGTCAACCACTGGATTCTTTCCAATCGATCCAGTATAATGACATATAGCATCCGGCAGTCATCGATCTATGCATAGAACATATCCAGAGCGCATGCTCGGACGGGATTTGGATACATAAACGGTGGCGTCTTTCGATTCTTGCGATCGTGATGTGGCAACAGCTAACGATTGTAGACTGGACGTTTGCCATGTAGGTCACCGATGTAGACGTCTGCGTTACTGTAACAGGCACCATGGCACGTTCGGTGAGTCATCGTTACAGAGTGTTATTTTTAAATCACCGTGGCACGTTCGGTGAGTCATCGTTACAGAGTGTTATTTTTTTAATCACCATGGCACGTTCGGTGAGTCATCGTTACAGAGTGTTATTTTTTAAATCACCGTGGCACGTTCGGTGAGTCATCGTTACAGAGTGTTATTTTTTAAATCACCGTGGCACGTTCGGTGAGTCATCGTTACAGAGTATTATTTTTTTAATCACCGTGGCACGTTCGGTGAGTTATCGTTACAGAGTGTTATTTTTAAAATCACCGTGGCACGTTCAGTGAGTCATCGTTACAGAGTATTATTTTTTTAATCACCGTGGCACATTCGGTGAGTCATCGTTACAGAGTGTTATTTTTTTAATCACCATGGCACGTTCGGTGAGTCATCGTTACAGAGTGTTATTTTTTTAATCACCGTGGCACGTTCGGTGAGTCATCGTTACAGAGTGTTATTTTTTAAATCACCGTGGCACGTTCGGTGAGTCATCGTTACAAAGTGTTATTTTTTAAATCACCGTGGCACGTTCGGTGAGTCATCGTTTCAGAATGTTATTTTTTTAATCACCGTGGCACGTTCGGTGAGTCATCGTTACAGGGTGTTATTTTTAAATCACCGTGGCAATTCGGTGAGTCATCGTTACAGAGTGTTATTTTTTTAATCACCATGGCACGTTCGGTGAGTCATCGTTACAGAGTGTTATTTTTTTTAATCACCATGGCACTACTCGGTGAGTCATCGTTACAGAGTGTTATTTTTTTAAATCACCATGGCACGTTCGGTGAGTCATCGTTACAGAGTGTTATTTTTTTTAATCACCATGGCACGTTCGGTGAGTCATCGTTACAGAGTGTTATTTTTTTTAATCACCGTGGCACGTTCGGTGAGTCATCGTTACAGAGTGTTATTTTTTTTAATCACCGTGGCACGTTCGGTGAGTCATCGTTACAGAGTGTTATTTTTTTAATCACCGTGGCAGGTTCGGTGAGTCATCGTTACAGAGTGTTATTTTTTTTAATCACCATGGCACGTTCGGTGAGTCATCGTTACAGAGTGTTATTTTTTTTAATCACCGTGGCACGTTCGGTGAGTCATCGTTACAGAGTGTTTTTTTTAAATCACCGTGGCAGGTTCGGTGAGTCATCGTTACAGAGTGTTATTTTTTTTAATCACCATGGCACGTTCGGTGAGTCATCGTTACGTTACGTTATTTTTAAATCAATTGTTTAGGACATTTGATAATTGATGAAAGTTAAACCTGAACTGGCCACGAAGGAGTCTGGAAGATCTTTTTATCTAGATAAGATTATTTATTATATATTTTTTCAAATGTATTGTTTTGTTCGCACATTAGCGTATTAGCGAATGATTGCTAGACTCCACGGTAATACGATTAAATAAGTTTGATACAAACTTACTACATATTAAAAGAAGAAATCATACCAGTCAGGTAATCGCGCGCCGGTGTCTTGCCATTTGAACAACATCTCAATAAGCCTGTTTTGGAAAGTGCGTTAAGGTAACGATCGCATTCAAGAAGGGTCTATTTAAATTTATTTGAGAAAAAAACAGTGCATCAAGGAAGAACAACTCTCGGATCCACCCACCCCCCAGACACTTCAAAACAAACCCTGGATCCACCCACGCTCATTCATCTTTGTGGTAAAAACACTAAAACCCATTACCAATATTTGACAGATGCATTACCTAATAACAATGCGGTGATAAATCGATCGTTCGTTCGCAATCACTGGTTAAGGATCAGATACGGTTAGGAACAGGATTCTTTTTGTCTGCGAGATTAAAACACCTTCAATAGCAAGGTATGAATTAGTTCTTATACACATTAAGTTCCCTGTGAACACTGTGTTGCCCATCAACCAGTCACTCGCCTACAACAATGATCATATCATGTTTAACCAATATGCGTTTATGCCAATTTTTCATGTCATATTGCATATTCTTTATCGTAAACTGGTGGTAGATGTGCAACTTTCATCTCAGCACCGATGTATCCCTATATTTGCATAAAGCTCATCGTGAGTCCGATCTTAACCAGGCACAGCTTGCCACAGTGTGGACACCTATACCCTGGATGTGACGGAGATGGCTTTTGTAGACTATCAATGCCTCTCGTCTTCCTGATCTCTCGCTTTTGGCTACGGTTACCAGTATTTTGTTGTCAAACAACTTCGTGCCTTTTTTAATGATCGTTCGCCAGTTAGTACGTGATGGAGCCTCAGAGGTCCGCAAGTGTTCATGTCGACTTCACAACAAGGTACGTTTTTAAAGCGTTCCCTCTGTCCTTCTGGCGATCGCTTCCCATGACTCAGTTCAGAATAGCGAAACCTGTTTGAGCAGTGTCGTATCAGGTATGCAAAGTACGTGGCTGGCCCATCTCAGTTGTTCTTGTTGCGTGATAACTGCTTCAATGCCAGACATGTGAACTTCGTTTAGGAGGTTGTTGTTGGTTGTTCTGTCCTGCTAGACGGTTCGAAAGATATTTCGTAAGCGGCGTTGGTGATATTGCTAAAAGACCTTCAGATGTCTTCTGCGTTGTTTCCATGTTTCAGCTCCGTAGAGAAGACTGGGCGAACTTAAACTATGTAAACCCTTAGTTTTCTCTGTGGTCTCAAACATGTTAGTTAATAGCATACGTCAGAAATATTTAATATATCCACATGCATATTGTACGTAAAATAGTATGTTTATTATTTATTGACAAGTTCATATATGTGTTCTCAGTAATATGAATTAATAATAACAATAATAATCCAGTACAGAGTGAAAAAGTCCTTGAACGTACTACATCGTTGAAACGTCATGGCGTTTAATGCATTTGTGCCAATCGTGTGCTGTTATGTTACACTGACTGTTTCGTTGTGTCGCTGTAGGACACTAGACAGACAAATCTGTCCAGCATGATGTCGACGTCCAAAGCCACATTCAATCGGACATCGACAAACTTGAGCGACGAAGAATGTGACCTACAGGTATGGCTCGATCAACAAACATGTTTCACATAGTCGGTTACACAATTCCCCTACACACACATTTGTTTTCTATTAGTGCACGCTAGCATAGAATACAATCGTACTTCCACACATTGTGACGCCACAGTTTTCCCAGCTGTCATTCAAATAGAGAGTAAATCTTGGAAGAGGTTTTGAGATTGATTAATTTATGATATTATGTTAAATGTTGGCCGGCACGGTTATTAAAAGCTACCACTATAAAAACCTACCCAAAATTTACTTTTATAACTGTTATAATAATAATAACAATAACAATCATACTAATCATGATAATCATAATAATCATGATAATCATAATCATGATCATGATCATGATCATATTCGTAATCGTAATCGTAGTCGTAGTCGTAGTCGTAGTCGTAGTCGTAGTCGTAGTCGTAGTCGTAGTCGTAGTCGTAGTCGTAGTCGTCGTCGTAATCGTAATCGTAATCATAATCATAATAATAATCATAATCATAATAAAACTTATATAGCGCCAACAGTCTCAGGAACATAAGCTCAGAGGCGCAACAAATTAGAACCGTTAAGAATAATATATTGAAGAGGGACGCGCAACACTGATCATCGCAGCGAGGGACCGCCGATTATTTAACGTGGAAATGCAACTTAGAAAACAAAACACAAACTGGGTAGAACTAAACGGAAATCGCCGAATGTTGTGTTGGTAGGGGAACAATGTGCAAAACGGGCCCTTAAGCAAGATTTGTCATAAAGTTGACATTTTATAGGGAGACACATTTTTCTCTACGGAAGCATATCTTCTTTTTTGACTACGTTTGCACTTATATATTTCGTCTTATTATATAAATTACTATATATAATGGGTGTTTAAAGCACCACCCGATTTTGTAATATCTAAAACTGTGCATGCAAAGTGGGAACCATTCATGTCCACTTTTATTATTGCACAATCATCACACATCTGGAAAGCAAATTGTCCACACTGGTACCAAGCACAGTCACGGTGTGCCCGCGCCGTACATTGTCCACACTCGCACCAAGCACAGTCACGGTGTGCCCACGCCGTACATTGTCCACACTCGTACCAAGCACAGTCACGGTGTGCCCGCGCCATACATTGTCCACACTGGTACCAAGCACAGTCACGGTGTGCCCGCGCCATACATTGTCCACACTGGTACCAAGCACAGTCACGGTGTGCCCGCGCCGTACATTGTCCACACTCGTACCAAGCACAGTCACGGTGTGCCCGCGCCATACATTGTCCACACTGGTACCAAGCACAGTCACGGTGTGCCCACGCCGTACATTGTCCACACTGGTACCAAGCACAGTCACGGTGTGTCCGCGCCGTACATTGTACACACTGGTACTAAGCACAGTCACGGTGTGCCCGCGCCATACATTGTCCACACTGGTACCAAGCACAGTCACGGTGTGCCCACGCCGTACATTGTCCACACTGGTACCAAGCACAGTCACGGTGTGTCCGCGCCGTACATTGTACACACTGGTACCAAGCACAGTCACGGTGTGCCCGCGCCATACATTGTCCACACTCGTACCAAGCACAGTCACGGTGTGCCCGCGCCATACATTGTCCACACTGGTACCAAGCACAGTCACGGTGTGCCCGCGCCGTACATTGTCCACACTGGTACCAAGAACAGTCACGGTGTGCCCGCGCCGTACATTGTACACACTGGTACCAAGCACAGTCACGGTGTGCCCGCGCCATACATTGTCCACACTGGTACCAAGAACAGTCACGGTGTGCCCGCGCCGTACATTGTCCACACTGGTACCAAGAACAGTCACGGTGTGCCCGCGCCATACATTGTCCACACTGGTACCAAGAACAGTCATGGTGTGCCCGCGCCATACATTGTCCACACTGGTACCAAGCACAGTCACGGTGTGCCCGCGCCGTACATATGTACATATACAATACACACAACTACGTATGTAAAACTGCAATCACATATGCATACGCACATACGCACATACGCACATACGGACATACACACATACATACATACATACATACATACATACATACATTTAAAAATAGCATAAAGAATGAATACTTCCAGCAATAAGAAATAGTGGAGCAGTTTCGTGGTTAGATGTGAATCACTTGATACAGTGGTGCAAGGGATTAAACTATGGGTGAAATATGGCTACACTGGGTGACAAATGTGGCTGATTTGACCGACGTTGTCTACGCCCTATGAAGTAGGGAAATGGCCTTTATGGTTCATGTGCATAGTAGATTGTCATGGGTCACACGGCCTTTTACCTTAAATACGTCAGTTCTTTGAATACATAAACGACATATTTTTGTTTTGTCCACATTGGAACCATATTGATTATTAACAAATTATGTGGCATGGCTACATGTTAATAAACGAAGCATTTGGTAACTTCGATGAATGCGAACTTCCGAAATACCTCGACTAATCTGGCGAGGTGAACTAGTCAACGTCAAGAGAAGTGCGTCACATAGTGAGTATGTGGTAATTAAGTGAACTGATTGACCGATAATGTAGTATGTTTAACATCCACCAGATGACACCACTTGTCATGCTCGGAATCTGGGCGCGTTTTGACTTCCGCGACCGCGTAGAAATCGTCACGTTTTCCTCTCTTTTTTCAGCCGATGTCGACTGATATATGCAGTTACAATTTATTCAGTCTTAAAACTATCACTGTACGGCTATTTAAATAAATTTTATTGTATAAACCGCAAAGAATATTGTCTACAAATTGGGTTGTTCTCGAACTCACGGCTTGTAGTACGGATGGATGACATACCATATATACGGTGTACACATGGGATAACCGCCTTTTTATTAACGGGTCTGTGTTTACCTACATGGTTAATATTCCTCTATTAGAACTGAATTGTATTCTGACATTTATGTTGACAAATACTATATAATAACATAGATAGTATATAAGAATTTATTATTACCATTTAGTTCGCGATGTTCTTGTCGTCTTCCATTCTTGACTGCAAAATGTTGGTCCAAAATAACGAAATTACTCACCATAATTTGGCTAAAACATTAATTTGTTTTATTTGATAAATCCTTAAAATATCACCGTCAGCAGATATCTAGTACCTGACTGGTGGCGGACCTGCCAAGAACCAACGACATCCGTTACGTCCCAAGAACGTTGTACCTGCAAAGATCCAATTATTTCAACGTCGAGACAGAACAATCGGTGGCAGGGTGCCAATGCATTAATTAAGAGCACAGCTAGAGAACGACTTAGTGGTTAACGACAATGTAACAGCCGAACGAGATTACGCAGTCGGAGTGAGAAAGGTCGCGCCATGCCATGGTGGTGGTGCTCGGGTGATTGGGTTACAAAGAACTGACAATAACAGATGTGCGAACTGGACGTTCCGACATGACAAACTTCGCTGCTTTCCGAAACAGAACGAAGATCACAGCGCCAGCCGATCCCGTGAAGATCGTGTCGTCCCAGGTAAGTCAATCACAATCACTACATCTGCGCGGATGTGATAACCCGGTCGGAAGTAGACCGACCGACCGACCAACTGGACTGACTCGAGAAACAGTTGGATATATCATGAATAACTATTTGGCGAAAATATATATTAGTTCTCAGAAAAAACTATACAAGATAATCCAATCAAATGGTAACGGTAAGTTCTTAAATACTATAGCACGGTAGTGAATTTTTAAGACCGTTCAAAGCGCTTTACACTTCACCCCCTGGCAGACGAGTTCATGCCAACACCAACTTAACTTCTCAGGGAAACATTCAGCCACGCTGCAATTACTACGCGAAGACTATTTATTCACATATATCCGCCACTATTTATGGCCTGTTTGGTTTGTAACTGAGTAAACTTAAGCAAATTGGAGTGAACGAAATTGCCAAATCTTCGAAACAGCAGAAAGTGGATTCGAACTCCGGTTCGATTGAGAGTCGAACGTTCTCACGACCGCTACTGCGCCACAAAGGCAATTACTGATGTGCCCAACTTTGCAATGCAATAGTTGGCGATGTCTGCAGTGCCACACACACACCGAGGTTCACTGAAAGTCGCTATTTCTCAACCGAAACCACTCACGGTGAATTATTGATCGAGCAAATGAGTGCTTGACGCTGTCCTGAGTTCGTAGATCGCCAAACGGCTTACGCAGCCATAAACCATTTGACATATTATGGATTATCACACGATCATTTGACTCCAGAAGGCGGATTAAGCACACCACGCACCGATGACGTCATGCAGCGACGCGTGTTACTCTGTAACTATAGGCTCGTTGTAGATCGCCGTAACTCAAGGTTATAACGACCAGCGATCCATTGAGCCAACCCCGTTGTGGCAGCGTCCTTCACAATAGCGTTATGTTTACGCAACTGATCATGTGAATAGAACGTTCAAACACATATATCCCTACCCAGTCAGGTGAGTCGTTGGTTTGCTGTTCATGCTGCGTGAATAGTTCTCTGAACTAAATCTATTCCGCCAACGTAGCTCGCGAAGACCACGTTCAAGAACGCACAAGTTTGCTCCATCGAGAATAAAACCGAATAAACATTAAATGTGTGGAGAACATAAGTTTTCTATCGTTACCGATCTAATTAGTTACTCCGCAGCACGTGAGTGAACCGACATATTAAGACGTTCTGTCATTGTAGGACAGATGTATTGAACCACTTGTTCGTGTAGTCAACACCTGGGGTGTAGTTGCAGAGCTATGAACAACGTCACGCACCAGAACGTATTAATCCAATAATAGCAGTTTATAGCGGATTGTTTAAAGTATTGCAATGTCCACACTTCGAGTGTTCCCTTTGTACACCGATGGTGGCTTATATCCACTATATGTGGCTGTCCTCGTGTAGAACGGCTCGCACTTCAAACTGACATCTGAGTGTACCTATAGCTTGGTCATTACAAAACAACAACACCATCTCATTGGTGTGAGATATGCATAACTCGTATGTAACTCAAAATACGTCGTTTAGTTACGTCGTAGAGTTATAACCTCAAATGTGGCGATGGCCAAATTATGTCGCGTAAATATCTTATTAAATGGAACGTATGTACATCAACACACTATGCCATTAATGTTATCTATGCAAAAAAATAGTGCCTTCGTCCGCCCGCCCGCCCGCCCGCCCGCCCGCCCGCCCGCCCGCCCGCCCGCCCGCCCGCCCGCCCGCCCGCCCGCCCGCCCGCCCGCCCGCCCGCCCGCCCGCCCGCCCGCCCGCCCGCCCGCCCGCCCGCCCGCCCGCCCGCCCGCCCGCCCGCCCGCCCGCCCGCCCGCCCGCCCGCCCGCCCGCCCGCCCGCCCGCCCGCCCGCCCGCCCGCCCGCCCGCCCGCCCGCCCGCCCGCCCGCCCGCCCGCCCGCCCGCCCGCCCGCCCGCCCGCCCGCCCGCCCGCCCGCCCGCCCGCCCGCCCGCCCGCCCGCCCGCCCGCCCGCCCGCCCGCCCGCCCGCCCGCCCGCCCGCCCGCCCGCCCGCCCGCCCGCCCGCCCGCCCGCCCGCCCGCCCGCCCGCCCGCCCGCCCGCCCGCCCGCCCGCCCGCCCGCCCGCCCGCCCGCCCGCCCGCCCGCCCGCCCGCCCGCCCGCGACTGCATTATTGCAAAATGCACTTTTAATATCCGATATCACATTCCCAGACGTTGAAACAGACGAGTTCATTAAAAAACGCGATGTCGATTCCAGTTATTTACTGTGTCGCCCAACTGGCTGAGTAACACACGTTCCATACTCCAAAAATAACCACTCCCGTTACTGCGTTTCAGCCAGTATTAATACGCGGTGTCGTTTCGAGTAAGACCGTGATCCACTAAACACGCTTAATGACAAACGTTGGAATGTTGTTTATAGTTATTGGTTTCAGATGTATGACAAAGTAAATCTGTTTTACTACACCACACGTCTTGCGTTTTATTGCGGTTATTATCTTCATTGCCACATATTGTTAACAACGGTGCGGGAAAGGTCATATAAGACACATTGGACTAATAGGACAGGGAAATCATATTGGGAAAGATCAATAATTATACTGACAACCATGCAAAATGCATGGTTATCGTAATGATTTTAAATGTCCTAATGATTTTACTTGCACTGCCATGAATGTGTGTATTATGTAAATAATTAACATTCATTGATAAATGGCAACATTATTTCTCCATAGATTTGCCAAACCACTATTGCTATTAGAGCAATCATCGCGGAGAATGCACATTAATCACATTTTAAATAACAATTAGTAACGCTAGGACATGAACAAAACTGCTTTGAAGGGTTGTCCTAACGGTTTGGCTTGGTCGTTCAGTCACGCATCTGTTCGGCCGCGCGTGACGACACCGACACGCTTCAATGCATACCAACGCTGATTTCACACGGACTCATCGTACGGGGTTGTGTGATTCTCCATTTCTGATTTTATCTTTCTTTTCAGACAAGCAACTTAATAACATGTTTGCAAGAACAGACAAAATGGTTCAATACGGATTCAGTTGAGCACTTGGTATAGCGATTGTGCGCTCAGACAAACAGCGCGGCGTGCGAGCAATATAATCACATTAAAACACATCCATACACCCATTCATGCATTTCCACAATACAAGTGTATATCAATGATGCATTTCTATAATATCAGTGTGTATATATATATATATATATATATATATATATATATATATATATATATATATATATATATATATATATATATATATATATATATATATATATATATATATATATATATATATATATATATATATATATATATATATATATATATATATATATATATATATATATATATATATAATTTCGGCGATTCCTTTATTACAGACTAACCAATGTTAGTTAATACCGGTGCTTTTTGGCGATCTATAAAAGAGATCGGCGCACAACAGAGTTCTCATATATCTAACGATATCAATTTGGGCGAGTTATATGTCAGCCGGTATATCGATGTGTCCGACAAACGACAGGGCAGAACAACGTTCACATGGTTCGATTACACTGTAGGCGGTATGGACAGAAGCAAAGTACGTAAAATCGTGTTAAATGTATGCTCAATGACACCGTGGACGAATACGAATGTTGTTATCTGTACACAGTCGAATGCAAGTATACGCCCGCACACAGCATATACATCTGTGACGCACAAACAAGCACTCAACACGCACACAAACCAACATAACTCTCTAACACACCCACGCACGCGCGCGCGCGCACACACACACACGCACACGCACACGCATGCACGCACACGCACACACGCATGCACGCACACGCGCGCATACACACACACACACACACACACACACACACACACACACACACACGCACACGCATGCACGCACACGCACACACGCATGCACGCACACGCGCACGTACGCACACACACACACACACACACGCGCACACACGCACACATACACACACACGCACGCACGCACACACACACACACACACACACACGGGCTCGCGCTTATTTCTATCTCATCGCTGTGTTTTATAACCAGAGCCAGTTTGTCTACACGCCGGCGATTAATACGTTGCAGCTTAAAATAAACGCCGCTTAATCGGACAACGCCTGGTCACTAGAGCATTTGTTGGAACCTGCCCGCGAGGTCATTGAACGAATGGCGCCGTTCAGAAATGACCGTCCGTCCCGAGTCATAAGTAAACCTTCCGCAGTGGTTGCACGGCCGGCCAGCGTGGTCGTTTACTGTTCCACAAAAGACCATAGTTACGGGGAGTCGCCCACGAAAGGCAGCGCGTGCTGAGATCTGTATTGACAGTCAAAACATACTCGGCAGTCGGTCAAATGTTCAGCGTTGCTCAAACGTCGGTTTAACCATGGAAGCCTACAAGAAACTTCTGCAGTACATGAAGGTATGGCGCTTTCGCGTGGAATTGGTGCTCGGTGTCGAGTCGACGCTGTAGAGCTGCCAAACAGGCACGCGTCGAATACAATCGTCTTTGGTAGATTAATTGGCAAGCGTGTCTTTTATCGCGCCGTTTGATTTCACGGTCGTTTGATAGACACAGTTATCACGTTGCAGACAAAGCAGGAAAAAAGTGCACGCCAACGACGACAATCCTTGTTAGAACGGCTGAATATCTTTTTTTGTTATTACCGCAACCTTTTTTAATCTAATTTGCTAACCACTAATTCATGTTTGTATGTCATCACGTTATGTGTATTATATATGTTCACTGATGTTGTATTACACCTTCATGCATCGTTTATTTAAACTTTTGTGTGCGTGTGCGTGTGCGTGTGCGTGCGCGTTCGTGCGTGCGTGCGTGCGTGCGTGCGTGCGTGCGTGCGTGTGTGTGTGTGGAGTACAACTATATCGCATTTGGGTGGACCGGGGAAACAAAAGTATAAGCACAGTTTTTTTTAATTAATCAATTATATATACTATAAATGTTCTAAGCCATTTCTTCATCATGACACAGGATTTACTAAAACGGTGTATTTCGCCAGAGTATTCTGCTGACAATTTGGTACAAACAATGTGCCGAACAGGACTGGAGAAAACGTTGGCGTGGCAGTAGTTGCTAGCAACAAAGGAATCAATTAGTCGTAATGGTACATTGAGTTGGTTGATTGATTAATTGACCACGTTTACAAACAATAAACAGGTGTCAGGCACTTCCATTTCATCGCATGTCTGTTCCGTTGCAGACGGCGCCTGCAGAAGACACGAACGTGCCGCCCTTGGACCGGATACCAACGAACGAGTTCATCGAGAAGTTCCTAGAGAATGACGACGACAGTAAGCCGTCGGCGCCTGCCAGTCGACGAGGCAGCACCTGCCCGAGGCAGACGGAACTGGACCGCCGGTCGTCAGCCAGCGCCAGCTCGTCCGGACGGAGCAAGACGAAAACAAAACCCACATCGGATAAAGCTGACGACCTGGAGACAGTTCTTGACATGACAGGTGAGTTGTGGCCGACCCTGTGGTCTGGCAGTCGTCGATGTCCTGGGAAAGTCTGTGGAAACCAAAGTCACAGCTGCAAAAACCGCGTCACAACAAACCATTATTTTGCTTTGGCTTTCTTCTTCTCCTTCTTCTCCTTCATCTCATTCTTCTCCTTCTTCTCCTTCGTCTCATTCTTCTCCTTCGTCTCCTTCTTCTCCTTCTTTTCCTTCGTCTCATTCTTCTCCTTCTTCTCCTTCGTCTCATTCTTCTCCTTCTTCTCCTTCGTCTCATTCTTCTCCTTCGTCTCATTCTTCTCCTTCTTCTCCTTCGTCTCATTCTTCTCCTTCTTCTCCTTCGTCTCATTCTTCTCCTTCTTCTTCTTCTGTTCTTCTATTCCTTCTTCGTGTATGCACTGGCATCCTTCTGTCTTGGATAGACAATAGTTAGCACCGCGGGGGTCAACTCCGTGTTGTCATCGCCTGGTTTTTGCTCAAGAGCCCTACTCTGGCATAACAGTCTCTGCCGCACACGCTGCAGGTGAAGTCAGTTGGCTGAGGAGGTGCACGATTTTCAGACCTGTGTTTTCGGTGGTCCTCTTTTCAGGCTGTTGTGTGGTTTGTTTCTCTTCTCTTCTTCTTGTGCCCTTCTGAACGCCACGCCTCCAGTGGCCTCGACCATCGGGGGCTGTCGCCCGGTTGTTTGTTTCGATGCCCACCGTCTTCATGACACGCGTGCATGTGTCTTTGTTAGCGGATATATGGACGACGATCTTCTTCCTACATAGTGCATACCACACTATGGATCATTGTATGGACGACCTTCTTCTTCCTACATAGTGCATATCACACTATGGAGCATTGTATGGACGACCTTCTTCTTCCTACATAGTGCATATCACACTATGGATCATTATATGGACGACCTTCTTCTTCATACATAGTGCATATCACACTATGGATCATTGTATGGACGACGTTCTTCTTCCTACATAGTGCATATCACACTATGGAGCATTATATGGACGACGTTCTTCTTCCTACATAGTGCATACCACACTATGGAGCATTGTATGGACGACCTTCTTCTTCCTACATAGTGCATATCACACTATGGATCATTATATGGACGACCTTCTACATCCTACATAGTGCATATCACACTATGGATCATTGTATGGACGACCTTCTCTCTTCCTACATAGTGCATATCACATTATGGAGCATTGTATGGGCGACCTTATTCTTCCTACATAGTGCATATCACAATATAGAGCATTATATGGACGACCTTCTCTCTTCCTACATAGTGCATATCACACTATGGAGCATTATACGGACGACCTTCTTCTTCCTACATAGTGCATATCACACTATGGAGCATTATATATACGACCTTCTCTCTTCCTACATAGTGCATATCACACTATGGAGAATTATATGGACAACCTTCTTCTTCCTACATAGTGCATATCACACTCTGGAGCATTATATGGACAACCTTCTTCTTCCTACGTAGTGCATATCCCACTATGGAGCATTATATGGACGACCTTTTCTCTTCCTACATAGTGCATATCCCACTATAGAGCATTATATGGACGACCTTCTCTCTTCCTACATAGTGCATATCACAGTATTGAGCATTATATGGACGACCTTCTTTCTTCCTACATAGTGCATATCCCACTCTGGAGCATTATATGGACGACAATCTTCTTCCTACATAGTGCATATCCCACTATGGATCATTATATGGACGACCTTCTTCTTCCTACATAGTGCATATCCCACTCTGGAGCATTACATGGACGACCTTCTTCTTCCTACATAGCGCACATCACACTATGGAGCATTATATGGACGACCTTCTCTCTTCCTACATAGTGCATATCCCACACTGGAGCATTATATGGACGACCTTCTTCTTCCAACATAGTGCATATCCCACTATGGAGCATTATATGGACTACCTTCTTCTTCCTACATAGTGCATATCCCAATCTGGAGCATTATATGGACGACCTTCTTCTTCCTACATAGTGCATATCCCACTATAGAGCATTATATGGACGACCTTCTCTCTTCCTACATAGTGCATATTACAGTATTGAGCATTATATGGACGACCTTCTTTCTGCCTACATAGTGCATATCCCACTCTGGAGCATTATATGGACGACCTTCTTCTTCCTACATAGTGCATATCCCACTATGGAGCTTTATATGGACGACCTTTTTCTTCCTACATAGTGCATATCCCACTCTGGAGCATTATATGGACGACCTTCTTCTTCCTACATAGTGCATATCACACTATGGAGCATTATATGGACGACCTTCTCTCTTCATACATAGTGCATATCCCACTCTGGAGCATTATATGGACGACCTTCTTCTTCCTAAATAGTGCATATCCCACTATGGAGCATTATATGGACGACCTTCTTCTTCCTACATAGTGCATATCCCACTCTGGAGCATTATATGGACGACCTTCTTCTTCCTACATAGTGCATATCACACTGTGGAGCATTATATGGACGACCTTCTTCTTCCTACATAGTGCATATCCCACTCTGGAGCAGTATATGGACGACCTTCTTCTTCCTACATAGTGCATATCACACTGTGGAGCATTATATGGACGACCTTCTTCTTCCTACATAGTGCATATCCCATTCTGGAGCATTACAAGGACGACCTTCTTCTTCCTACATAGTGCATATCACACTGTGGAGCATTATATGGACGACCTTCTTCTTCCTACATAGTGCATATCACACTCAGGAGCAGTATATGGACGACCTTCTTCTTCCTACATAGTGCATATCCCACTCTGGAGCATTATATGAACGACCTTCTTCTTCCTACATAGTGCATATCCCACTCTGGAGCATTATATGGACGACCTTCTTCTTCATACATAGTGCATATCCCTCTCTGGAGCATTATATGGACGACCTTCTTCTTCCTACATAGTGCATATCACACTGTGGAGCATTATATGGACGATCTTCTTCTTCCTACATAGTGCATATCACTCTATGGAGCATTATATGGACGACCTTCTTCTTCCTACATAGTGCATATCACACTGTGGAGCATTATAAGGACGACCTTCTTCTTCCTACATAGTGCATATCACACTGTGGAGCAATATATGGACGACCTTCTTCTTCCTACATAGTGCATATCACTCTATGGAGCATTATATGGACGACCTTCTTCTTCCTACATAGTGCATATCACACAGTGGAGCATTATAAGGACGACCTTCTTCTTCCTACATAGTGCATATCACACTCTGGAGCATTATATGGACGACCTTCTTCTTCCTACATAGTGCATATCACTCTATGGAGCATTATAAGGACGACCTTCTTCTTCCTACATAGTGCATATCACACTGTGGAGCATTATATGGACGACCTTCTCTCTTCCTACTTAGTGCATATCCCACTCTGGAGCATTATATGGACAACCTTCTTCTTCCTACATAGAGCATATCACACTGTGGAGCATTATATGGACGACCATCTTCTTCCTACATAGTGCATATCACTCTATGGAGCATTATAAGGACGACATTATTCTTCCTACATAGTGCATACCACAATGTGGAGCATTATAAGGAAGACCTTCTTCTTCCTATATAGTGCATATCACACTGTGGATCATTATAAGGACGACCTTCTTATTCCTACATAGTGCATATCACACTGTGGAGCATTATATGGACGACCTTCTTCTTCCTACATAGTGCATATCACACTCTGGAGCATTATATGGACGACCTTCTTCTTCCTACATAGTGCATATCACACTGTGGAGCAGTATATGGACGACCTTCTTCTTCCTACATAGTGCATATCACTCTATGGAGCATTATATGGACGACCTTCTTCTTCCTACATAGTGCATATCACACTGTGGAGCATTATAACGACGACCTTCTTCTTCCTACATAGTGCATATCACACTGTGGAGCATTTTTAGGACGACTTTCTTCTTCCTACATAGTGCATATCACTCTCTGGAGCATTATATGGACGACCGTCTTCTTCCTACATAGTGCATACCACTCTATGGAGCATTATATGGACGACCTTCTTCTTCCTACATAGTGCATATCACACTGTGGAGCATTATATGGACGACCTTCTTCTTCCTACATAGTGCATATCCCACTCTGGAGCAGTATATGGACGACCTTCTTCTTCCTACATAGTGCATATCACACTCAGGAGCAGTATATGGACGACCTTCTTCTTCCTACATAGTGCATATCCCACTCTGGAGCATTATATGGACGACCTTCTTCTTCCTACATAGTGCATATCCCACTCTGGAGCATTATATGGACGACCTTCTTCTTCATACATAGTGCATATCCCTCTCTGGAGCATTATATGGACGACCTTCTTCTTCCTACATAGTGCATATCACACTGTGGAGCATTATATGGACGATCTTCTTCTTCCTACATAGTGCATATCACTCTATGGAGCATTATATGGACGACCTTCTTCTTCCTACATAGTGCATATCACACTGTGGAGCATTATAAGGACGACCTTCTTCTTCCTACATAGTGCATATCACACTGTGGAGCAATATATGGACGACCTTCTTCTTCCTACATAGTGCATATCACTCTATGGAGCATTATATGGACGACCTTCTTCTTCCTACATAGTGCATATCACACTGTGGAGCATAATAAGGACGACCTTCTTCTTCCTACATAGTGCATATCACACTCTGGAGCATTATATGGACGACCTTCTTCTTCCTACATAGTGCATATCACTCTATGGAGCATTATAAGGACGACCTTCTTCTTCCTACATAGTGCATATCACACTGTGGAGCATTATATGGACGACCTTCTTCTTCCTACATAGTGCATATCACACTCTGGAGCATTATATGGACGACCTTCTTCTTCCTACATAGTGCATATCACACTGTGGAGCAGTATATGGACGACCTTCTTCTTCCTACATAGTGCATATCACTCTATGGAGCATTATATGGACGACCTTCTTCTTCCTACATAGTGCATATCACTCTATGGAGCATTATATGGACGACCTTCTTCTTCCTACATAGTGCATATCACACTGTGGAGCATTATAAGGACGACCTTCTTCTTCCTACATAGTGCATATCACACTCTGGAGCATTATATGGACGACCTTCTTCTTCCAACATAGTGCATATCACTCTATGGAGCATTATAAGGACGACCTTCTTCTTCCTACATAGTGCATATCACACTGTGGAGCATTATATGGACGACCTTCTCTCTTCCTACTTAGTGCATATCCCACTCTGGAGCATTATATGGACAACCTTCTTCTTCCTACATAGAGCATATCACACTGTGGAGCATTATATGGACGACCATCTTCTTCCTACATAGTGCATATCACTCTATGGAGCATTATAAGGACGACATTATTCTTCCTACATAGTGCATACCACAATGTGGAGCATTATAAGGAAGACCTTCTTCTTCCTATATAGTGCATATCACACTGTGGATCATTATAAGGACGACCTTCTTATTCCTACATAGTGCATATCACACTGTGGAGCATTATATGGACGACCTTCTTCTTCCTACATAGTGCATATCACACTCTGGAGCATTATATGGACGACCTTCTTCTTCCTACATAGTGCATATCACACTGTGGAGCAGTATATGGACGACCTTCTTCTTCCTACATAGTGCATATCACTCTATGGAGCATTATATGGACGACCTTCTTCTTCCTACATAGTGCATATCACACTGTGGAGCATTATAACGACGACCTTCTTCTTCCTACATAGTGCATATCACACTGTGGAGCATTTTTAGGACGACTTTCTTCTTCCTACATAGTGCATATCACTCTCTGGAGCATTATATGGACGACCGTCTTCTTCCTACATAGTGCATACCACTCTATGGAGCATTATATGGACGACCTTCTTCTTCCTACATAGTGCATATCACACTGTGGAGCATTATATGGACGACCTTCTTCTTCCTACATAGTGCATATCCCACTCTGGAGCAGTATATGGACGACCTTCTTCTTCCTACATAGTGCATATCACACTCAGGAGCAGTATATGGACGACCTTCTTCTTCCTACATAGTGCATATCCCACTCTGGAGCATTATATGGACGACCTTCTTCTTCCTACATAGTGCATATCCCACTCTGGAGCATTATATGGACGACCTTCTTCTTCATACATAGTGCATATCCCTCTCTGGAGCATTATATGGACGACCTTCTTCTTCCTACATAGTGCATATCACACTGTGGAGCATTATATGGACGATCTTCTTCTTCCTACATAGTGCATATCACTCTATGGAGCATTATATGGACGACCTTCTTCTTCCTACATAGTGCATATCACACTGTGGAGCATTATAAGGACGACCTTCTTCTTCCTACATAGTGCATATCACACTGTGGAGCAATATATGGACGACCTTCTTCTTCCTACATAGTGCATATCACTCTATGGAGCATTATATGGACGACCTTCTTCTTCCTACATAGTGCATATCACACTGTGGAGCATAATAAGGACGACCTTCTTCTTCCTACATAGTGCATATCACACTCTGGAGCATTATATGGACGACCTTCTTCTTCCTACATAGTGCATATCACTCTATGGAGCATTATAAGGACGACCTTCTTCTTCCTACATAGTGCATATCACACTGTGGAGCATTATATGGACGACCTTCTTCTTCCTACATAGTGCATATCACACTCTGGAGCATTATATGGACGACCTTCTTCTTCCTACATAGTGCATATCACACTGTGGAGCAGTATATGGACGACCTTCTTCTTCCTACATAGTGCATATCACTCTATGGAGCATTATATGGACGACCTTCTTCTTCCTACATAGTGCATATCACACTGTGGAGCATTATAACGACGACCTTCTTCTTCCTACATAGTGCATATCACACTGTGGAGCATTTTTAGGACGACCTTCTTCTTCCTACATAGTGCATATCACTCTCTGGAGCATTATATGGACAACCGTCTTCTTCCTACATAGTGCATATCACTCTATGGAGCATTATATGGACGACCTTCTTCTTCCTACATAGTGCATATCACACTGTGGAGCATTATATGGACGACCTTCTTCTTCCTACATAGTGCATATCCCACTCTGGAGCAGTATATGGACGACCTTCTTCTTCCTACATAGTGCATATCACACTGTGGAGCATTATATGGACGACCTTCTTCTTCCTACATAGTGCATATCCCACTCTGGAGCATTACATGGACGACCTTCTTCTTCCTACATAGTGCATATCACACTGTGGAGCATTATATGGACGACCTTCTTCTTCCTACATAGCGCATATCACACTCTGGAGCAGTATATGGACGACCTTCTTCTTCCTACATAGTGCATATCCCACTCTGGAGCATTATATGGACGACCTTCTTCTTCCTACATAGTGCATATCCCACTCTGGAGCATTATATGGACGACTTTCTTCTTCATACATAGTGCATATCCCACTCTGGAGCATTATATGGATGACCTTCTTCTTCCTACATAGTGCATATCACACTGTGGAGCATTATATGGACGATCTTCTTCTTCCTACATAGTGCATATCACTCTATGGAGCATTATATGGACGACCTTCTTCTTCCTACATAGTGCATATCACACTGTGGAGCATTATAAGGACGACCTTCTTCTTCCTACATAGTGCATATCACACTGTGGAGCAGTATATGGACGACCTTCTTCTTCCTACATAGTGCATATCACTCTATGGAGCATTATATGGACGACCTTCTTTTTCCTACATAGTGCATATCACACTGTGGAGCATTATAAGGACGACCTTCTTCTTCCTACATAGTGCATATCACACTGTGGAGCATTATTAGGACGACCTTCTTCTTCCTACATAGTGCATATCACTCTCTGGAGCATTATATGGACGACCTTCTTCTTCCTACATAGTGCATATCACTCTATGGAGCATTATAAGGACGACCTTCTTCTTCCTACATAGTGCATATCACACTGTGGAGCATTATAAGGACGACCTTCTTCTTCCTACATAGTGCATATCACACTCTGGAGCATTATATGGACGACCTTCTTCTTCCTACATAGTGCATATCACTCTATGGAGCATTATAAGGACGACCTTCTTCTTCCTACATAGTGCATATCACACTGTGGAGCATTATATGGACGACCTTCTTCTTCCTACATAGTGCATATCCCACTCTGGAGCAGTATATGGACGACCTTCTTCTTCCTACATAGTGCATATCACACTGTGGAGCATTATATGGACGACCTTCTTCTTCCTACATAGTGCATATCCCATTCTGGAGCATTACATGGACGACGTTCTTCTTCCTACATAGTGCATATCACACAGTGGAGCATTATATGGACGACCTTCTTCTTCCTACATAGTGCATATCACACTCAGGAGCAGTATATGGACGACCTTCTTCTTCCTACATAGTGCATATCCCACTCTGGAGCATTATATGGACGACCTTCTTCTTCCTACATAGTGCATATCCCACTCTGGAGCATTATATGGACGACCTTCTTCTTCATACATAGTGCATATCCCACTCTGGAGCATTATATGGACGACCTTCTTCTTCCTACGTAGTGCATATCACACTGTGGAGCATTATATGGACGATCTTCTTCTTCCTACATAGTGCATATCACTCTATGGAGCATTATATGGACGACCTTCTTCTTCCTACATAGTGCACATCACACTGTGGAGCATTATAAGGACGACCTTCTTCTTCCTACATAGTGCATATCACACTGTGGAGCAGTATATGGACGACCTTCTTCTTCCTACATAGTGCATATCACTCCATGGAGCATTATATGGACGACCTTCTTCTTCCTACATAGTGCATATCACACTGTGGAGCATTATAAGGACGACCTTCTTCTTCCTACATAGTGCATATCACACTGTGGAGCATTATTAGGACGACCTTCTTCTTCCTACATAGTGCATATCACTCTCTGGAGCATTATATGGACGACCTTCTTCTTCCTACATAGTGCATATCACTCTATGGAGCATTATAAGGACGACCTTCTTCTTCCTCCATAGTGCATATCACACTGTGGAGCATTATAAGGACGACCTTCTTCTTCCTACATAGTGCATATCACACTCTGGAGCATTATATGGACGACCTTCTTCTTCCTACATAGTGCATATCACTCTATGGAGCATTATAAGGACGACCTTCTTCTTCCTACATAGTGCATATCACACTGTGGAGCATTATATGGACGACCTTCTCTCTTCCTACATAGTGCATATCCCACTCTGGAGCATTATATGGACAACCTTCTTCTTCCTACATAGTGCATATCACATTGTGGAGCATTATATGGACGACCTTCTTCTTCCTACATAATGCATATCACATTCTGGAGCATTATATGGACGACCTTCTTCTTCCTACATAGTGCATATCACTCTATGGAGCATTATAAGGACGACATTATTCTTCCTACATAGTGCATACCACAATGTGGAGCATTATAAGGACGACCTTCTTCTTCCTATATAGTGCATATCACACTGTGGATCATTATAAGGACGACCTTCTTATTCCTACATAGTGCATATCACACTGTGGAGCATTATATGGACGACCTTCTTCTTCCTACATAGTGCATATCACACTCTGGAGCATTATATGGACGACCTTCTTCTTCCTACATAGTGCATATCACACTGTGGAGCAGTATATGGACGACCTTCTTCTTCCTACATAGTGCATATCACTCTATGGAGCATTATATGGACGACCTTCTTCTTCCTACATAGTGCATATCACACTGTGGAGCATTTTTAGGACGACCTTCTTCTTCCTACATAGTGCATATCACTCTCTGGAGCATTATATGGACGACCTTCTTCTTCCTACATAGTGCATATCACTCTATGGAGCATTATATGGACGACCTTCTTCTTCCTACATAGTGCATATCACACTGTGGAGCATTATATGGACGACCTTCTTCTTCCTACATAGTGCATATCCCACTCTGGAGCAGTATATGGACGACCTTCTTCTTCCTACATAGTGCATATCACACTGTGGAGCATTATATGGACGACCTTCTTCTTCCTACATAGTGCATATCCCACTCTGGAGCATTACATGGACGACCTTCTTCTTCCTACATAGTGCATATCACACTGTGGAGCATTATATGGACGACCTTCTTCTTCCTACATAGTGCATATCACACTCTGGAGCAGTATATGGACGACCTTCTTCTTCCTACATAGTGCATATCCCACTCTGGAGCATTATATGGACGACCTTCTTCTTCCTACATAGTGCATATCCCACTCTGGAGCATTATATGGACGACCTTCTTCTTCATACATAGTGCATATCCCACTCTGGAGCATTATATGGACGACCTTCTTCTTCCTACATAGTGCATATCACACTGTGGAGCATTATATGGACGATCTTCTTCTTCCTACATAGTGCATATCACTCTATGGAGCATTATATGGACGACCTTCTTCTTCCTACATAGTGCATATCACACTGTGGAGCATTATAAGGACGACCTTCTTCTTCCTACATAGTGCATATCACACTGTGGAGCAGTATATGGACGACCTTCTTCTTCCTACATAGTGCATATCACTCTATGGAGCATTATATGGACGACCTTCTTCTTCTTTCTACATAGTGCATATCACACTGTGGAGCATTATAAGGACGACCTTCTTCTTCCTACATAGTGCATATCACACTGTGGAGCATTATTAGGACGACCTTCTTCTTCCTACATAGTGCATATCACTCTCTGGAGCATTATATGGACGACCTTCTTCTTCCTACATAGTGCATATCACTCTATGGAGCATTATAAGGACGACCTTCTTCTTCCTACATAGTGCATATCACACTGTGGAGCATTATAAGGGCGACCTTCTTCTTCCTACATAGTGCATATCACACTCTGGAGCATTATATGGACGACCTTCTTCTTCCTACATAGTGCATATCACTCTATGGAGCATTATAAGGACGACCTTCTTCCTACATAGTGCATATCACACTGTGGAGCATTATATGGACGACCTTCTCTCTTCCTACATAGTACATATCCCACTCTGGAGCATTATATGGACAACCTTCTTCTTCCTACATAGTGCATATCACACTGTGGAGCATTATATGGACGACCTTCTTCTTCCTACATAATGCATATCACATTCTGGAGCATTATATGAACGACCTTCTTCTTCCTACATAGTGCATATCACTCTATGGAGCATTATAAGGACGACATTATTCTTCCTACATAGTGCATACCACACTGTGGAGCATTATAAGGACGACCTTCTTCTTCCTATATAGTGCATATCACACTGTGGATCATTATAAGGACGACCTTCTTCTTCCTACATAGTGCATATCACACAGTGGAGCATTATATGGACGACCTTCTTCTTCCTACATAGTGCATATCACACTCTGGAGCATTATATGGACGACCTTCTTCTTCCTACATAGTGCATATCACACTGCGGAGCAGTATATGGACGACCTTCTTCTTCCTACATAGTGCATATCACTCTATGGAGCATTATATGGACGACCTTCTTCTTCCTACATAGTGCATATCACACTGTGGAGCATTATAAGGACGACCTTCTTCTTCCTACATAGTGCATATCCCACTCTGGAGCATTACATGGACGACCTTCTTCTTCCTACATAGTGCATATCACACTGTGGAGCATTATATGGACGACCTTCTTCTTCCTACATAGTGCATATCACACTCTGGAGCAGTATATGGACGACCTTCTTCTTCCTACATAGTGCATATCCCACTCTGGAACATTATATGGACGACCTTCTTCTTCCTACATAGTGCATATCCCACTCTGGAGCATTATATGGACGACCTTCTTCTTCATACATAGTGCATATCCCACTCTGGAGCATTATATGGACGACCTTCTTCTTCCTACATAGTGCATATCACACTGTGGAGCATTATATGGACGATCTTCTTCTTCCTACATAGTGCATATCACTCTATGGAGCATTATATGGACGACCTTCTTCTTCCTACATAGTGCATATCACACTGTGGAGCATTATAAGGACGACCTTCTTCTTCCTACATAGTGCATATCCCACTCTGGAGCAGTATATGGACGACCTTCTTCTTCCTACATAGTGCATATCACACTGTGGAGCATTATATGGACGACCTTCTTCTTCCTACATAGTGCATATCCCACTCTGGAGCATTACATGGACGACCTTCTTCTTCCTACATAGTGCATATCACACTGTGGAGCATTATATGGACGACCTTCTTCTTCCTACATAGTGCATATCACACTCTGGAGCAGTATATGGACGACCTTCTTCTTCCTACATAGTGCATATCCCACTCTGGAGCATTATATGGACGACCTTCTTCTTCCTACATAGTGCATATCCCACTCTGGAGCATTATATGGACGACCTTCTTCTTCATACATAGTGCATATCCCACTCTGGAGCATTATATGGACGACCTTCTTCTTCCTACATAGTGCATATCACACTGTGGAGCATTATATGGACGATCTTCTTCTTCCTACATAGTGCATATCACTCTATGGAGCATTATATGGACGACCTTCTTCTTCCTACATAGTGCATATCACACTGTGGAGCATTATAAGGACGACCTTCTTCTTCCTACATAGTGCATATCACACTGTGGAGCAGTATATGGACGACCTTCTTCTTCCTACATAGTGCATATCACTCTATGGAGCATTATATGGACGACCTTCTTCTTCCTACATAGTGCATATCACACTGTGGAGCATTATAAGGAAGACCTTCTTCTTCCTACATAGTGCATATCACACTGTGGAGCATTATTAGGACGACCTTCTTCTTCCTACATAGTGCATATCACTCTCTGGACCATTATATGGACGACCTTCTTCTTCCTACATAGTGCATATCACTCTATGGAGCATTATAAGGACGACCTTCTTCTTCCTACATAGTGCATATCACACTGTGGAGCATTATAAGGGCGACCTTCTTCTTCCTACATAGTGCATATCACACTCTGGAGCATTATATGGACGACCTTCTTCTTCCTACATAGTGCATATCACTCTATGGAGCATTATAAGGACGACCTTCTTCTTCCTACATAGTGCATATCACACTGTGGAGCATTATATGGACGACCTTCTCTCTTCCTACATAGTACATATCCCACTCTGGAGCATTATATGGACAACCTTCTTCTTCCTACATAGTGCATATCACACTGTGGAGCATTATATGGACGACCTTCTTCTTCCTACATAATGCATATCACATTCTGGAGCATTATATGAACGACCTTCTTCTTCCTACATAGTGCATATCACTCTATGGAGCATTATAAGGACGACATTATTCTTCCTACATAGTGCATACCACACTGTGGAGCATTATAAGGACGACCTTCTTCTTCCTATATAGTGCATATCACACTGTGGATCATTATAAGGACGACCTTCTTCTTCCTACATAGTGCATATCACACAGTGGAGCATTATATGGACGACCTTCTTCTTCCTACATAGTGCATATCACACTCTGGAGCATTATATGGACGACCTTCTTCTTCCTACATAGTGCATATCACACTGCGGAGCAGTATATGGACGACCTTCTTCTTCCTACATAGTGCATATCACTCTATGGAGCATTATATGGACGACCTTCTTCTTCCTACATAGTGCATATCACACTGTGGAGCATTATAAGGACGACCTTCTTCTTCCTACATAGTGCATATCCCACTCTGGAGCATTACATGGACGACCTTCTTCTTCCTACATAGTGCATATCACACTGTGGAGCATTATATGGACGACCTTCTTCTTCCTACATAGTGCATATCACACTCTGGAGCAGTATATGGACGACCTTCTTCTTCCTACATAGTGCATATCCCACTCTGGAGCATTATATGGACGACCTTCTTCTTCCTACATAGTGCATATCCCACTCTGGAGCATTATATGGACGACCTTCTTCTTCATACATAGTGCATATCCCACTCTGGAGCATTATATGGACGACCTTCTTCTTCCTACATAGTGCATATCACACTGTGGAGCATTATATGGACGATCTTCTTCTTCCTACATAGTGCATATCACTCTATGGAGCATTATATGGACGACCTTCTTCTTCCTACATAGTGCATATCACACTGTGGAGCATTATAAGGACGACCTTCTTCTTCCTACATAGTGCATATCACACTGTGGAGCAGTATATGGACGACCTTCTTCTTCCTACATAGTGCATATCACTCTATGGAGCATTATATGGACGACTTTCTTCTTCCTACATAGTGCATATCACACTGTGGAGCATTATAAGGACGACCTTCTTCTTCCTACATAGTGCATATCACACTGTGGAGCATTATTAGGACGACCTTCTTCTTCCTACATAGTGCATATCACTCTCTGGAGCATTATATGGACGACCTTCTTCTTCCTACATAGTGCATATCACTCTATGGAGCATTATATGGACGACCTTCTTCTTCCTACAGAATGCATATCACATTCTGGAGCATTATATGAACGACCTTCTTCTTCCTACATAGTGCATATCACTCTATGGAGCATTATAAGGACGACATTATTCTTCCTACATAGTGCATACCACACTGTGGAGCATTATAAGGACGACCTTCTTCTTCCTATATAGTGCATATCACACTGTGGATCATTATAAGGACGACCTTCTTCTTCCTACATAGTGCTTATCACACAGTGGAGCATTATATGGACGACCTTCTTCTTCCTACATAGTGCATATCACACTCTGGAGCATTATATGGACGACCTTCTTCTTCCTACATAGTGCATATCATACTGCGGAGCAGTATATGGACGACCTTCTTCTTCCTACATAGTGCATATCACTCTATGGAGCATTATAAGGACGACCTTCTTCTTCCTACATAGTGCATATCACACTGTGGAGCATTATAAGGACGACCTTCTTCTTCCTACATAGTGCATATCACACTGTGGAGCATTATTAGGACGACCTTCTTCTTCCTACATAGTGCATATCACTCTCTGGAGCATTATATGGACGACCTTCTTCTTCCTACATAGTGCATATCACTCTATGGAGCATTATAAGGACGACCTTCTTCTTCCTCCATAGTGCATATCACACTGTGGAGCATTATAAGGACGACCTTCTTCTTCCTACATAGTGCATATCACACTCTGGAGCATTATATGGACGACCTTCTTCTTCCTACATAGTGCATATCACTCTATGGAGCATTATAAGGACGACCTTCTTCTTCCTACATAGTGCATATCACACTGTGGAACATTATAAGGACGACCTTCTTCTTCCTACATAGTGCATATCACACTGTGGAGCATTATTAGGATGACCTTCTTCTTCCTACATAGTGCATATCACTCTCTGGAGCATTATATGGACGACCTTCTTCTTCCTACATAGTGCATATCACTCTATGGAGCATTACAAGGACGACCTTCTTCTTCCTACATAGTGCATATCACACTGTGGAGCATTATAAGGACGACCTTCTTCTTCCTACATAGTGCATATCACACTCTGGAGCATTATATGGACGACCTTCTTCTTCCTACATAGTGCATATCACTCTATGGAGCATTATAAGGACGACCTTCTTCTTCCTACATAGTGCATATCACACTGTGGAGCATTATATGGACGACCTTCTCTCTTCCTACATAGTGAATATCCCACTCTGGAGCATTATATGGACAACCTTCTTCTTCCTACATAGTGCATATCACACTGTGGAGCATTATATGGACGACCTTCTTCTTCCTACATAATGCATATCACATTCTGGAGCATTATATGAACGACCTTCTTCTTCCTACATAGTGCATATCACTCTATGGAGCATTATAAGGACGACATTATTCTTCCTACATAGTGCATACCACACTGTGGAGCATTATAATGACGACCTTCTTCTTCCTATATAGTGCATATCACACTGTGGATCATTATAAGGACGACCTTCTTCTTCCTACATAGTGCTTATCACACAGTGGAGCATTATATGGACGACCTTCTTCTTCCTACATAGTGCATATCACACTCTGGAGCATTATATGGACGACCTTCGTCTTCCTACATAGTGCATATCACACTGCGGAGCAGTATATGGACGACCTTCTTCTTCCTACATAGTGCATATCACTCTATGGAGCATTATATGGACGACCTTCTTCTTCCTACATAGTGCATATCACACTGTGGAGCATTATAAGGACGACCTTCTTCTTCCTACATAGTGCATATCACACTGTGGAGCATTTTTAGGACGACCTTCTTCTTCCTACATAGTGCATATCACTCTCTGGAGCATTATATGGACGACCTTCTTCTTCCTACATAGTGCATATCACTCTATGGAGCATTATAAGGACGACCTTCTTCTTCCTACATAGTGCATATCACACTGTGGAGCATTATATGTACGACCTTCTTCTTCCTACATAGTGCATATCCCACTCTGGAGTAGTATATGGACGATCTTCTTCTTCCTACATAGTGCATATCCCACTCTGGAGCAGTATATGGACGACCTTCTTCTTCCTACATAGTGCATATCCCACTCTGGAGCAGTATATGGACGACTTTCTTCTTCCTACATAGTGCATATCACACTGTGGAGCAGTATATGGACGACCTTCTCTCTTCCTACATAGTGCATATCACACTGTGGAGCATTATATGGACGACCCTCTTCTTCCTACATAGTGCATATCACTCTATGGAGCATTATATGAATGCCCTTCTTCTTCCTACATAGTGCATATCACACTGTGGAGCATTATATGGACGACCTTCTTCTTCCTACATAGTGCATATCACTCTTTGGAGCATTATATGGACGACCTTCTTCTTCCTACATAGTGCATATCACACTGTGGAGCATTATATGGACGACCTTCTTCTTCCTACATAGTGCATATCACTCTATGGCGCATTATATGGACGACCTTCTTCTTCCTACATAGTGCATATCACACTGTGGAGCATTATATGGACGACCTTCTTCTTCCTACATAGTGCATATCACTCTATGGAGCATTATATGGACGACCTTCTTCTTCCTACATAGTGCATATCACACTGTGGAGCATTATATGGACGACCTTCGTTCTTCCTACATAGTGCATATCACTCTATGGAGCATTATATGGACGACCTTCTTCTTCCTACATAGTGCATATCACACTGTGGAGCATTATATGGACGACCTTCTTCTTCCTACATAGTGCATATCACTCTATGGAGCATTATATGGACGAACTTCTTCTTCTTACATAGTGCATATCACACTGTGGAGCATTATATGGACGACCTTCTTCTTCCTACATGGTGCATATCACTCTATGGAGCATTATAAGGACGACCTTCTTCTTCCTACATAGTGCATATCACACTGTGGAGCATTATATGGACGACCTTCTTCTTCCTACATAGTGCAAATCACACTGTGGGGCATTATAAGGACGACCTTCTTCTTCCTACATAGTGCATATCACACTGTGGAGCAATATAAGGACGACCTTCTTCTTCCTACATAGTGCATATCACACTGTGGAGCATTATAAGGACGACCTTCTTCTTCCTACATAGTGCATGTCACACTATGGAGCATTATATGGACGACCTTCTTCTTCCTACATAGTGCATATCACAATGTGGAGCATTATATGGACGACCTTCTTCTTCCTACATAGTGCATATCACACTCTGGAGCATTATATGGACGACCTTCTTCTTCATACATAGTGCATATCACACTGTGGAGCATTATATGGACGACCTTCTTCTTCCTACATAGTGCATATCCCACTGTGGAGCAGTATATGGACGACATTCTTCTTCCTACATAGTGCATATCACACTGTGGAGCATTATAAGGGCGACCTTCTTCTTCCTACATAGTGCATATCACTCTGTGGAGCAGTATATGGACGACCTTCTTCTTCCTACATAGTGCATATCCCACTCTGGAGCAGTATATGGACGACCTTCTTCTTCCTACATAGTGCATATCACACTGTGGAGCAGTACATGGACGACCTTCTTCTTCGTACATGGTGCATATCACACTGTGGAGCATTATAAGGACGACCTTTTTCTTCCTACATAGTGCATATCACACTGTGGAGCAGTATATGGACGACCTTCTTCTTCCTACATAGTGCATATCCCACTCTGGAGCAGTATATGGACGACCTTCTTCTTCCTACATAGTGCATATCCCACTCTGGAGCATTATATGGACGACCTTCTTCTTCCTACGTAGTGCATATCACACTGTGGAGCATTATATGGACGACCTTCTTCTTCCTACATAGTGCATATCACACTCTGGAGCATTATATGGACGACCTTCTTCTTCCTACATAGTGCATATCACACTCTGGAGCATTATATGGACGACCTTCTTCTTCCTACATAGTGCATATCACACTGTGGAGCAGTATATGGACGACCTTCTTCTTCCTACATAGTGCATATCACTCTATGGAGCATTATAAGGACGACCTTCTTCTTCCTACATAGTGCATATCACACTGTGGAGCATTTTTAGGACGACCTTCTTCTTCCTACATAGTGCATATCACTCTCTGGAGCATTATATGGACGACCTTCTTCTTCCTACATAGTGCATATCACTCTATGGAGCATTATAAGGACGTCCTTCTTCTTCCTACATAGTGCATATCACACTGTGGAGCATTATATGTACGACCTTCTTCTTCCTACATAGTGCATATCCCACTCTGGAGTAGTATATGGACGATCTTCTTCTTCCTACATAGTGCATATCCCACTCTGGAGCAGTATATGGACGACCTTCTTCTTCCTACATAGTGCATATCCCACTCTGGAGCAGTATATGGACGACCTTCTTCTTCCTACATAGTGCATATCACACTGTGGAGCAGTATATGGACGACCTTCTCTCTTCCTACATAGTGCATATCACACTGTGGAGCATTATATGGACGACCTTCTTCTTCCTACATAGTGCATATCACTCTATGGAGCATTTTATGGATGACCTTCTTCTTCCTACATAGTGCATATCACACTGTGGAGCATTATATGGACGACCTTCTTCTTCCTACATAGTGCATATCACTCTATGGAGCATTATATGGACGACCTTCTTCTTCCTACATTGTGCATATCACACTCTGGAGCATTATATGGACGACCTTCTTCTTCCTACATAGTGCATATCCCACTGTGGAGCATTGTCGCACTGTTTTGGAGATAGTGAGTCGACGACTTGGTACACATAGACCCATGTGCGGGTTCTATTACTTCCCCTGGCATAGAATGTACTTTTTAGTATATCGTCTATAAGACACTTCTAACTTCCTCCCTTCCTTTGCTAGTCGATAAGTTGTGATCAATTTTGAAGAAACTGGTGGCTTGGCTTGGGTTCTAATCCGGTACCTTGCATTATTCCTTTGATCTGCTCTATGCCAAACGGATGTTTATAACTATTGGAAATATTTATAGGCATTAAATATTGACTTGAGTAAAGAGGCTTTCACAAGAGTGTTTACTTAAAAGGACAGCACGAACCAGCCTTATTGTAGAAGTAGTCCTCGGTGTTACATAAAACACTCTCGTCTGACAGTTCCATTCACAGTCTGTTTGTCAACTGAGCACTTCGGTTCGGCATTTCCTCGTCGCTAACCACAATATTTTCAGAAGCTATTGTGCAATAAATTTCCAAGTGGTGTGGTTCTGCTTTTATTTGCCAACCAATATCCAGTAATGTGTACAACTCTAATGTATTTGTCCGTAAAATAATTACTTGAATGTGGTTTTATTAATTTTTTTACATAGATAAAATATTATGTCAGATCAAGAGTCTCCCTAGAGACCCCACGGGGAGATTTCACCAGAACAGCCCGCCATCTAGCTGGTTGGATCAGAGATAATGATCTCTCAGCATTAAGAATGGTTAATTTTGCGAAGTGTTATGCGAGTTGGTAACCAGCGCTACGAAATATAATAGTTATTCAAACTTAAAATAAATACAACAAATTAGACGTTACTGAAATGGCAATTTATATGCCCACGTGAATGTATCCCTTTTGTAATCAGCTGTACTGTATACTATGAGTAGCCTATATAATGTTCAGAAATACGAACAACAAATTACATACATTACTCAAGGTCATTGTATATATGTTTCATCAATCCATTAACCAAAACGTTCACACACATTTGCCGTTTCAATCCGTGTTGATCACATGTAGGCCTATATATCGTCGAAGGCCAAATCTGTCCACCCATATGTGCCCCCATGTACATATATGTGCCCCATGTACATACATGTGCCCCCATGTACATATATGTGCCCCCATGTACATATATGTGCCCCCATGTACACGTCTTTAGCATTAGCTTGTGGCGCATTTGAGAAAGTGGCGTGAGCCGATTCGTATGTCTCACTCGGTTCTTTTTCTTCGCGAAAGACGTAAAACAAACTGATGTATCCACCGAAAGTACTCGCGTCATTGTATTATATGGAATAGCCACGTTTCAGGCGAGGATGTACGTTAACTATGTTTCCGAGAAGTATGAGCGCGTGAATATATAGGGGCCTAAATGTATTACAGGGAACTGTGAATTTCACATTTCTATCGAAATATAATCAAGCGTGTCACACTGTCAAACTGTCATTATTCACTGCCCTTTAAGAGAAGTTCCCGCCGTTCGACTACACCGGCCTACAGGCCTACGAGCGGGCGTGTGCCAAGTACAAGTCGACGCCATGCTCGGCCTTGCGTCGCAAGCTCGCGTCCGCATCCGCCATCGACTTGAAGCACTACGGCTCCGGGCCTAGAGGTGCCATGGCATTGGCCATTCCGATGGTGGTAAGTTATTTTACGCTGCGTCGTGTCTTATACATACTTAAATACGTCGTTAGTTGGTTCACTGGGAATGTGCAGATACGGCTCCGGGCCTAGAGGTGCCATGGCATTGGCCATTCCGATGGTGGTAAGTTATTTTACGCTGCGTCGTGTCTTATACATACTTAAATACGTCGTTAGTTGGTTCACTGGGAATGTGCCGATACGGCTCCGGGCCTAGAGGTGCCATGGCATTGGCCATTCCGATAGTGGTAAGTTATTTTAAATGCATCGTTAGTTGGTTCACTGGGAACGTGCCGATACGGCTCCGGGCCTAGAGGTGCCATGGCATTGGCCATTCCGATAGTGGTAAGTTATTTTAAATACGTCATTAGTTGGTTCACTGGGAATGTGCCGATACTGTGCACATCTTGGTGTTCTTTGACGTGGCGATTGACGTGTAAATGTTGGTCAATGGGCTTACTTGGGGGGTCGCGTCCGTCAAGAATTCCGTAGATGCCTGTGGGTGAGGTCAAGACGTTGGGGTGATCTAAAAAAGATCGATACAGCAATGTTTGCACTGCACGAAACTAATGACCCGTGAATACCCGTGAATACCCATGGATACCCGTGAAAATGTTTTTGTTCTTCATGCTTCAACCATCACATGGCACAAAGGCATCCGTGTGTAGTGGGAACAGGAAACAAACGATTTTTTTAAGGAAAATACATCAATGTACGAAGCTGCCCCTTTAGTAGCCTTAATTCAACGATTCCTCCTCCTCATCATCATCCGTCTTCCTTGGGCGGAATGTAAGCGGCAACTTGTTCCCTTCAGACTTTCCTGTTTTGCATCAGTGAGGAGACTTCAGCTGGCTCAAATAACATTCCTAAATGACTTGTGTACGTACGGCAACTATTCCTAATGTGTCAACAGAGTCGCTGGTTAGATCGTCATCGGAAAGATGGTGACTTATTTGACCGACAGATGGCACTACAGTGCAGTAAACCGTCATACGCCCAGGGGAACGCCCTCGTCGTCTCGGGGCATCGGCTCTCCTCTTATCCAGATAACGTTCTCCAATATCCCGCTAACTGCTATCACCTAGCTGGTGACACGACTGTTCTTATACGCATGGCCGTTCGTTTCACTTACGAACTCATTTAAGGCTGTTGTTTTATTCAGTTCAGGACGTCCCTGCCCACATCTGCTTGCGAAACAGATGTCGTTCTAACCAGTGTATACGCAGTAAACAACACATATTGTACATATTGCATCGCGTTTCTAGATCAATACGAAAGTGACGTCACTCAACCTAAAAGGCAACGGTCTGGACGCTGATGGTGCCCTTCACATATACAGGATGATGACGGAGAACACAACAATAACAGAACTAGTAAGTGGCTTTCATGTACAAAAGGTGCCCTTCACATATACAGGATGATGACGGAGAACACAACAATAACAGACCTAGTAAGTGGCTTTCATGTACAAAAGGACTGTTGATCAGAGATAAACAATCATGACTTGAATGCTTGGTCGTTTTACAAAAACCGTCAGTTATTCCTGTGTATCCGATAAGTGTAGAAACGCGGACGAAATAACGATTTATCCGTTGTGCACACACCACAAGCCATTGTACCACGACGTTTCTCGTCTCTCCTTTCTAACAATTGGGGCACCATCTATGTTGTATAAAGTGATTATTTAAAGTATGTCGTATGTAAAGTACAGTGCGTTAAGTATGTAGTAGCAACATAAAGAAAAATCATTTTAAGATTATCCATAATATATTTCTGTCAACCGTTGGCATAATTCCCTGCCTTAAAGCCTGATATGCGGACGTTTGGTTCCATGCAGCATATCTGGCCGATTTTGCGAGACGCAAACAATAAATGTTAGCATTTTGAAAATCATCTGGTACGGTCCCTAACTGTTGTAATGTATACAATACAAGCGTAAACCGGCACGCTGTGGTTGTTACGTGTACTAGTATACCAATTACCTATATATGGGATAAAGGTCATTAGCGTTACTGTGGGTCTGCATTCATATAGTTATGTGATAATAGGATTAACGACCGGCTAGTCTTGCGAGTGGGCAGTTGGTTCTATGGTGTCCTTGTTGAGTTTACTGTGGGAATGAAAACATATGACTGATTTCGCCTTCGTGTCGCCGTCTGTCTACAGAACCTGGCAGAAAACAATCTTCGCCGAGGCGGGGCAAGGATTGTGGCAGAAATGCTCCGAGTGAACCCAAATATTACACGTTTAGACATATCTGGTAAGACTTGCTGCAATGTTACATTCGCTGTTGTGTGCATGATTGATTGCGAACAGTTAAGTCAATTCATTCAGTTATCGGTGTCCTCGTGCGAGCAGTTGGCAGTGTTGCCTTAGCCGGGCAGTGGGCGCGTCTTCTATGGCTTGTTATGATTGTAACAGTAATTGCCTATAGAGATCTTTATGATTCTGCCAGCGCAATATCCCATGTCAGGGTTTCGTGACAGATGTGTTCCTCTTATAGTTTACACGTGTCTGTTAGTGTTAAGTCCTTAGGAGATATAATAGCATTTCGCCGTAAGCCAAAAATCCACCTGTCCACCTAGACTCGCTTATCCTCCATAGCTTCTTAACATGCGAATCCGACTGTACTGTTTACAACTGGAATTGCTAATCGATCAGAAACTGCCTAACCCCTTTTGTTTTGGTGTGCTGCCGAGCTTGGATCCCGAGGATTTGCTTACCGCAATAGAAGTGTTTTGTATTGCATTGTATTGTGTTGTGTTGTGTTGCATTGCGTTGAACTGTACTGCAATGCACTGCACTGCACTGCACTGCACTGCACTGCACTGCACTGCACTGCACTGCACTGCACTGCGCTGCACTGCATTGTATTGCATTGTATTGTATCTTACAAGATGTTGATTATATATATAGCGTTCTTTTGGCAGGAAACGGTTTCACGGATCGAGACGCCAAGGTGCTAGCCAAAGCTGTCGAGGTAGGACTAAGCAAGATAAAAATTGCTTGAACCATTTAGTCTTCTTTAATTTGATTTGAATAATTGTGTCATGTTACGTTATTGGAGGTGAGAATGGTGATGGCAAAATAATTATGATAATAATGATGATGATGACAATGATACTACCTAAGGTCAACGCCCTACAGTTATCAAAGTTATGATGCGCTTTTCTTTTATCTTTTTGAAGTGGCACCATAGTACCTATCAGTAATTCACTTGGGGATACACCATGAATAACCATGCCATCGTAGAGCAAGGTTAATGCTTTAAACTGTTTTTCAGTACCATGTATAATATGGTTAAAAAATATGCCATGTTCTTCTTTTTTACCATGTTTCATGCAATTTACACATTTCTTTAGATCATCAATATCAATACCATGCTGCTGATGGCAGTTGTGGCCATCATCACTATCATAATTTTCATGCAAACACATATTAGTAACAAGATTATCAATTCAACTTTTTAATAAGTGACTATTATCTTCATCAAATCCAACAATTATTCTTTAATTGTTCACACTTTGAGGAAAACAAGTCAGCAATATCTTCTGAACTCATATGACCATAAATGTCATTTGACAGAAATTGACAAGATTTTTTCAAGCAATGCACCTCTTTCCATAGGTTAAGATCATTACCTTCACTAATAGCTTCAGTCGTTCTATTGTTTGTTTTATCCTAGTTTCTTCCTTTGTTACACATATCACAGCGAGGTGATACCTGGCTCTAGTACGCTTTATGATATCGGCAATGTCACCATTACGTGGCCCACCACATTGCATTAAAATATCGTGCCAGAACAAGGACGTATTTTTTTAGGCTGTACATAATTGTTCCTTGACACCTGCCTTTGGCGAGCACATATCTGAGGCGATAATGCAACTATTTACAATAGTATTATACAAATCAGAGATAAAAACTGTGTGTATTTCACATTGGTAATCAATACAACTAACAGCATCATTATTTTCAAAGTGGACCTCTATACATTTATGCCAAGCTACATTCGTTTTACACTTATGTTCAAACGTTTCATGATATGACACATATATTTCCATGTCAAGACATAATGGAACATGATAATTTATTAACGAAAGTGTTACCATAAAATGGTCTATTGTTCACTTACAACCATTGCTCTTTGAGGTATATTGGAAAACATTCGGCATCAATACATAAAATAATTTGTGCATTATTAATAAATGAACTGAGAGCTCTTGTATGGGGAGAATCCCTTGATAAGTCTGCGTTAAGATCACCCCCAGTACAAAATATTGAAATGCAGTTTTGTTACAAATATCACTCACTTCATTAAGAACGTCTATGCATTCAAATAAATCGTGATTTGCATAACCCATGTCACATGGCATATACATGTTAAGCAATACAAACTCAATACTATCTACTCTCACTTTCACCGCCTTTTAGATACACACTCTATTGTATCCACTTTACAGCTAATATTGGAGGACCAAATGATTGAACAGCCCCTGTAAGGTCTGCCTATCAATGGCACATTATCATCCATTGAGCTAGAGACTACGCATACACTGCTAAAAGAGTTCAGTTTTTGTAAAAATTGTGTTTGATACATTTAGTGTTCTTGTATAAAAAATCACACGCCACCAGCAAGGTTTGCATAATAATAACATACTTGTCAACACGAAAATGTTTACATTTTTAAGAACCAAACAAGTTTCTTTTTATTGTCCATCATGTTTATGTTTCATTTTAATTTGAATTCACACCAGTTTCACAATTGCTCTGTACACTGTCAGTTCGTTTGTCACTTTCCTTGGGAGGGAAATATCTTCTAATGCTGATGTCACCTGTCCAAAAGTCGGGATTGTAGACCTTCATGAGATCATCTTTAGATATTTGTAATTTAAATGTCTGATGTTTTGGCATCAACGTGTGACATAAGTGACAACGAGCGAGCACACACACACACGCACACACACACACACACACACACACACACACACGCACGCACGCACGCACGCACGCACGCACGCACGCACACACACACACACACCTTTAGATTTTATGTGATCTTTGAGTCTCTTTTGTTACCTTTGACACCCTTTCTATTATTTGATCTCTACTAGGGGGTGGTGCCCTCTGTACACGATCACTGCCATAATCAGTGCCCATTCTTGCCCCACAAGAACACCAGTTTAGGCGGGGGCATGTTGTACGGGGTGTGCTACTTTCGGAGTGTTCATTGCATTCGTTGTACCGGTGGCCCGATTAGTACCTCTAAGGAGGCTGTGCTGCCTCTGGGCCATGTTGGACAGGACATGCTACGATTATTATTATCTCTATTCAATTGGAAAGCAACTGCATATTTTGACTGCCCTTCATACTTCTGTAGTAATATTCCATGTTTCTGTACCTCGTCATGTACATCGTCTATTTGTTTCTATTGTCCGTTTGCTCTGCGGAGGGAGACATTGCTCTCAACACTGTTCATTTTGTTTTCTAATCTTACCAACTTCTCTACGACTGTTGTGAGGTCCATTTCGTCTGGGGTAAAGTTGGGCAATCTCTTAATGTCAACGGCAGCAAAACCCGGTTGCACTTTCATTTCATCTAATTTTTGGAACGCAACGTATATATCTTCTACCGATTTCTCTGCCTTACTTCTATTATTTGACCCCTGTCTGTTCTGGGGACCACCCAGCCCATGACTCATGAGTGTACTCAGCATAAAGCATCTGTTTATCATCAAGTACATCTTGATCTGCATAAAATGTCATATAGGCCATTTGAATTTTCAGCTTTGATGACTGATGTCGATACGTGTTAACATATACCAAAAACTCATTTACCCTAAGTTTCTTTTACACATTTAAACTGTCTGTACATTCTTCCACATCTGCAGACGCTGCTGCATCAACACACTATTGACAGATGTTACAGTAGCCTACTTGTGTTGCCTTGTTTCTGCCTGTTTGCTTGCATTTATCACACATCATGTTGCACTTCTACGGGCTCCCTCTAAATGTATGAATACAATTACTGCATCACCTGCCCAGACAAGGGTGTGGTCAGTGAACCACAACACTGACCTAGCCTTCACTAATTCTACACAACACACAACAATATACAACACAATATTTCAACACAGCAGCAACACTTTCACAACCACTGGTGAACTTAAGGTGGACAAGTATGTTACACTACATTATGACAAACCTGAAACCACATACTATGATCAAACCAGATAAAAATACACATATACTAGCACAACAAACTTAGTGTGGTTTTCTGTGTGCTGGTGGCGCCCCCTATAGCATAAATATCTATATATTTTTGTATACTGGTGGCGCCCCTATAACAGTCGGTTTATTACACTAAACTTTCTTGGGGTTTTGGGTTAAACGAAAGAATACACGCCTTACAAAACAAACCAAGTTCCGCCTTTAAAACTGTTCTTTTTGTAGGATCACGCCTATCTGACGACCCTCAATCTCAGTCACAACGAGTTCGGAGCTCCCTCTGGCGATGTCTTCAGAAGTATGATAGGCAAGTAACTGTTCCCTTGTGACGTCGAAATTGCCGTTCGTTGTCTCAATTTACTGATCGCAGTGGGGACAGAGGTGTTCATGTTATATTTTACTGGTATCTAATTAATAAACCTGGCAGCTAAAACGATTGTTTGCCGAAAGTATGTGCAAACATAGCCGCAAACGTCACAGCATGAACATGACTTTAACCCAAAGCGGTAGCAAAGTATGCAGATGATGGCGCCACCTTGCGGAGTATGGAGAAGGATGACAACTAAGGACTGTCGTATGCTTATTTTATTTCACTCATATTTTACTTCCACCCAGTATGTATGTAAATGGCATGAAGACGGATTCGTACGCCTCCCTCCGTGTTTCCCATTAGCTCGTGCAGTGGTCATGATACGCATTGTGATAAACAATTCTAAACTTTGCTTCATTTATTGTTGTAGCTGAAAACGCGGTCCTACAAGAGCTTGACTTAAGTTGGAACCAAATCCGCGCGCGAGGAGCCGTGGAAGTTGCGAACGGCTTAGAGGTAGGCCAGACACCAAGTGTTTATTTCTGAATGGATGGACGTTCCGGTTTCTTGGATTGTTTCATTAGACATCTTATATACCTCACACGAAACTTGGTTTATTCGCTGAGGTAAATAAGATGTTTAATGAAACGAGTGTTTACTTACATTCACACATAAGATGTTTAATGAATCGAGTGTTTAATTACATTCACACATAAGATGTTTAATGAAGCGAGTGTTTATTTACTTTCACACATAAGTTGTTTAATGAAGCGAGTATTTACTAACATTCGCACATAAGCTGTTTTACGACAGTTGGAACTGAGATATTTACGAAGACGCTTCCTTTTTGTAGTAAACTCGTTTATATTTGTTAATAATATGTATTTATTAGTTTTTTTTACCAAAGATGGCACCCATGTTAGCGACATTATATGTCTTAATGTGTGTATCCTTGACCTTTACATTTGTGTTAATTGTTTTAATTTGTAAAAAGTACTACATGGTCAAATAAACACGTCTCTATCTGTTGTGTTTTTCATGCGTTCCCCTGTGTAATTATTATCTGAACAAACTAATGAGACATGTTTGCAAGGGCGTGATGATTAGGATAAAGGTAACGAAAGGATGATGGGGGTTGTTCTAATGCAGTCCCGGTGCATGTGTGCTCCAGAGAAAATGGACGTATGGAGAATGATGACATTCAGTTTAATGCATGTGCGTTTAACAGTATGTCCGAACAATAAGCTAAGATGTGTGCAATTCAAACAGAAACGGCAGCGATGCTCGATATACACGTGTGTGTACTTATAACCCGGTTTTCACTGCATAACTCAACCTTTCGAGGTACCGTGAAGTTGTCTGTTTCTTGCAGGAGAACGTTGGCATGAAAGTGCTGAACCTCGCTTGGAACGGATTCGGCGAGACAGGCGCCGTGGCGATTGCTTCAGCGCTGGAGGAGTGCAGCCTCACAGCATTGGACTTATCGTGTAACAGAATCAACTCGCCCGGATTCCTCAAGATATGTCAGGCGGTCGAGGGCAACGAAGACTTGCGAGTACTGAAGGTACCCGAGATTCTAAGCCATTTAGTTTCAGCAACTGTTCGGCAAGAAACTAAACTGCTTTTTGTCGACAACGAATCTTGCGTATTACTGCTGTGCAAAAGGCACACTATATAACAAGTGTTTAATATTCGTAACCACTTAAGAATTTAAGTTTTATCTCAAATGAATATTTTCTAAATGCGTTAGTTTTGCCTATGACTTTAATTGTGTTGGACCGACATACATTGCCTCCTATTACAATACGCCAGCCGCGGCATACTGCCGTCTATATTATTATATTCATGTCCATGTATATGTCAATGACATAACAGTGACATTTGATTCATCATCATTATCATCATCATCACCATCATCATCACCATCATCATCATCATCATCATCCATCATCATCAATCATCCTTATAAGTCGCGTATCTATCCTTCAGCTCGGACAGAATCCGATCACCGAAGAGGCAGCAATGGCAGCGCTTGAAGTGTTCAAGAACACGAGCGAACTCAGTCTTGAGACGTTAGATCTAAGTGTAAGTAGGCATTGAACCAGTGCATATACTGAAACCGGCGAACTGAAGCTGACATTTAACGTATCACATAACCAGTTACGTAAATTAACAGCTGACGTGGCACCGAAAGACGTCGTCTTGCTCTCGGAATGGCTAATGTCCTCACTCTTGCTCCAAATGTCATCGTTGCTCTAATTTTAATCTGATCCAGACAGTTAAAATGTCAACATCGTTGTTAAATGATAGTTTAAAACATCGGATGGTGGCCACTATTATACATTCCAGTGACTGTGTCACAGTAAATGTCATGAATGGTGCATCGAAGGTGATTTCACTGTTATTAATCGGCAGAATGCCTTCAAAATAGCTAAAAGGTGACGCATTAGATCACGCTGAACAGACCATTGTTGCTCACATACAAAAAAGAACTTTTAAAATGCGTTATCAGCTGATAAGTTGGCGAATGTTTTTGCCAATAATGTCATTCATGATAAAGTCATATCATATAATTGTTTACACACGAACACACATTAATATCTTTCCTTTTCAGGAGAATTTGTACGGTAAGCGGTTCGAAGAGAAGCTAGCAGAACTTCACGAAGTTTACCCAGAATTCACGTGTCGCCATGGTTACACGGACTCGTACGGCAAGCGCCGACTGAAGCGCTACAACGTCGTGGAGGATGCGATGGACGCCATGCGACAGTACTGCCTCGAACATAACATCAACATCGTCGAGTTGTTCAGTCGCTTTGACGCCGACGGAAGCATGAGTGTCACACACGACGAGTTTAAGCTGGGTCTCAAAGTAGGTACATCACGGGGGGGCACTCAATTGCCAGTGCCAGTATGCCGTCCTTGAGAATTTACATAACTGATCCCGTCTAAGCAAGTTTCACACATCTGTAAAAAGATACCCTATTCACATTGAAATATACACCATTTTCCGTGGATGGGAGTCATAATTCACGCGTTAGACAACAGTTCAGTAGAGTTCCCCTAAAGCGTCTAAGATAAAATTGCCTGATTAAAGGGGTGGTCGAATTACAGTGGAAACACAGACTTTGATACGCTTGCTGTTTTGCGGGGTGGCCGTTTCCAAGGGCTGGCTGTTCTGAGGGGTTCTAAGGTATACCCTTTTCAAGTTTATTTCAAGTGTAGCGTGTGCGCTGTTCCATGATATGTGATATAATTTATTTCACTCACATATTCACAAATTAATGTTAACTAAATTTACATAAAATTCCCCTCAAATGAGAAATGTCAAAATGTATACCCTGAATTACGAAATCAGGGTGACTTGATATCCCTAACACGTTGCGTGCGTTGCGTGCGTTGCGTGCGTTGCGTGCGTTGCGTGCGTTGCGTGCGTTGCGTGCGTTGCGTGCGTTGCGTGCGTTGCGTGCGTTGCGTGCGTTGCGTGCGTTGCGTGCGTTGCGTGCGTTGCGTGCGTTGCGTGCGTTGCGTGCATTGCGTGCGTTGCGTGCTTTGGAAACACAACATCCCATAAAACGAATTAGTCTCAAGGGTGGCAGACTGACAATGTAGTGAATGCCCCGGGGCGTGAAACGGTCGAATCATCATATTCACAACATGTTTAAATGGTTCAAACGACTATGCAAGGTGAAATAGTTCTCTTGGAGAGTGTTTTTGGGAGATGCGCCGCGATTGATGAAATAATCACCAAACTATTTTAAGCAATCAAAGACTATCAAACAATTACATTTTATTCTTGCCACTCAACAACTTTCTTAAAGTGGTTTCAACAAACGAATGCAACGATGCATGCTCAATTATACCCGCATATGATATAAATATATTATATCACTTACAAAAACGGGATTTATTATCACAAATTATGACATCACAAATTGTGACATCACTAAATGTTACATTTTTGTGCAGGAAGCTAAGATGCCATTGACAGACTTCCAGATTGAAGAACTCATCAAAGCACTCGATCAAGATGGAGACGGCGAAATAGATTTCAGGTAGGCGCTTAAGAAAACATGCACAGTAAAGGCCCGTTCACACGAACGATTTGTTGTCCGATTGGTTGGGCGACAGAGTATCGTCCAACCAATTGGACGCATCGTTTGTTGTTGCTTGCAAGAAACAATGCGTCCAATTGGTTGGGCGACACTGTGTCGTCCAACCAATTGGACGTGTGAACGGGCCTTTCAGCAACACCGCTAGTTTTTTTAATAAAAATCCTCACACGAGAGATATGCATATATGATTTATCGACTAGACCTAAAGGTTCCTCCTCAATTCGATTTTATCTCGAGTCTCATTCCAAATTCATTTTGCGATAATCAAACCTACCCAGTATCCACTGCAACATGCTAGCTCGTTTGTGCAACTTTTATATGTAGTTTTTGTGAAATCATCAGACAAACTAAAAAATTACTAAATGTTTGGCGAAGCATTAATTGAAGTGAAAATGAAAACTCTGAAAACTCACGAATTTCACCCTTGGCGAAATTGTGTAACTTTGTCATGTGATCGGCACTGACCCGTTCAGTGTTTACCATTTTGGATATCCACTTTTTTCTTGAGCCTTGTTAGATCTAACGACAAAGTCAAGCCTTTCGATGCTTTGAAAGCATAAGCATGTTTTATTAAATCGAATGCGGATGTTACATGAACTATTAACACATATTTGGACTTCACCGAACCGGATTTGCGATAGGCAAATTCAGTTGAGGATAGAATTTTAATGTCACGCCTCGTGGACACGTGAACAGTAGCGGCCATGGTTGACTGCGCGCTACACTGAAATAAATGATTAATGTAAACATGCCGTTTCGTACGGATTAACATACTCAATACGGATTTGGTATCTTGGAGAGGAATACGGCAACGTTCCATATGTATGTGTTTTTTCTTCAAATACACATACGTGCACGCATTATAGTTGCCTGACGCAGCAGCGCTGCAGAACACAGAACGGGTTGCCGTCGGCATAGCTACGCGCCGGTGAAAATAACACTTATCTACGCTCTCTTCGTTGTGTTCACTCGATGGGGAATATTATTGTTCGTTCTCAACTACATTACTAAATAGTTGGTCGTCCTTGAATGGTAGTTTTGTGTTCGTAAACAGTTAGCCGGTCACGAACACCTTGTACACGTGTATTCCAGACAAAACATTGTACAGAGTCACACATTCATATGGTGAAGTTCACAAACTATGTTAATAGTTCGTGTAACATCCGCAATCGATTTAATAGAACATGCTTATTTTTTCAAATCAACAACGTGGGGTTTTCAGTGCAGTGTTACGACTTGTGAACCTGTGTTTACACTAAATGCTTCAGCGACTGTGATACGAGGCATATAGTCAAGTTTGGTGCATTACACAGTGCATGTTGTTGTTCCAGTGAAATGGTGCTCGGTGCCGAGATGTACAAGGCAGGCGAACAGTGACAGGAAACAGTGACATAAGTTGAACCGAGAGAACGCAGTCGGTCGATACGGCCACAGCTCCACGCTGCGTGAAAATGCGTCTTGCATTATTTAACGCACTCGTAGCTCGCCTGTCTAGTGACGCCGTCACTGTCGATAACGCGACGGTAGCGTGTCGCAGCGTCCGGAACTGCAGTGGCGTGACTGAAATATATTACTCAATGTTTCAACATGGCATTTATGTGTACACGCACGGAATAACAGGCGCCTGTGTTGCAGCATCACCAGAAGCATCCCAGAAACCAGGGCAATTTGTAAACCCGTGAACGTTAGAGAAGCGAGCCGTGGTGGATAATTCGGACAGTTACGACCAACACCGTGGAACTAAACACGTAGAGCGGAATGTGCCAACATGTGTTTGTGTCGAAATTATTTTTATTTCATAAATCAAATGTACCAAGAAATTATTGACAAACCTCAAGGTTGCTTTTATGACTGGATTGAGTATCGATATATCGTGCATCTATTGATATTACGCTGATATGTTAAGTTTACTATTAAATATGTGACTTATATAAATATACTTCGTAACAGTGCGCTGTGTTTCGACGTGAACATGCGCGCTCGTGTGTGTGTGACATTGTGAATATATGTTGTATTTAAATAACACCTGCATTCGTATACAACAATTAACACAAACGCATCATACAGCCGTCCTCGTCTATGGAATACAAGTTAAGAAGAATGACCACGTACGTTTATCCGCACTAGATTTATGTTTGACCCGGGGGGGGTACCCAATATATTGCCAGTATACCATCTTTGCGATTTTTTTCGAACTGACCCCCTTCCTAAAAAGTTTTAGTCTTCTGTGAAAAAGATAACCTTTTCAAGTTTCAACCCTTGACGTGTAAGATATACATTGTCCCATGATATGGATTAATTCACTAACATATTATATTCATATGTCATTTATGATTTGACACCCTAAATGAATTACGTGCGTTAACACAGAAAAAAAAGTTAAATTGCGCATTCCAAGAGAACGAAACGTCAATCCATTCAAGGGTAGTTCAATGCTCTTTACAAGATACATATCTTTTATCTTGTTAGAGCTATTCCTGTGTTTTGAGCAACATCGCCCGCCTGTCCAACACACCAAATGTGTAATTCGACATTGTCTTTCTGTGTTAGTGCACGCAATTCATTTAGAATATTAATCATAACGTCGTCATCATTTAAGCAGTTTTCAGGAGGCTTTCATGCGGTATTTGTCGTTTTTTTGCATGGGCCGACTTCATCCAGTAGGTTCCATAAAACCCACATCTTCCACCAATTATGCCGTACAACACGGCGTAGCACGATGACACTTCATCCAGTAGGTTCCATAAAACCCACATCTTCCACCAATTATGCCGTACAACACGGCGTAGCACGATGACACTTCATCCAGTAGGTTCCATAAAACCCATATCTTCCACCAATTATGCCGTACAACACGGCGTAGCACGATGACGCACAAACAAATTATGTGTGCATTTACACGACCGACGAGTATTCGTACGAGTGATCGAGACATATTAACTCGCTGTCGGAACGGGTAATTGCGTCAAAAATCGCACCTGACACTCCTAGAATTGGAACCAGTTCCAGTTTCACGACCAATTTTCTCTCGATGGAGTATATCACAAGGTAGGACGCACTTTAATCATCTTTCTACTATAATTTAACGTCTACGCAGTCGTCAGTCGTCGTAAACCAGATGGGATCATCATTCATCTTCGGTGCTCCACCGTCCCCTTCTTCGCCATTGGCGATATCACAGAGAACGATGTCTGCGTCGGGTACAGAAGACACGTAGTTGGCGGCACGACCGTCGACCAGATCCGGCACGATGTGGCCGATGCCGTTGCGGTGACGCCCCGCCGGTGGCCTCTGCTTGTGTTTCCGGTGCACGATGTGTTGTTGGAGGAAGCCGCCAATGAGCAGGACGCCGCCGACGACGATGCAGATAACACCCCTGGTCGTCGCTGGCGTCGAGTCCTTCGAGTCGTCCCCTATCGCCAACATAGCGATCCCGACGAAGACCGTCATGAGGCCGATGAGGGCCAGGCAGATCCCGGGCAGACGATACTTGGCCAAATGGCGCGGACGAACAGCCTCGAGCGCTGCCTGGCGAGTGGTCCTGAAACAGCGGACGAAGGTTTAATAATAATTATATAGAATACGTCTATTGCGCTAAAATCCCCGGGAGACCCAAGCTCGGCAGCGCATCAAAACAAAAGGGGTTAAATAATTCATAATCGATAAGCAGTTCCAGTTCTAAACAGTTGGATTGGTCCGCTGGGGAGCTATGGCGGATAAGCAAGTTTAAACAGGTGGGTTTTCAGTTTACGGCGAAATGGTGTTATATTTCCTACAGACTTAGCACTAACAGGGAGTTCCACAGAGTCGGTGCAGCAACTGAAAAAACTCTACTTCCGACATTGGTCTTAACACTGGGAACAAAAAGTAGATTAGAAGTAGATGTCGCTCTTGCATTCGGGAGCGGAGGACTACTATTAGATGGGAACAGTATCGGATCAAATTTGTTATTGGAATTAGATCAGACTTTCTTTGCCAGTCTTGTGGAGTTGGGTCAGACTTTTTTGCTTTTCTTGTAAAGTTGGGTCAAACTTAAAATTGAGATCGACAGACTGTGTAAAGAGAGATAAAAAGCAGATGTGGAGATGACGAGTGGGAGACAGAGACGGGAGAAAGAGGGAGATGACGACACGTCAACTCGAGGTGAAAGACGTGTGAGGTGGCCTCATCCCGCAATGATCCACTTTCTGAAAGAGAGAATACTTTCGCTGATACTAATTGTGTGAAATTGACACTTATGAACATGTTGTTCGAATTAGTTCAGAGACAGCCTGTTTAGTAAGAGTATCAAGTCGTTTATTTGGCCAAACGTCGAAATTTAAACAATTTGAAGGAATATACAAAACACGACGAAGAAGAAAGCGTCAAAGTAAAGTGGACCTAACGAAATGAATCAATCATCTTACCCTGCGTGTGCGCGGTTGGTTGACAGTTGACTGGAAGGTCTGGGCGTCAGAAGCGGTGAAATGGAATGCGTCGTCGACTGTCGACTGGTTGCTGTCGACGGTCGGCTGGCCGACTGCGTGCCTGTCCACAGTGGATCGTACGACTGCGCTGTCAACGGCCGACCGGTTGGCTCCGCTCTCAACGGCCGACCGGTCGACGGTGCTGTTGACGGGCGACCATTCAACGTTGCAGTTGTCGGTCTACCAGTCGATTGTGCTGTCGACGGCCGACAAGTCGATTGTGCTGTCGAAGGCTTACCAGTTGAGTCTACTGTCGATAGTTGACCATGCAATTGTGAAAATGGATGCAGATAATTTGACTGTATTTCCGAAGTGCAAAATAATGTCTGTATTGGCGTTAGTCGACCAATCGACTGTGCTGTCGACGGCCGACCAGTCGGCTGTGCTGACGTTGGTCGACCAGTCGACTGTGCTGTCGACGGTCGACTTGATCCAGCGGTCGACGGTCGACTAACCGGCTGCGTACAATGTTCAGGTGAATGTTGTGGTGACTGAATCTCCATGTTGCAACAGTATGTATAGCTAAACCGCTTTACTCCGTTCTTCTAAAATAATTTTTATTAAGTAATTCGCACATTTTGGTGAACACATATCAGTCCCCTGTAAATTGCTTCACAGTTCTGTGATTCAACAATCCGCACTCTTCGTTAATCCAGCCAAAACCGTTGCGAACAAAAGTGTACTCATAAACGAGGTTCCTCTGTAAAGCACTCGGCGCTGCGTCGGCTGTTTCCAAGCGACGTGTCACGCTCGTGACAAACCTCCATCAACGGCTCCACCAACGGCCGTCTCACCGGCTCCTAGCAGCGACTTGTCAACGATAAACATTCCGGACGTGACACGATTGCGCCAAATCACAGGAGCGCAATATATCGCCAACGTAACGTTGATACGCAGAAACGAACCGCAACTTTTACAATTCGCTTTGGGCGACCAGCGAATCCATCGGACCGTGTTACGTTGACGGCACTGACTGCCGTTGTCAGTCCGTCATTCATACCTGACGCCGATAATCTGTGTCGTGGTTGTAGCGTTGATTCTAAGTGACAGTAGCGACAATGATGACCCCTATAACGCCAGACCTAGCTGCCACGGTCGTCAACAAAGTATTGTGTTCCTGTATGTACCAACAGTCGGCGACATGCATCGATTTTTCTAAACGCACAATCAATAAAATATAGTGTGCTCCCCAGGGAAGTGTGTGCACTGTTCAAACCGATGACCGTTTGAAGCGGCCAAGTGAACCGTGAAGCGCTTCTGTATAAACAATGCCAGTCCCATCAGATGTAAGCCCACAGGAAGTCAGTCCATGGTACGAGACAATGCATACATTACGCTACGCAATGCGGGTGAATGGTGTGAGTGGCACATCATTGTATGTGGTTGGTTGGTCCTTCCTGTGCGCTTTATTAATGGAAAATGCCGTGTTGTTCCAATTTTTCGTGCTTTGAGACACGCTTCATAAATAGACAATGCCGCATTTAAATTAATTTGAGAGATCATCGAGGGGTGAGGGATCATTGAGGGGTGATGGATCATCGAGGGGTGAGGGATCATCGCTTAATCACACAGAGAAAACTTAACCAAAGTAATTCCACTATTTGCAATTAGTTTCTACATACGCCTTTAATTGATCGATTGCTTGATTGCCTAAACATAAAAATTAACTTGTACACACATCAAGTGTGAGTACAAGGTCCATTAAAACACGATGTCACAACAGATGGAGGCACTTATTTATATTGTGGTCCTTAATTTTCATCGTGGTCCTTAATGTATATTTTTAACATATGTTTGTTGTAGGGGTGTTCAAAGAAATCGCGAAAAATTTAGCAGAAGTAAACTGCAAAGGGCTGATCTGCTGCTGACGCCTAGTTAGTGGCAAGTGTTTCCCTCTGTCCGATCTAAGGAAGTGGTGACGCCACCTGGTGAGCATCAGTTCGGTATAATCGCGCTTCCGCTGGTTTTTGATGTTCGCGCTGCACTTTTGTGTAGCATCAATGAACCGTTCAGCATCGCTTTGAACCGCAGCTTGGCAGTTCCAGATAAGCTTCAGATCTGATCAAACTGCTGTGGATTCATCGACTTTAGATCGTTGGTATATTGTATCTGGGCTAACATGGCCTTCGGGTGGCCACGGTCGTCAGTGTTACTGTGTGTCGTAGATGGGATTAGATTGTTGCCAAATATATGTCATAACAACAGCATTCATTTTGTCATCATCTTGCACACTATTTATTGCTTAATTCTCATTGGCTGAAAATACAATAATGACCAGGCTGGTCACTAGAGGGCAGCAGGTAAAGCGCTTGCTCAGTTTATGACATCTCCCTCTTAAATAAAATGTTCTTCAGTCTGTCAAACTTAACCAAAGAGAAATGTTCGCAAACATGTCCACACAATGACATGGAACATGACATAAAACAATATTGCTTCCAACGAAGTAGCATTCTAAATTAGGATTATTCAACATGATTATCTGAATGTCAACAAATGTCATTTCCCAGTTTTAGGCAGAGCCCTTGCTTCTAATCACAAACGTATTCGGCTACCTTTAACGGCCTCCTAATAATCCTTCCTCGAAACGTTTTCTGAGGTGTTGTCTTTGCTTGAGTTGGGAACACTCTGGGTGGCGTCTGTTGTCGACGTGCATCCTCGTGAGTCAATTGCTGGGGCGCATTCGACGATACGTCGACAGGAGCGGTTGTTTCAGGTTGTTTCTCAGCAGTGTTCATGAGGTGTCTGCGGTTTCTGCGATATTCTCGGCCTTCGCGAGTGACAATATAGGACCGTGGATGTCCTTCTTTCTGCATCACCACTGCAGGTTCCCAAACGTTTTCGTGTCGCACACGCACCACACTGCCTGGCTGCAGTTCCGTCAGCCGCTTCGATCCTCTGTCATAGTATTGCTTGTACTTGTCATGACGTTGCTGCAGTTTGCATTGAGCACTGACAACTTATGGTGTCAACAATTTTGATCTTGCTGGCAGCTTGGCACGGAGCATGCGACTCATTAGCATCTGCGCTGGCGAGAATAATGCACCTGCTACTGGCGTGTTGCGGTACTCCAGCAGTGCTACATACGGGTATCGTCCTTCGCAGTCCGCCTTTTTCAAGATGCGTTTCAGTGTTTGCACCGCACGTTCACTCTGTCCGTTTGACTGTGGAAAGTTGGGGCTTGACGTAGTTAGCTTTATGCCCCAGTCTCTGCCAAAGTTGGTGAATTCTTGGCTTGCGAATGGCATGTTGTCACTCATCATCTCTTCTGGAATCCCGTGTCTGGCGAAGATATACTTGAGATGGATGATGACGTTTGATGCAGTTTTGTTTTCCAGCAGTGCAATTTCAGGATACGTTGAATAACAGTCAACCGCAACTATGTAGTCGCGACTCTTGAATGTCATTATGTCAGCTGCGACCTTCTGCCAAGGTCTTTCCAGAACATCATGTGGAATTAGTGGTTCCTTCGGGTTGCTGGCTCTGAATTTGAGGCAGATGTGGCATCTTCCCACAATCGTTTCAATGTCCTGTGACATGCCTGGCCAATACAGAACCGTTCATCCAAGCGTCTTGCACTTGTCTGCACCTTGATGACTTTCATGTATGAGCTGTAACATGTCTGGCCTCAGTTTCTTGGGAACTACTATTCGATCGCCCAGGTATAGTAGTCCTTCTGCCTCATGCAGTTCGTCTCTCACATTCCAGTAGTGCTGCAGCTCTTGCGGAAGTGATCCCATTTTCTTTGGCCTTCCTTTTCTGATGGTGAATTTCAACTGTTGCAGTGTTTCGTCTGTTCTAGTCGCTTCCTTTAATTCGCCCCTTTGTCTGTGCTGACCGGCAAGTTATTGACAAGACTGTGTACTATAACTTATACATCTTCCGCCGCGCCGCACGATGACTCACCCTTTATAAACGCTCTTGATAGGGTGTCTGCAACATACATATACTTGCCTGGAATGTACTTCACTTCCAGGGTGTATCTCTGCAACTGCAGCATCACTCGCTGCAATCGTGGGGAAGCTTTTGCGATTGGCTTCTTCAAGATCGATTCTAGCGGTCTGTGATCTGTGTGTACTTCGATGCTCTTCCCATAGACATACTGATGAAATTTGGCGCACGCAAAGCAGATTGCTAACATCTCTTTCTCAATCTGAGAATAGTTTTCTTCAGCTGATGTTAACGCGCGTGATGCGTATGCTACTGGACGACCTTGTTGGAGAAGGCACGCTCCAAGTCCACGCTGGGAAGCATCAGCTTGGACAGTTACAGGCTTGTTTACATCGTAATACTGGAGTGTCGGTGCACTTGTGAGTGCACTCTTGATTTTTTCGAGAGCCTGGTCATGTTCATGCTGCCAATCCCACTCAATATCCTGTTTCAGCAGTGAACGTAGTGGGGCTGTGGTGGCTGATTCATTTGTCGTGATCATGTCATCTGCGATGATTCGGACCCCAGGAATGTCAGCAAAGGTTTCTTCGTTTCGCTTTTGCATTACTTCGCTGGCTGAGCTGATTCCAAACGGCATACGCTTGAATCTCTTCCTCCCCCATGGAGTGTGGAAAGTACACAGGTGTGATGACTCTTCAGTCAGCTTCACATGCCAGTACCCATCTTTCATATCAATCACAGTGAAGATCTGCTTGTCACCTAGCTGACTCTGCACATCGGCTGGTGTAGGTATCTCACACCTCTCGCGCTTCATGGCTTTGTTCAGTGGCCTTGGATCTAGGCATATTCGCAACGATCCATTCCGCTTCTCAGTGATGACCAGATTGTGGACCCAATCAGTTGGCTCATCTATGCTGGCGATTATCCCATCACGTTCTTGCTTGTCTAATGTCTCTTTCAGCTGTGTGTGCTTAGCGTATGGCACCTTGCGAGGTGTCTGGATGAAAGGAGCCACACTTGGATCTAGTTCGATGTGGTACTCTTTCTCAAACATGCCAGTACCAGTGAAAATGTCTCTATACTCAATGAGTAGATCTTCCTTCGTCAGTGGCTTGCTGTCGTGAGATGCTACACCGTCAATGCGAACGCGCTGCACGAGGTTCATGGATTGGCATGCATCCTTCCCAAGTATAGCAATGTCCGCAGTATCAGTGACGAAGAACTTCATAAGCTGACTTCTTCCTGTCACAGGGCAAGTTACTCGTAGCTGTGTCTCGCCTACTGGTGTTATCTTTGCATCTCCAAATGCTGTTAGGACTGTCCTGGTCCTTGCTAGAGGCTTGTTTGGTTTGATGCGACGGTACACATTCACCGGCAACACATTTGCCTGTGCTCCAGTATCAAGCTTGAATGTGACAGGGGTGTCATTAACCCTAAGTTTTGTCTGCCAGTCATTTGCCTGTGCTCCAGTATCAAGCTTGCATGTGACAAGGGTGTCATTAACCCTAAGTTTTGTCTGCCAGTCATGTGACAGGGGTGTCATTAACCCTAAGTTTTGTCTGCCACACATTTGCCTGTGCTCCAGTATCAAGCTTGAAAGTGACAGGGATGTCATTAGCCCTAAGTTTTGTCTGCCAGTCATTTGCCTGTGCTCCAGTATCAAGCTTGCATGTGACAAGGGTGTCATTAACCCTAAGTTTTGTCTGCCAGTCATTTGCTTGAATGTCACCAATGAACAATGTCCCAACAAACAACTGTCCATCGTCTCCTGTACCTTCTGTGTCTGCATCACTGCGTAGTGTGTGAACAGGCTTGGAACTCTTTCTGAATCCTCAAGTCGTGGAAGTCAGCTTATGAAGGCGGCGGCGGCGGCGGCGGCGGCGGCGGCGGCGGCGGCGGCGGCGGCGGCGGCGGCGGCAGTAACAATAGACAATCCTTATTTCATGTTAACGATGGATGTGTCTCAATTGCCGTGTTTACATAATATGTTTGTATTGCAATTAAAGCCATGTCATCACAATTAAAGCAATGTCATCACAATTAAAGCCATGTCGTCATGTTTATGTTTGACTTACTTTTGTATTCATTGTCAAAGTATCATCTGTGGTGTTGCGTTGTCACGTGATTATTACGTGATTAAAACACTGACCTACCACTCGCTAGGTGGGTGTCTTAGTGTACCCTCGTATTATAATATATATGTTTTCGTGTTGGATTATGTACATTAAAGTGATACATACATCTCGATGATTCGTTGCTTGTGAATAATTTTATGCGTCCATTTTTTTTATATGTGAACCAGAGGTGTTCGACGGCGCGGTGGCAGGCGGCAAGATGTTCGACTGCACGACAATGGACGACAGGGCGTCTTGCAGCAGCATGTAGAGGAACTCGGTACTTCGACTACTGGAACAGCTCCAGCTGATTCTCGTACGCTCGTTTGTTGTACCTTTAAATTATGAGTATTGCATCAAGCCGTGTAGGTAATTAAAATAAACTACGTTCTGTATTGTTTTTGTCAACACTCAGATCGTTGTTATGTTGTCATTTAATTAACGAGAACTCGTCACATTCATTATTCAGTGCACGAATGCATACGAAGTCGGGACGGTTCCATACTGGCATTTTGCATATGTATATCTACATACCTACTTATACAAACATGCACGCACGCATGAACGCACGGGTGGGGGTGTTCACAGGTTTCGGTGAACGGTGGCGTTATGGCCCCACCTTTTAGGTTACATAAATATATAGAGTAGGAATTTTAGCAAGTAGTGTATTCCAGTAATGCAGTATATGCAAATAGGTTTTTGTCGAGTATTGTCGGTATTGGGTAATGTTTTAATGTGCTGGTGATGATGCCATGAATTGTCTTGTGTTGTAGGAATATTACTACATGTACTGTATTGCTATGTCGAAGTGTGGGCTCTGGGAGCATTGTGTCCAGGCGGCTTTGTATGAGGCTCAGCCACATGCTTGGCGCATGTTACAGGGTCCACACTTCATGCTTTTAATCGGAATAATATGCCATTAGGCATACTCTTAATAAACGTCATTTATTTGGCCTTTTCATATCCTTACACCTGGCTTGCGTTGTTGGTTGCATAAATGAGAGTATGCGACCACGGTTGCATACATGATTTTATGCTGGCAGCGGCGCGGGCAGGACACGTGAGGGTCAATAGGTTATTATGCTAATCTAAGCGTAGGCAAAGATACCAGGATGACTGAATAAGCGCTCCCGTGACACCGCTAAACCAATCAGAGCGCGGCAGTCATTCGAATGACGCAGTTTGAAAGTAAGCAGCTTCACTCCGAATGTTTGATACATGCGGAGCAGACCTGCTTTCTCGGTGTTACAAGTTTTCGACCCACCCTCCTCCCCAATTTCTGCTGCGGAATGTTATATTAATGTGTTTATTAGTGTCGTGCTTGATAACATTTTGTACATTACCGGTGGAAGTGAAGTCACCACCTTCCCTATTACGCTTTCCCAGTGGACTTTGGGCTTTTCATTCGGCTATCTGCCCGTTCACATAGGGTTTTGGTGCGGCGTGGAAGATGACTTCCCTTCCATCCTCGATGTTGGGATGGTTTATTGCTAATCAGGCGTTATGGCCCCACCTTTTAGGTTACAAAAATATATAGAGTAGGAATTTTAGCAAGTAGTGTATTCCAGTAATGCAGTATATGCAAATAGGTTTTTGTCGAGTATTGTCGGTATTGGGTAATGTTTTAATGTGCTGGTGATGATGCCATGAATTGTCTTGTGTTGTAGGAATATTACTACATGTACTGTATTGCTATGTCGAAGTGTGGGCTCTGGGAGCATTGTGTCCAGGCGGCTTTGTATGAGGCTCAGCCACATGCTTGGCGCATGTTACAGGGTCCACACTTCATGCTTTTAATCGGAATAATATGCCATTAGGCATACTCTTAATAAACGTCATTTATTTGGCCTTTTCATATCCTTACACCTGGCTTGCGTTGTTGGTTGCATAAACATTGATACGACAAGCACTAACGTTGGATAACAATGATTCTATAAATTGTACTCATATTAGTATTGATCATATAAAGGTTAACCTGATTGAAGCCCTCGTGTTTATCGTAAAACCATTGTTACTTTGTTACAAGTTTTAATGTGTGTTCATTTAGCGTATTTGTACGATTAAACCTTCATTTTGTTTAGGAATGTAATCAAAATGTCTCGATTTCTGCTGCAATGGCTTGGTTGTCAGTTCAGCTACGAAATCATTGTAGAACCATTGTTTAAAGCAGGAACAACTTTATCAGTACAGAATAGTATTAGTATCACTATTCTAGGTTTTATCAGTACAGAATAGTATTAGTATCAGCATTCTAGATTTTTATCAGTACAGAATAGTATCAGTATCAACATTTTGGGTTTTTCTGTTTAATATGACTTGTTTCGTCAGTGATATTACTCTTTAACCTTTAGACATCAGCAGTTTTTTCAAAAGGCCCTGGTTCCCCAATAATTTGATCAGACACAGGAAAGCCAGAACGCTCAAGCATGATAGCCAATGTGTTATCTAAACTATCCGCTAGAGCACGCCACTTGAATATACTGAAATACGCTGCTATTTTGGTTTATTTATGGATGAAGCATGCTTTTTCCAAGTAATCATTCCTGTTTTCAATCTTTGATGGCCGTTTGCAAAAAACTGACATTTTCTAATTTGGAAACAGATTATGTTTTGCTTAGAGTGTGATCTTAGTAGTTGTAGTGGAAAATGTTTTTTAATAAATAATATAATATTATATAAATAATATATTTCATAATTGCATAACATTAGGTGTTGTAAATATAAAAAGGAATGCTGAATTATTGGAGTTACAACTGCTATATTTGTCCTGTTTTGTGGCCATCTTTGTTTGTTGCCATGGAAACGGGGTCTGGCAGAAAATGTTAATATATTTTTTAAAGAAAGACCCAATCTACAGTTTCAGCATAACAAATTGCCCTAAATATGCAAATAAAAAATCCTATGCAGCTGCCATGTCTCCCTTAATTTTGTTTGTTCATGTGGCCACATCTTTCCAGTCAGGTGCTACGACAGATTATGTAGCAACGCATGATAAATATGATATCGAAATATTCTTGGGACACCTTCTAGGGTTAAACACACACATACTAAACTTCTCTTCATATTGAAGATGCCATTTACAACAATGCACTTTGCAAAATCACTGATGACAAAACAGCAAACTGTTTTACCAATTTTATTAACAAAAAGAACAATGCTATCTACCATTATTCGAGTAACTGACACACTTAAAAGATCAGCTGCTTCTATACAAGGCAGACCACGATAATGTAGAACTGGGATACACCAAAGTTATTTATTCACATATGATGGTTGATTTATTTAAATGTCATTAATGTGGTGGATTCCTCAAGTCAATAGCATTTCCTCACCCTTTGTCAACGTAAGTGATATATCCTAAATAATGTTCACTAATAATATTACTACAACTTTTGCAGTCGACACATCACCATTAACAAAGGACCCCAATACAAAGCAAGTGCAAAGCCAATTACTCTGTATGTAACACACATTGTCTTATACCACCAATCCACATAGCCTCTTGTTTCTTAAGGAAATGATTAACAACCAACACTTCGTAAAAGCACACAGCATGAGAAATGCCGCCAACTCCACACCAGGCTAAAAAGAAACAATCTTGAGGACACGAGAGAATCCCAAGAATTGTTGATCGTTGCATGGTATGGATCACTGCGTGGCATGTATTCACACTACCTGTGGAACAACTCTCAACATTCTTATCTAACATGGCAGAGCTCAATATATTGAACACCTCTGTATAACAGTAAACCATACACAAGGGAGCATTTTTAAGTGTTGCATTCATTTTACTGCTGTGTACAAGTACAATACTGAGTGGGATCTGCAGTAGCTTTATTGAATGCATACCATCAAACCAGCAAATATTTATAAAGAAATCAAACTGTCATGTCAGTCGTTACAAGTTTACAACCATAATGTTTTGTTTTTCCTTAAAAATGATTTGACACAATGCTACTGCCGCTAACTTGCTAATCCATTACAACTGAAAACAGCCCATAAGATAGTGGTTGCTTTAGGTGCTAAGTACACTAATCTGCTCTTAATCATAATAAATCATACAACAAATAAACAGACAATGGCAAATATTGCAATAATGTAATATACTTCATTATCTGTAGTATTCCAATAGTTGTGGAGATAACATTGTTTTTCCATCACGTAAAACAGCAACAACCATTACAGTGGAATTTTTTTAAGAAAATATATCAAGTAGAAATCCTCAATACAAAAAGACATAATCAATCTTATTTTAGACTTAAACAAACATACAAATCTGTAGTAGTTTATCTAAATGATGAAACAACACTGTCTTCCTAATAGCATAATTTCAACTGGTACTTGGATACTTTTGACTGTGACCCTAGCTAAATGCTAATACTGCATCTTTAGTAGTACATATTTCAGTCCACCATGTAACAGACAAATTGTAGAGATCATTCTATAAGCGTCAATCCATTACCAGTGCCCTTGCATGGGCAACAACCAAAACCAGTCTTCAATATCCCAAACCAACTCACTGATTACTATTAACAAATATGTGTGAACTACAAAAGTTTTTGTTACACAAATATTTTTTGGACTACGAGTTGTTTGACTTTATTCAGCCTAGCCTGTGATAAAACCTGTGTGGAAAGCAATATTTTAAATTTGAAACACCTTCTGAAAATTTGACCAATCGCTTTTGAAGTTTCAAAGTTTCAAGCTTCAAAGTACCAAATTCCTTGACCACCCCTCATCGATTGTGTACATGTCACCTCTATATGTTTGATTGCAGATACATCCTACGCGTAATGCTCTCTAGCATCCCATTCTCAAGCAAACATCTAGATATCATGATCTTTACTGAAAACAAAACACATCAGGAGATTCACCAAACATTATGCAAAATTTAACAAACTGCTATTGGTGAACTCTGTTGATTTATGTTCACTTTCAAAGTACGTGCAGACCATCTGAAATGTGCATGTTTAATGATATTTTTGCAGTTTAGGTCTGTCCACCAACCAACCATGAAAGCGGTCAACTACAGTCGCCAAACTTTTCCACATATATCTACTGCACATATACATGTCACATGATAAAACAATTACACTTACTTTCTTATAGTGATAAAAATTTTCAAAAACAAAACGTTTTTGCTTTTAGCCGAGGTTTTCAATGTACGAGCTTCACAGGAACTATGTTTGGTGTTGCCACAGTAACTAGCGGTACAATTAGTCAACGATGCATCATAATACATATTAATTGCAACTTGGAGGATTTCAACATATATATAAACATAATACTGCTAAATTAGACCAAAGTACTAAAGCTGACTGATTATTTCATATTGGATTTAAATAATTATTTGCATTTATAGTGGCAATGCCAAATGGTATTCCTGTAAAGCTCATAGATTGCAAAGCCTTGGCATAAATGCAAAATGAGTTAAATTTTTGTAAATAGTGATCATTGTGTGAAACCAAGAGTAAGTTTTTGACACATGTATATGCGCGGTAGATATATGTGGAGAAGTTTGGCGACCATTTTTATGGTTACTTGGGGGGGGGCCCAAACTGCAAAAGTATCCATGATTCTTCCTAAACACTGTCGAAAGTAGAACTCGCCGCTGTACAAGGATATCTAACCGAAAACGCTAACAACGAACAACACTTCAGTATTGTGAAACAGATGTCCAGCAACATGGAACGAGTGTCACCGTCTTTCCGCTACAGCCTCATCACCCATCAATCGTCTCACGGTGTGCAATGCTGACAGAGACTGTTGACGCGTCACCAGTACTGTCAGTCGATCACACCAGGCTGCAATGCTGCAGAGCTGCACTTGGAACAATATACGTCTATCCATCAGTCCATCAGCAGAACTACAACAAAGAGGACAAGATAATGAATGAGCCTTTCCATGACGCACACAACGCACACATAAAGCACCATATTAAGCAGCACTGCAGAAAAGAGTTCCCATGTACATATAGCTATATATATGCGATAGCAAATAACATTTTTAATACTGTAATTGTTTTTCATGGCTAAAATATGTCATGGTCTTACAATTATAAAAACAGTAGACAAAACCTGCATTTCAACAGGTCCATGTAAACATGATTTCTGGGGGTTTGGGACAAAATTAGGTGTTATAACATCCATCATCTAATTTTGTTATAAAAAACCTCAGCATAAAAAAAATCCAGATCCAGGGGGCAAATGCCCCTCTACCCCCTCCATTACCCATAACTATGGAATGAGTCAGTATAAAAATTAATTAGGAAGAACTGTTCAATTCACTTCTGCAGAACTCCAGAATTGGAATGGAAAGACTGGTAAAAAGGAACTAGAATTTTTAAAATAGGATTCAATTCCATTTCCTCTAGTCACTGTGGTAAGAGTAATGTAATAAATGATACTATAACAAAAGGCTGGCAGGTTGAACGAGGCCTCGTTACAAAATCAAATTGTAGTAACGACAACATACAACATGGTTATTTAATAGAATGCTACCGTGTGGTGGAAACAAACAGAACTAGAATGTTAATTATGTAGAAACATTCACTTGTTACATATAAATAATTAGTACAGTAATTAACTAAATGGAACTGGCTAAATTGGAATTGCTTTAGCTGAACTGGAACTGAAGGATTTAAGAATAATTGGATTTGAATTGGGATTGCTCAGGACAGACTGGATATATGGCTTTCATTTGAACCCGGGCCCCAAGTTTACAATATAATTGATGTGTAGGTTTGTAAAGATCTATACAAAGTTACAAACCTTCCATCTGTTTCCACATTCATTACAAAACACAAATGTAGTCATCGGCTCATCGGCGCTTCTTGTTTGTACCTGCAAGTCAAATAATGATGACATTATAACAACACAAAATAACCAACACTCACATTTCATTATTAGTCATGTTTATTATGCAATTATATATAATTGTATAGTCAATATACTACATGGTGATACAAGTCATATTTTGCTATTAAATATGTTCTTTGTACTAGTTTTATAGAAATATTTTAGTTTGTTATTGTAGTAATCATTGCAAGTCAATGACATAACTTGAATTTATTTTATTATTCAATACGTATATTTGTTAGATATGCCAGTTAAACTTTTGTTGTAACTGAAGGGATGATATGCCACAGTGTTGTGTTGTCTTCGCAATACAACAGCACCACCTACTTGATTGTATGTGCAGTTATGCTTCAAACATTTCCCACACTTGAGCAGACTACTCGTGGTTCCACCAGTTTTCGCCATCTGGTGGTCATCGATGGCTTCTTTCGTAAACTTCTGTCGCATAGCCTTCATATCATCGCTGGCCATTTCCTGTGGGACATGACGTTTGGTTTATTGCTGAAATGACATGCTTTTCCAGCAATATAATCCTGCACTCAACAGACTCAACTGAGAGGACCAGTGTTTGACTCCACTTGCTGCCATCCAAGAAATTCTGTTTGTTCCACATTGCCTTAGTTCACCGAGCTGAAACTTGTCGTTGCATTACACACTCCTGCCCCTTTTTTTGGGGGTAAAAATCAATATTTTTCACTTAAAATTATGTACACAGCTGTAAATCTGTATAACACTTTTCATTTGTTAACAAGTGAACAGTATTAACATTAAACATCTTGATGTTGTTACCATTTTCAAATAATTAAACAATAATGTCTGCATTCTTTGGGATGTGGGTCCAGAAACTCCAGATTTAATACCTTTCGAAAGGATCCCTAATTAATCATATAATTACTATATATTAATTATATAATTACTATATATATATATATATGTATGTGTATATATATTATAATAAACTCATTCTTTCATTCCAGATTCTCCACACCCAACTTACCACTGCAGTCATGACTGCTATCTTGTCTGGACTGATATAACCAAGAAGGACATTGTTCCGCAGTTGAGGATTTCTAGAGTCTTTCAGATTTGATACTCGACTCCGGACCCGGTTCTTATACTTTGGCCCTGTATTGCTGAACTCTTGGAAAATACGTGCGAGAGTCAAGGGTGAACAAGATCAGTTTTTTCTCACATGCAATAGGCAGCATCCATTCATGATGCAACAACTTGCATGACAATCTTTCTTCTGATTTAAATAACTATAATACGTTATAGGTTTGTAGTATGGTAAAACCTGCCATAGCAGACAATACAATGTTGCTGTCATCTGAAGACTGATTTTTTTAAGGGGAGACACCCCACCTGAATAGGGCATATATGTGATAATTATGGCAAACATATTTGCCCAGTAAGAAAGAGTAGGTTAGGTTAACGGGAGTAAAAAATATGTGGAACGTTTTGGTAACAAACAACACGACTGTCACAATGGGAAAATATAGCATACTTTGTAAATGGTCCCCAGCCATTACTAGAACAGATGGTACCATAATTATTTCACTAGCCTACATGATATTGTGCAATAACATCCTTACATTTGAAATATTAGTAAATTATATATTTAATTTTTAACAGAAAATATTGTTGAAAAAATCCAATGTTTAAAAAAAATATTATGCAACTTATTATAAATATTAGGTTGTTATTTAAGCGAGCAATGTAGAATGCAGCAATGCAAACCTGATTGATATGTAATTGCTAAGTGTGAACCTTTTGATAGTAAACATGCAAAGCTATCAGAATATGGCACAAACACATTTTGAGTAATTTTTGTCAAAAAAAAAGTCTTTTGAGGTGGGGCGTCTGACCTTAACCGTGTTAACCCTTCTTAGTCCCCCCCCAGCATCCATCCATCTGTTGACAACTTTCACATTGTATACCGATTTCGAAGTTTTCAAATCCTTTCAGTATGATGCGCCTCCTGAATTCAGGTTTCTGACGATTCAGGCGTAATAGAATCATCTTTATTATTACAGCATAAAGGATAGAATTCGTAATTCCTTAATCATTTGTTATTAGCTCCGTCCATTCATGTAATCACGTACATGTAATAACATTTTCTATATTGGACACCTGCCCATAACAGACATATTGGACACCTGCCCATAACAAACATATTGGACACCTGCCCATAACAGACATATTGGACACCTGCCCGTAACAGACATATTGGACACCTGCCCATAACAAACATATTGGACACCTGCCCACAACAGACATATTGGACACCTGCCCACAACAGACATATATGACACCTGCCCACAACAGACATATTGGACACCTGCCCATAACAGACATATTGCAGTCCTGGTGATGTCCGGCAAGGACAGGTTATCTTGTAGCTATTGTGGTGCGGTCTTTCTTAGCACACTGATTCGGAGGTGATCAACTATGCAGCCTCTATAGTTTCAATTGCTACACTGTATTGAACAAAAAAGGATATATTCCTCAATGGCTGCACCGAGGTCCTCTACATCACCAGAGTTCTCAGGAGGTGCTGTAATATAACAAAACACGTTCAAAAGCTCACAGTGCCAACTTGTACATTAAAGCGAAACTAAGGTCATGGTTTTCAGTTGACAAAAACTAACTGCGTGCAATTAAAATTAAAAATATCACACCAGTGGTTCACTCTGAATGTGTTCTAAAAGTATGATAACCAGCGCAACTGATAAGTGCAATTCAACAACCAACACAAAGTCTCAATCAAGCAGGATGTTATGTCAGAAAGGGGACCAGTTTAGAAAACAAAGGCCAAAATATATTACATAAGTTGTGTTTGTACACAAACAACATGTAAGTAATTAAACAGATACCATATTCGATCTATTAAATGTACACGCCCTAATTAGTGTACACCCCCTGTTTTCATCAACGGGATCCATAATTATTGTAATTTGACTAGTGTGGAACAACTGAAAGTTGGCACCACTTTTCAGTTCTACACTAGTCACCAAATGACACCACTAGTGTTAAACAGTTACCTTATAGTCTAGAGAAAAAAAATTTGGTGTACGCTTATAAGAACAGATTCTTTGACATTTTTCCATGGTCCAATTTTTTTTCAACCATACTGTGCGCTTATTAGGTCAAATACGGTAACTGTAACTTCCTTGTAACCTTGGCTAAGCAGAGGGAAAATGTAGGACTTCGCAAAAGAAAACACGGGTACCATACAATAGGAAAGCTACATTTAAAACTAAACAATAATCTACAAGACACAATTACTTACAGTCCATCTTAAGTGCACTGGTCATCAGTTCCCTGCACTTCAAGCGAATGCCGTCTGTTGTAACTGCCACCTTTGCCGGGAATGTCTTCTGACTCCTGTCGTCACCAGATGGTGTGTTGTCTGAACTTTCACTAGGTGTCGGTGGCGTCTCCTGACTGTTGTCGCAATTGTGCAAGGACGTCGTGGAAGACATGGAGGTCGTACTGTTGCTTCGACTCAGAGGCCCGCTCGAGTTGTTGCTCTCTGTGACAAACCAATTTAATTATGATTCCTTGCCAGCAACTTATGGAATATCATCAAATCTATACTTCTTTTAAAGGTCTGGGTGAACTTGTAAAAATCATGTTATAAGCTGTGAATATCAACCTTGCCGTTCAGTACTTTCATGAACAGATTTTCTGACACACACAATATGATGCAGTAAATTTTCTGAAGTCATCAGGCCAACAGGCCCAGATTTGACACCCATAGAAAGGGGGTGAGGTCCTGTAGCTTGACAATACTGGGGCTCGCACCCCTTTTGGAAGCCAAGCTGTTCCAGTTTACACAGCTATGTATTGTCTATGTATCTACTCCAGTATATTTCCCACATCAAAACTAGACTGACTCAACACTGTGCTGCCAGAGTATGCATGTGTGTAATGTACCTGGCAGTAACTTCTTCCAGCTCTTTATGAGGGACTTGGCGAGAGAGACAACCTCGTCATTGCTACATGCCTTCCGAAAGTTGTTGACAGTCATTCCGATGCGAGTTTTCTGTTTGAAACAAACATAATCATTGATCAGTTTCTGCGGCATCAAGTGCAAGAGTGGCGGCATCATTTATGACCAGGCTTTCCACATTCATACAGGTAACTTAATAAAATAGCTGGTGGCGTACACCCAAAAGTTCCTGTATTCATGATTTGAGGCGTCCATCTGCAAAACACGTTAAATGCCAAAATAAAGATATTTTAGTTAAATGGAATAATAACAACGATTGCTTAAAATCTCAGTATATTGCATCTTGCAATAAATTTCCATTTCCACAACACTAAAAAAACTCATTACAATTCAAGTAATTACTAATTCCAAATAATGCTCTGTTCTACCAGTATGTCTCAATTAAGCATATTTTCCCTGCGATTATCCACAAGCTTCAACATGACGTCACTGATGATAAGGAAGTGCTACGAGACTGGGACTTTCCATTCATTCACCGTACTGTTGACAGCGATAGCAGCTGTTTAGAAGCGAGCATCATAATGGCTTATTGTGCTGCATTTAATTGAAATGCAAACAGTAGTAAGAATAGAGTAACATGCAGTTTATGTTCCCTAGAGAGCAAACTTTGTTCTATAAAAGCAAACTTCAAGCCGACGAAACACAGCCGGCTTTGCTTGCTTCTTGTTTCGACTGCGATCTGGACCAGAGAAGATGACAGCCCTGGGTTATCATGGTGCTAAAATCTTTTTGAAAGATGTTGTGCCAACATTATTCCCAGTAGTGGAAACTGCGTTGATGCTATCAATCCGTAGAACACAGGCAGCGACATGGGCGTCAACGACCATGGTTCACATCGGATCGTCAGCAAGCTGTCAGCGCAGATACTGGTGATGTTGACAGAGACTTCAGCCCACAACTCTGGTAACTTCGTCCTCAGAGCACAACGGGCAAAGTGATATCAGCCCAAATGATCGTGTACCGAGCACATGAAGCTTAATGTGCGTCTTACTGTGAATAAAGCATATATTCTCTCATTTGTTAATTGATTTAAACTGTTACTTTGTAACCACTTTTATAGCTTTCACTTCTTTTCGCATAAAACATGGCACTATATTTTACTGTTTTAACACGCAGTCAGTAAGACGAACAGATCATTAGAACATACACAATTCTTTGTATACGTAAAATTCATATCATATAATATATAATACTAAAAACTATACTATTACATATATTAGAATAAGTTAAGTAAGTGAAATTACAATTATCATAATATCTTGTTTCTATATTTCAGATTGTCATGTGTATCCCCAGATATTTGCTCAATTAAATGAAATACAGACCAATGGCAGTAATAAACAATTATTGTATTGTGAATACCATGGAGCCACTCGCATATGGTCTTTGATCTATACAATGTTTTTTGTTTTTGTCTTTTATTGCACGTGGCAGTTGGGCCGAATTCACCACCACCTGTCAGTGCTACTCCTGCTATTGCGATGTTTGCTTTCTGACCTCATCATGAAAACAACCACATAGAGCCACCAAATTTCTCCTCATACATTTACATACATACACATATCCCAGAGAAGATCGTAAAAGCCATACAGATAATGTATGTAAACACATCTGCAGTTGACTCCCGAAGGAGACCCTCTTGCCCCATACCTATTCATTATTGTCTTGGACTATGCATTAAGAACTGCGATTGATGACAGAGAAGGACTAACCCTAACCAGATGTGGAAGCTCCAGACATCCTGCCTCACATCTCTCTGACCTGGATTATGCCGATGACATCGCTCTGTTCGCTGACACAATACAAGAAGCAGAACTTTTACTTCATAAAGTGGAAAGTGCTTCCAAATCTACTGGACTATTTCTCAACCCAAACAAAACAAAGTACATGCATATCAACCCATCTGCTAATGATAGCGTTCATTCATCAGATGGGAATCAAATTGAGAAAGTAGAGGATTTTAAATATCTCGGATCCTACACAAACCCAGCATGACATACAGTGCAGAAAAGCACAGGCATGGGCAGCAGTTCACGACCTTGACGAAGTTTGGAGAGCACCCATATGCAGACTCACCAAACTGAAGAATTTCAGGACGACGGTTGAACTGATCCTGATATATGGATGCGATTCATGGTCACTAACACAATCAGTAGAAAATGCACTGGATTGCACCTACACAAGAATGCTGCAGATAACTCATGGTGCACCACATGACCAACCAAGAACTGTACGGCTCCCTTCCACGGATCACCACCATCGTGAGACAACGGTGTCTTCATCTGGCAGGTCATGTGATGAAGCAGCCAACAAAGTCCTGCTCTGGAAGCCCGATGGCCCTCGGAGAAGAGGTCGACCAACAACTACTCTATAAAACATACTAGAGAAAGACACAAACCTCAGCGGGACATATCTAATAGCAGCAATGAAGAACCAAAACCTCTGGAAAGAAATCATCATGTCACCACATTAAGTGGATGACATAAGTAAGTACATATGTCGTGTAGTCAAACATTACTCTTACATCCATGTAATGATAACAAATTACAAAAACAAGCTATATCGTCTATGCTTAGCTCTGAGAAGCTAGGCATGGGAAATGGCAAGTGTTTGTTTTTTAAATGTTTATATATGGAAGTAAGAGTAATGTTTTGACCATGTCACATGTGTATGGTAGATACATGAGAAGTTGGGCAGGCTCTAATACCCCGTTCACACTACAAACAGGTTTTGAGCCGGATTAGTTAATGAGCATTAACTAAGCCGGCTGAGATACCCGGTAACGTTCCCACTGCAACAGCCTGGACAGGAGTAGTTCTCATCAACTAATGCAGTTCTTTTGATTAATCATTAATGACTATAGAGTAGCATGTGGGCGGGGCACTAATTAGGTCAAATGATGCTAACAGCTACTGCTAGGGCGCAGCATCATTTTAATCCAAGATGGATGATCTTTGATCACCCGGTATTCCCGCTTAAGCGCCTTTATCTTGATGCAGCATTGGGACACTGTCCGGTCATACCCAGCCGCTACCATTCTTTCGACGATCCTGTCGAAAATGTGGCTGTTTTGGGTGGAGCCGTCCAACTGATGTTGGACCTCCTCCCCCCCACACATCAATGAAGGTGCCGACTTCGTCATTCGACCAAGTCGCCCCGCAATCTGCCACTTTTTGTATTTAATGCCACGCATGACTTGGGGGCAGCCATTGTAGATGGAGTAATACCACAATTCAATGGACGGCAATGACCGCTAGCCGCAACATCTGGCATTAATCAGGTAAAATTTAGTGCGACTTGGCGCTAATCCCATTTGCGTTCACACTAGCAATTTGAACCGGAGTAAAACTAAACCGGTGCGAAAACCCCTCAAGAAGATGGATTAGTTTAATCCGGTTTAACTCACTGATCCGGTTTAGATTTTGTAGTGCGAATGCTCCACGGGAGCGAAACCGGCTTCGCACTGGATTAAAACTGCTAGTGTGAACAGGGGTATAAGTGGTCATTTTCATGGTCAGGTCAGAAAGTAAATAAGATCGGAGCCAAAGTCTACTGACGTCACTAAACTGCTCTGAAAGAGCCAAATTCAAAGACGATTATAAGGTATCACTTGCAGCTACCGATTCAAAATAATTACACTTTACTTTTTGTTCTGGAAAATTGACATTGCCACTACTCATCATAGAAACAATGCTGAAGCATTGCATAGAAATCACTAACTGAATGTAAACCCACGTCATCAGTGACGTCACAAAACCATGTGATCGCTCATCTCATTAAGTTTTATGTGTGATATGTGAGTTAGACGCATCTAATTTTACCTATAAATAATTTTTATGTATATATTTTTTTCTGTTGGCATATAGTACATGCCATATTAAACTGTGTGTACACACTGAAAAGGCATTTTAACCTTGTTTTTATTCCCTTTCAGAGTAGTTTTGTGTTGTCACCAAGTACAAACTTGACAGTGCGGAGCCACTGCTGAAATCGACAACATATTTTTATTAATGGATTACTGTCAATGCAAACCATACTTGCACAGTATAAACCATTTCTATCACATCACTAACCTGCAGGACTTCCAGCTTCATTGGTAACTTCTTCAATGTATTCAGCATGTCCAATGCGACTGCGTGGTCCTTAAGTAGAAAATGCATGCACCATTTGAACATACGATTCATCACAGAATCCTAAACAATGTATCAGTCCCTATCAAACTGGGTGTCAATTACACTGTATCAATTCCAAACCAATTACAATTCTATCTCAAAAATAACAATTCCATATTAATCCATACTCAATGCAAAAAACATATTTTAGAGCAGTTATAATGGCAAACAAATATGATATCTGCAACATATTTTATCCTACTGATTATTTGTAGTAAATAATTTATTTGCATTTTCGGGTTCTAATACAGTAATAACTTAACTGAAATAAGGCCTTTTTTAGCATTTTAAACACCCTCCTTTAATTGTCGTAATTAATACATGTGAGAAAAACGTGATTTGGTTTATGCATATATAAATAAATTTTTATTCTTTTAAAATTTGAACCTGTCCCCTTCCAGAGATCGTCAAGTTTTTTTAACACAAGGATGGCTGGAGCTTTTACGGCTGAAGGTGGAATGGCATTCCAGTCCTGAAATATGTGTTGCGAAAATGCATATTTTCTTATGTTGAGTTTGCTGGGTGTCTTGTGTAATTTCTCTTTGTGGCCGTGTGTTGACTGAGTGTTAGTTGTGAAGAAATCATCTTTCTTTATGTCATCAATGCCATGCAGTATCTAGTATGCATGATATTACGTCATTTTTCAATTATACGTAATTGAAAATAACAATTACATTTTCACCAAACAAACAGACAGAAATGACCAATTTTATGCCGGTGAAGCAACCAACTAATTTGCCGAAGCATCCAAGAATTTTTTAAACTGTACATGGCCTCCGAGTCGTGACTGTCTTTGTGGGCTATTGGAGGTTGGAGCTAACTCAGAAGAAGCCAGCAGTAATCCCAAGTGTAGACTCCTTTGATGTCTGGTATGTGAAGGTGGCTTATATGAAGAATTGTTCAACAAACACATAACTTGATATTTACACCTAAAAACCTCTACCATCTACTACTATTACTTGGATATTTGTCATAATTACTATTATGGTCAGCGGTGTAGTTTTCGCCTCATTTTGTGATCCCGCTGGATCACACATTAAATACGTCACTAGTCCGATATTGTATCATATATCGGTCACTGGAGGTATAAACGTCTAACATATTACATAAAGCAAAAACCACACCAACCAGTATACTGTTACACCAGGCCTGATAGGCAAGCGAGATTTCATATAGGTAATTTGGATAACCTAACACGACATAATCTGAAATAGTGACACCATCATAGCATCCATGCCCTGGTCCCGGGATTTAGCTTGAACCCGTCACCTGGCGACTGTAATGCCACTAATGGAATGCGTTTTATTTGTTTTCATTTGATATGCACACTATTATCTTGATGCAACATCGGTGACGGGAACGCTAACCATAAGTGCTTAAGTGTGCGCATGTCCATTTACGCTGACAATGGGCTTAACGTTAGACGTACACATGTAAACAAGAAGCGTGACTGGGCAGAGACCACTGGCACTGTCCTGGTATGTTATCATGGCTGACTTATTTTGCATTTGTTTATTTCTTATTATATTTAGCTAACCTACCGTTGTGCCGCTTGCCACCATTTTCTCCAGTTTCTTCCCAATCTTTGCCACATCTTCCTCGCATCCCATCTTGCAATAATTAATCAGCAGGCAAACGAATTATTAAAACTCACAACAAGTTAACGTCCCCTATTAACCACTTCCGGTCGCCAGAAATCAATGGCGGACGACAGCATGATGGGACGCGTACATATCTGAATATGAAATGTAATGCAATACATTAAGCACAACACTATTATTTTTTTCTGTATTGAGAAATAGTAATACTAATACTTTATAATTTCGGGTTTTACTAATATCAGTTAACATTTCACTTCCTAGCGGAGAGGAAAGGAACTAGCTAGGGGCATTTCCAAATGGCAAACGACGGAAGGGTGGTATCAGTCAGTGGATTCTGCCAAAAGATTAGGTGTAAACCGAATTGCTATAAACTCGCGTGCATCTTTCAAAGTTGAGGATGACAGAACTAGGAATTATTATTCACATGAATTAATCAGGTACTGTTTGGCGCAATTATTCTTAAAGGGTAAATTTTTGTTTTGTTATGGTTAAATGCGTCTTGACACTTATATAAATTCTGTTAAAGTTACCGTAAAGTTTCCGATAAAAGCAGTGTGGTCTATTGTGCTTTAGAAGGTGTTGATTTTGTATATGTGATTTAAGAGGTATTTTTTTAAATGCTGTGAAGCTGTCTCGTGAATTACAAAAGATAATAGCTTGCGGAAAATTTAAGGGTTTTGTTGTTGGTGTTATTGAGATTTTGTCTTTTTATATTGTAGGTGTTTCAAAATAATGTATCAGAACACTCCCTTTGATGTATTCTTCCTGGGCATGATTCATGAAGTAAATCTTGGTGGTGGGGACAACATACGAGATCCTGATGTGCAGCTAATTGATAAAGTGGAGGAAGCACAAGTAAGATATATTTGTTATTAGAAAGTAAAAACTAATAATTTACACTTTGGAGGAAAAATTTAAATGAATGCGACTTTTCGACCCATCCATTGAGGACCTTGTTCACGCACAATATTAAGCAGAACACTGCGTGAACACAGTAGGCAGGTTGAAATGTTGCATTCTTTTAAATTTTTGCTCCAAAGTAACTGTAAAGTGGAATCTTGGAGACATGAACAATATATTTCATATATATTTGTCATTGTTTTAATGGCGGAAGGCACAGGTAAGATATATTTGTCATTGTTTTAATGGTGGAAAGCACAGGTAAGATGTGTCTGTTATATTGAGGAGGAGCCTCAGGAGGCGCAGGTAAGTTTTATTCAACAAGATCTAGATTCTAGTCCAACAAAAGCACCACATTTGGTGGTGCACATTTACTGCAATTCGGCTTGTTTTGCAGCTGTGTAAATTTATTTAATAACCATTGAAATGTAGATTTTCATTACAAGATGTGTTGTGCTGTACTCATATAACTAATAGTAATATCAATATGATGAATTGGTTACTGTATTTATTTTTGTTTACAGCTTGAGGGAAAAGTGCAGTTAGTACCAAATCCAGAAAGCCGGGCCACTGTCTCAGTCAGCAAACATGGAATCAAAATAGTGGACAAACAAAACCATGTAAGTTTTTAAAGTGTTTTGAACAGTGGTTAACTTACTATACCTTATTTTTATCGTTATGACTAGTATTCATTTGCAATCTCGATTCATACATCACATTCTGTGCTATTTATCTTATAATTTTGGATATAAATCCTACAACAGTTATATGGACATAAATAAATATTTATATACATATGAACCTTTATATAATATATATTCTTTGTCGGGTGTGGAATTCTTTATTTGGGAACAGTAACAGTGGTAAGAACATCACACATCTAGCAGACCTGGGTTAGAATCCTTGCTGCCATTTCAAAACATGGGCAGTTTTGTTCACCCAGATTGCCTTAGTTCATTCAGCTGTTTTAATGAATTCCTGGCTATAGACAATGATGGATATGTGTGAACAAATAGTACTTCATGCTGTCATTTATGCATTAATTGTGTTTTAGCAGTGTGATGCTAGGATTGCAATATAACTAACTAAAAGTGGAATAATATATATATATATATATAATACATACATAAATATCAAAATAGTAGGGGAGAGCGCACGAGTTTACACTTGTATTCTCTCATTTTCCAGCACAATATGATTGTAATTAGCACAATATATTCTAGATTTTTATATGTATGATTTAAATGAGTATTGTATATGTTTTGCATTAGCAATGTATATACAATATTATACATATACATTGCATATATAATGTTGGAAAACAATTTATTATTAATAATATGTATTTACAACATGGCTGCCTGCTTTCCAGAGACGTCACATTGGTGTTGGAATAAATAGGTCTGCCTGTGGGATGTGTTGTGTATAGCGCTTTGAGTGATCCCACAGATTAGATTCAGTGCTATGTTACAACTTACATGTATTCCTGTGTACAGGTTCTTCAGAGACATCCACTGCATACACTGGCACAGATCGTCTACTATGTTGATAGCTTCTTCAAGAGCAACCTAGCTCTAAAGATTGGCCAAGTCGGGAGAAGCGTCTATGACTGCTATGTATTCCAATGTGACAGCGAGGTAACAAAATACGTGTGCTGGAAAAAGCAGTAATTTGTTTGCTTTACTTTACCAAAGGACCACTAATACGTTATGCTGAAGTGATCTGGAAATGTATATCATCTCATGAAAGCGGTTCTTGAATTATATAACAACTTCCGTTGTTTTTATTCATACTACGTGGATAAAATATATTGGTCATATCATCTCATGAAAGCAGGTCTTGAATTATATAACCATTTTCATAAAAAAATTCTTCTTAGATTGTCAGTTTGCTTAAATTGATAACTAACAAATGTATGCAGTAACCGTTACCATTTGCAATGACAATGCTATCACCTGAATGCTTTTAATGTTTGCCTCTGTTGCAGGACCAGGCCAACTGCATATGCCAGAGTCTTAAGGATGTGTATGACATCATTACACAACGCAACTTGTGATTAGCTATGGTTAAGTAATATTTAGTCGCTAGCTTGGAACGATTTCTTCATACATCGGACAACAAAGACACATTGTGATATATTTCTGGCATTGCTGTTAAAATGCGTAAAATGCAAACTGTGAAGTAACACTGCTTTCTTTTAGCAAGAATAATGTTTTGTTTTTCGGGAAAAAAATTGTATAACATCATCCATGTTTCTTTCACAAATGAAAATATAAACTACTACCATAATATGAAATGTTTAGATACTATGTGTTATGTACATGTATGTATTAGAGGGTCTGTATATATATATATATATATGTGTAAGTTGAGTTAAACATTTATGTTTACAATAAAATTATTGTTATGTTTGTACAAGCAAATATCTGTACTAACTATATTTGTATAAAACAATAAAATTGTATTTTCTCTTTCGTAATGTAATGTAATGTATACAAAATAGTTAGAAATGCATTAGCAGAATTAAGTTTTGTGAACACAAATGATGAATACAATATTTTGCCTGCTTTACCCCAAACATCATTATAATATACACCAGGGATGGGGCAGTATTAACTTTAATTAAATTAACAATTAAATTATGTGTTGGTAGAAATGCAGATTTGATTTGTAAGTCACTTAATGTGTCATTGAAATAATATACGCTAACAGTTAATGTTTACACATATAATAACAGTATTATAATCAAATAGGTTTGTACATATTATTGTCACGACAGTACAACGTTCATATGTATTGATATAATTACTTCACTTTTATATCTCGGGAACATTGCTATTCTGAACAGTTTGTTGACTTACAACAGAAAACATTGTTGGAAAGAGATTTTCTTATACAATATCAACATACCAATCCATTTGTGCATGAAGCATGTCATCAAAGTTATAGATGCTGTTAAAATTAATTATTTGTTCTGAAAGGATTGTAAAATTGTGGCTGAAGGTTGTATGGTTTCCTCCTATATTCAACTACCAAATTAACAAAACCGGGCAACTACATACATCATTTCTATGGACCAAGTTGTTATTTATTATGCATCACTAGATCTGGCTTGCTTTTGATTCAAGTTGGCGATCTAAAAGGCTCCCAAACTGAAGCTATGCTACCTTCTCTGCATGTTATAATGTACACATGCAAATTGTAGATGCGTAGGTCTAATGACCCATAGGTTAACTTTGCTGCAAGTTACCAACCCCAGGTGTTTACTTTACAAGGGATTTGCAGAAGCCATGATTAGCCATAACTTATTACCCTAAGAGGACATTCTGTTGCCTTGACCTTCTCTCCAATTCATGCCTGCCTGAAGGACCAAATCCTACACCAGTTGGTACAGTGTCTATGTTCTCCCTCCCATTCACACATGCCTGAACCTGATCTTTCTCGGGCTAGTGGCTGGAATAGCGACTGCAGGCCTTCTGGAGACACCTGGTAACATGGCTATGAACTAACCAGTAATACCAACTGTTAAATGAGCACTTCATTGAGACTTATTTGGGAATCTGTAAATTAAATTAATCCCTTTTGGTAAAGTTAATTAACTAGCCTTTCTTGCCAAGTTAATAAATTAACTTGAGTAAATTCAATAACATTTGAAATTAAGCCATGTCTGATGCACACCAACTCAAAAACATGTCACAGGTCTGCATTCTATTGCACCATCCATAGAGACCATTCCTTATTGCTGTCACGTTATACCATTGTCATTATTTCTATGTTTTGTAGTGAAGGTTAAACTTTATTTTGTCCCTGTCTGACACCACAGGCTGCAAATAACAGCAAATTTTAGAAACTATTTGGATGGAATCTCTATTAAATTTCCTGGTAGTGTGCAGGATTTCCTCCTTGCAGCCAGTGGCTTCCGACTACATCAAGTACCCCTGGCAGATCGACCTGTTGAAACACTGATTTTTCAGTTGCTTTGTTAAACAATAATATTGCTTGCTGGAATCTACGGGGCTCGCATATGGGAACTTTAATTGGTGGTGGACCTGTTGCTTCTCAGCTGTCTGGTTCCCAGAAACATGTTGACCAAGACAGCACATGGGACGAAATACAAATAATTTGGCGTACTTTCATACAGTACATATGTGCCAGGTGTGGTAATAACCCTATCGCTGGCTTGCGACAATGCATTATTTAAGAAGCTACTTCTGCAGCCAGGTGGCCACAGCCTCATACATTACCTGATAGATGGCAGCACTGGCTGGCATCAACAACAGAACAACCAGATATATTCGACCATTTATCACAGGAAGTCCTACATGCTATTGAATACCAAGTGTACAGTAAGACCTGCTAACACCTTGAATTCTACACTTGATTAAACTTGCAGCATAAAGGACACAGTTTACAGTGGGCAGATTTGTCAGTTCAAACTATTTTGCTCTGCACTGGTTTAACTGTATAGAAACCAGACTAAATAACCATACAACCATGATGTATTAGTAAGAGTTATTGTGCAATGTTCCCTTTTTAATGACATTATTAAAATGAACATAACATCAGTATTAACATCAGTATTAACATCAGTATTAACATCAGTATTAACATCAGTATTACAACATGTATTTGCCTTGGAAATGTAGGTTTTGATTTGCCAGAGACAAAAGTACACCAAAATGGTGTCACATACATAACTGCTATGTTAGTACCTATAAATACAACTATGATGTAATGTGACATGTGCACCATTCGGGCAAACATTGTCTAATGGCCATCAATGCAATTAAGCTGCATGACAAGTTATCAAGATCGCAAAAATATGTAGAGTTCAGACCAATTTTTTACAATGTCATAGGTGTTCCTAAATAAATATGAAGTTCCATCACATGCAGTCCAGACCTGATGGAAGGATATCACACCAGTTATATTAAGTAAATAAGTGATGTTCAGAGCTATGTATTCATAAATGGTAACGTGTTCCATAACATACACTTCAGAATATGTTAAGCGTACCATTTTTGTCTTTATCCATTTTAGTAAATGTTCTGTGAAATTACATTTTGGATCAAATAAACAAATTGCTAATCATTGATACACACAATAATCATAGCAAGTCCACTTTCTGTGAGAAGCACCTGTTGTCTTAGCATTCCCTTGGCTTAGCCATAAACAGTTGAATGTTAACTAAAAGCGATTATGTTTCCATATGAGCACTACTCACTCTTCTAGCCAACTTTGGCTAACGTTGTAAGAAGATATCTTTACATTGTGCTGTGATAACAATAGGTGATAATAGACGATAATAGGTGATAACGCCTATCAATAGTAGTAACTGGACATATTTACATGAAGATTAGCACAGGTGCCCCGACTATTTTCATATAACTTTCTAATAATATACAACAGTGGACCCGGTACTACTCTTGCCTTGACCAGATGGGCAAGATATGGTCGTATTCTCCGGTGGTCATATGAGGTTCTCGTGTAAATATCTGGTTATATTCATAGCAAGTTTTACAATGGTTGAAATAGATTTTGGCGTGCACGTGTATGCAAACACGTTGAAGGTTACTTTTGCAGTGTCTGTTCAGGGCGCATGTGCATAAAGTGGGACAAACATAACAACATGACAGACATTATGCAGTACATCAATACCAGCATCGTTATTACATATATACTATATTCAAATAAATGTGCATGTGTGCACTGACATCACTGTGGCATGGTTAGTTTATATACATCTACCACCTATGAACGTAGCGTCTGTACGTTTCCACCAATGTACTAGCACTGGTTCGAGGAAGCCTATTCAGGATCAATTCGTGTCCGATCCGAGTCAGTGTTCAACTGGTAATTAACAGAAACATCTACAACCGGCAAGAGACCGCTCGAGTAGTTGGCCATTGAGACACACTGGGCATGATAATGCACTGAGCACAACCGGAGATGCCTATTGATGATCGTTTAGTTGCTCTCGTGAACAATTATCACACCTGCGCACGTGAGGTCACCATAACTGGGCTCCCGCATTGTCCGATCCACAACTGCTGTGTTGACAAAATAACACGTCAAAGTCACGCCCCAACATCATGTGGATTTCGGCAGATATGTATCAGACACTTTACTTTTCAGATTCACACTGCTACCCATGTTCTCAATGTCATGCGATATGGCGTTCAGGGCGCGATCATAGTCATCAATGCTACCCCCGTCAGCCACCCCGGTGCTACCGAACCCCCGCTGTCGGTAACCCCTCGAAACAGCAAGAGACGCATCCTGGGTACAGCCCAGGCCAATACGCTCGAGAAAGGTTTCAAAGTAAGCAGCATCCTTCTCCGGTATAAAGGGTTGCATTCCTGAAAAACAATATACATGCTACAAATATAATAACACATTTTTTGCAAACTGTGAAAGACTAAAACTTGGCATAACAGGTGCTTAGGAAAGCGCTAACAAAGAGACAATATCAAAGCACTCTTGTACTCTTAGTTATGTGGAATGACAAATGCTACAAATATAATAAAAAATTTTTTGGCAAACTGTGAAAGACTAAAACTTGGCATAACAGGATCAACCATCAAAGATGAATGGTTATTTTCCTAACAACCAGGAAGCTACCTGGTCGTAGGTGTTTAAGTTTGAATCATCAGTGACATACAAAACCTTTGCTCACCACTCTTACTAAAATATATAATTATGAATATGTATGAAAAGGTTCATAAGAAACATATCAAATACAAATATAGGCGGCTTCTACAACAGCGACCAAATTTGGCCTTATTAGGAGTCTACCATTCCATAGTTTATCTCAAATTAATTTTATACAGCTCAACGTATCGTTTACTTAGTGCTTGTTTTTTTCCATTTAAAATACTGTATGACTGTTAAAACTGCTTCCTCAACTGATTTAGCCTATCGCAAATCCCATTCGTTAGTGTCCAAATATGTAGTGTGTGAATAGGTTATGTAACATCCGCAATTGATTTAATTTTTAAAATGCCTACTTTTGTTCAAATCATTGAAAGAATTGACTTTAGTCATTAGATCTAGTAAGGATCAAAATAGTGGATATCCAAAATGGTAAACACTGTGTGGGTCAATGCTGATCATGGATGTGACCTCCATCCTCTCACCGATCACATGACAAAGTTAAAAAATTTCACCAAGGAAGAAAATCATGATTTTTCAACATTTAGATTTTCACTTTAGTTAACGCTTGAACATTAACTAATTTAATAGTTTGTCTGATGATTTCACAAAAACTACATACAAAACTTGCACAAACGAGCTAACATGTTGCAGTGGATACTAGGTAGATTTGGTATTTCTAAAAAATTAATTTAAAATGAGACTTAAAAAAAACTCAAACTGATTAAGCACCTTAGGAATTATTTTTTTTATAAATAAATATTTCCTGATTCCGATCACTGTCCACACCACTGCCCATGGACCATATTTTGGGATGAAGGCAAAAATTGGGAGTTCGCTATAAATATAATGTTGCCCATAGCACCTCACCTCAAAATGAATGCATGCATTTTATAACTGTGTATATAACTGATTATATTTAGCTGTTACATAATGGTCACTTAGACACCCCACCCCATATAATGCTCCATATCGATTACCAAGACACCCTCACTCCTCTCTAAGTATGACATTTTTTATGCATTCTCCCCTCGACAGATGTAGTATCAGACGTGGACAGACTGTTTCACTCACCGGCCAGCATGTGCTTTCTGTTTGGCCCGTATAGCTCCAGGACTTTGTCGCAGAACTCGGGGAATGGCAGGTTGGTGTGCCAAGCCTTCAGCAGCTTAGCAAACTGTCGCAACTCATCTGGATTCAACTTTGTTTGCAGCTGGAAACATGCGACGCATATTAGCAACTACATTTACCAACAATTTCAAGGAGAACAGAATTCATGTAGTTGTATATTTATAATAATCCATAATACGTGTCCATTAATGAATATGTTATGTAATATATGTATAAAAGTGCATACTCATTGGACATCTTGCCATTTTCCAACAGATTTTTTAACTGCGCATAGGTAAAAATAAATTTTTTTTCCTGACAATTTCATCAATATTAAATAACAAATTAGCACAAATGAGCTAGCATGTTGAAGTGGATAACATATGTCAGTTTTTTGTATAATGATTCTAAAATGATTTTCTTCAACCACAACTATTTTGATTACCTACTAAACATTTTGACTGCCAGCCTCAGGAATACTAGGACGGCAAGTTCTTCCTCTGCTCACGAGTTGTCTTGGTAAGCAGGCCGTCCCATATATGACTCAATCTATATCCCCCCTCATCTCAATTCATGACTGGAGTTGTCTTTCAGATCCATATGGCCTCTTTGATCCATCTTGCATTTCTGTTAAGCTGTCAATCACTTTTGACCTCTCCCAGTGTATGACGCAACTGTGCCTGTCTACATGGTCTGTTATTGTAAATAAATGCTCTATCACCGTTCACACTCTCTTCTGTTCCCTGGTAAATCATCTGGTTGTGATATTTTCAACCTCCTTTTTGTGTTCTTCTAGTCTTGTTCCAAATGTTCTCCCAGTTTTGTCGATATATGTGTGGTATACACAGTCTGTTTACTATCTTCCACTTTGTCCTTTGGATGCACTAGTATTCTCCTGATGTTTTGATGAGGTCTAACCGATGTAGCAATCTCTTGGCGTTTTAAAATCAGCTGTATAGGAATTCCTGATGAAGGCTGCCGATGGCGGTGGTTGAAGAAAATTGTAATTTATATATATATATTATATATATATATATAAATTACAATATATATTTATATACATATATTATATATATATATATATATATAAATATATATATACAAACTTGATGAAAATTTTCATGAAGATTTTTAAATGAGACGAGCGAGAACTTTAATTGTGAGGACAGCTTTAGATGAGGTGTTCCACTGTATACATGTCAGAGACGAACCTTATCCATGTACTCCTGTATGAGGTCGCAGGCTGCGGCGCTCAGTTCAGAGTCACTCCTCTGTACTGGTGTGCCACTGTGTCTCCTGTACGTACTCGGCAGAGACCTCGTTGTTCCTGTTGATACAGTCCCTAAGTTCTTATCCAACTCCAGACTTGATTGTGACAAGCTGCAACGATAAATAATACTGTTCCATTGTCACATTGATAGAGGATGTTTAACATCTTGTAATAAAATGATATATTTGTATCAGATTTTTTACTTCCAGTTTTACAAAGCGGAATTAAGTGCTTCACACCATAAATTAAGTGGTGCCTTCTTTTCAACAGCCATGGGAAATTTACCAAAGTCGCAATTGCTTTGTGTATATATACAAAAAATAAATAATGAGAACTTAATCATTTAATGGTTTCCTACAATACTTAATAGTCTGAACAAAGTACTATATGCATCACTTACAATGCTAAATTATTTGCTTCTGTTTCTCTTCTTGGAGACGAGTTGCAGGATCGATCTGTTAAACAGAGGCATGACTTGAATAAAGTCTGTAAAGGCACCTAACTTAATGTACAATGTAATTGTAAAGTCATGTTACACAGCAGTGTACAGTATAAACTATATCATGACTGTCCAAATGTGGTTTAATGAACCACAATTTTGCAGATATAATTTGACCTTCAACTGTTTGTGAACATCGACCTTGCGTTTCAGTATGTTCAAGAACAGCTGTCAACAAGTCCCAATACCCGTGGACAAAGTTTACTAGCATCAGGCGTTTAGGGGATCACGTAAATAAAACTACGGTGCCTCCGCATGCAATGTCATCAGGCATTTAGGGGATCACGTAAATAAAACTACGGTGCCTCCGCATGCAATGTCATCAGGCATTTAGGGGATCACGTGAATAAAATTACGGTCCCTCCGCATGCAATGTCATCAGGCATTTAGGGGATCACGTGAATAAAACTACGGTGCCTCCGCATGCAATGTCATCAGGCGTTTAAGGGATCACGTGAATAAAACTACGGTGCCTCCGCATGCAATGTCATGAGGCATTTAGGGGATCACGTGAATAAAACTACGGTGCCTCCGCATGCAATGTCATCAGGAGTTTAGGGGATCACGTGAATAAAACTATGGTGCCTCTGCATGCAATGTCATCAGGCGTTTAGGGGATCACGTGAATAAAACTACGGTGCCTCCGCATGCAATGTCATCAGGCATTTAGGGGATCACATGAATAAAACTATGGTGCCTCCGCATGCAATGTCATCAGGAGTTTAGGGGATCACGTGAATAAAACTATGGTGCCTCCGCATGCAATGTCATCAGGCGTTTAGGGGATCACGTGAATAAAACTATGGTGCCTCCGCATGCAATGTCATCAGGTGTTTAGGGGATCACGTGAATAAAACTACGGTGCCTCCGCATGCAATGTCATCAGGCGTTTAGGGGATCACGTGAATAAAACTACGGTGCCTCCGCATGCAATGTCATCACAGTAGTTAGACCCAAACATTAATAGTAAACATACAATGGTAAAATTATATTTTTGAAAATTGCGTTTCATTATGACACATTTGGGTGGTGAAGATGTTTGACTTGATACAATCTATACACAACATGATTTTACAATGTTCAGACTGTGTACCTGTGATGTACAAATAATACAAAGACAGACAAGAACAAATATGTCTTTACTGCAGTAATTCATAAACAAAAAATATGTAATACAAATAAAAGTTTTATTTTGCAGTGTTTTAATTACTCTTTAGTAGCAAATCGCACCCTGTTTTCGGCAAGTAATAGTTTACTTGTCTTCAAGGTACAAGATGTAACTTAAGTGGGATCAACGATGATGTGAAACTACTGACCGCCTGCGACTGTGGACGAAGCGATGGACATGCTCATGGCCGCTTCGCTGAGTTTGTTGTCAAGAAACTGCATAGTTGCTTCTGTGTAGACGAGCTGGAAACACTGTCCTACAAGAGAACATAACTCCTCGGCCCCGTCCTGTATGATCAAACACAACATCAGGGTTTATGTCTATCAGGTTAATCTTTTATTAATATATATTGTGATGTTGCGATATTGGGATACCATACGCCTCCTTAGATTTCTCTATTTCTGTGCAGTTTGGAGGTTTTGCAGCGCAATAAATATAACCCACACGATAAAGCATACACCATATATAGTACAATCACAACCAACAATTCTGCTTTCAGCAAAACTGATATGCATATATCTTACACAGCATAGCTAGGTAGTTGTATATGTACAGTTTGTTACAACTTGTTATCAATCCGTTAGCTTATCAATCTACTTATTTGAAGTTTATTAATACAGTTGTTTGTTTTTATCTGACATATTAAAATGAGACCAACAAAATAAATGATGCACATCTACTCTGAATAAATGAGTACCCCGGTAATTAAAGAGTAAATAATGAAATTTATTCTATTCACGTTCCATCAAAACGTTGTGAAGCATTGTGGATCCCTACTCAAAATACATACTTTATGATGAACAACGACATAGCGTAATCTAGAAAGAAGCCACAACTTCAATCGATGTCTGAAACAGCGACAAGGGAAACCTACCTTGCTGTTACAGTACAGCACGGCGAGTTGACACGTCATCTTCTCGCGGGCTGACTCCGGCATATCGTCCTCTCCCACTGTAATGTAATAATAAAATAAAACAGTTACTAAAATGTACAGTGGTTAAATATAGTATTATTTACATCATAAAATAATGTCCCTGAGCACACACATGAAAGAATAAATGCTACTAGTTAACATGTAAATGTACACCTCGTATTACATTTTGCACTGCTCATTACTAATTACTGATCTTGATACACTACATGAAATTGGTTAAGAGGGTTAGCAGGGCTTTGTTTAGTGTCTATCTATTTTTCCCATTGTTTATTTTCCAATCACAGTTTATAAGGACTTGGAGCGCATGCGGACATGTTTACGTTACGATGACTGAAGCGCCACCTGGTGAATACGAAGTTGCCTAAGTTGCACACGGTCGATGTTATTCAAAGTTTCATGTAGTGGAGAAGGGGGATCTGAGGTTAAATTACATAGTATGTTGTACATCGATGTTTTAATATTATCCATTAATTAACACGGTTCCTTGATGCCATGCTGCAAACCAAAGTAGCTACAGTGAATATACATATCTCGCAACTTTCCCACTTTTAGCATTAATTTCTGCTTTTTGGCCCAATTTCCTTTCTACTTCTTAGACTCATAAATGTCCAGCTTTCTCAAAATACTGGACATGTACCATACTTGTTTTTTATCACTAAAAATACTCATATTTATTTGATAATAATTTTGGCTTAGCATTGAGTTGGTGGGAAGATTTTAACATATTTGTTTTATCTAAAACTAAAAACTATATAATTATGTAGTGTAATAATGATCAGCAGACGGTGCTACATGTATCATGATGGATTTCATTATGAAGAAAATGCCATCAATGAATGTGACGAACATGCGTTGGGTAACAGCCAAGATTATACAGCATAATGAATAAAATTAAACAAAATAATTTTGCACTTACTGAATTTAATGGCGAGCATGTGAAAGTCATCGTCCTTTACATAGCAGATGGCGGCGATCTCATGGATCGGGATTCGGAGCAACAGCTCCTACAAGGAACGGGAACACAATTATTTATGTACAGGTCACAAATGTTCATAGAGGAACTATATTCCCAAGGAAGGGGAACATATGCTTTCAACAGCAGATGTTAGACATGGTTAGAAAGCATTGTCGATGGCGCATAAGTTATGTTAACTTTTTACCAGATTGATAACCAAAACCAGGATTAAAATCTACAGTCTACAAGTCAAAAACCACATTTAAGGCCAAGCTTATGAGTTATGTTCAGTCATTATCTGTTTTTGTCTCCATGTGGTTCAGTTGAAACCATGCACAATACGGATATAAATGTTTGTGTTTACTGCTCAATTGTGTTGCTCTTGAATTAATGCGTTCTCATATTTGCTGGTGCTGTTGGCTGGGAAATCACACAAACTTGAGAATTTCCTTATTATGCTACATTTATCATTCAAAACCAGGAAATCCTGATCAGCACCAGAAAATGCATAACAAACTAAACAAAGTTATGAATAATAACAGTTATGCTTAAGTTCATGCTCTCGCCACAGTTGGTGCTTTTGTCCTGTAAACGAGGCATATGAAATAAGGACTGAAAATCATGATTATATACCTCCTGACCGTCACGCTTCGATACCTTCACATTGTGTGCACTGAGACAGAACACTACATCATGTTCGTATGACGTCTGCCAAGGTATATGCCCCTCTCTCTGTAACAGAAGAAAACTTCTAAACAGAAGAACAAAAGGCCACGATACTTGCAGATTTACAGTAGCCACCAGAGGCAATAAAAGTTCTCAGCCTAAACCAGGAAGGTGCACAAAACTATTGTTGAACAAAAACTAACACCCCAGACCAGGAAGGTGCACAAAACTATTGTTGAACAAAAACTAACACCCCAGACCAGGAAGACACAAGAGAAAACTGCTGAAATACACCAGGAAGACACGAAAAAACTGTCAAATAGATGGATAGTTTGTAAAAAAAATTTAGTGTTAAATAAATGGAGACTTTTTCAAACCAAACATCACACCTTAAAAAGGGAAGTTCATAAAGCACAGTTTGCAGTCACTAGGGTCACTCAACTTGTGAAACCAACTTTCATTTCAGCCCCTCCCAACACCAACTTGACTTCTCTGGGAAGAATTCAGTCATGCTACAATTACTGTGCAGACTGTTTTGTCACATATATCCACCGATGTCCATAGCCACGTACTCACTTATACAGCTGTGTGAATTAAGGCAATGTGGTGTCAATGAAATTGGCCAAGCTTCGACGTGGCAGCAAGTGGCTTTGAACCATAGTCTGTTCAATGTCAATGTTCCAACCACCGCTGAGTTGTCAGACACGTTGCATATAGTTAATCTCCATAACAAACATTATCATTCAATGTACACATGGCTGTTTATGCATAACATGTACAATACTATAGCCAGGTACATGTCCACGTACAAAGTTTAGTCTGTCAGTGAAGATCTTACAGCGGACATTTATTTGGGGTAAATACCTACATTTTAATGACATACATAATTACATGCAAACACGCAAGCACACATACACACAGATTTGAGTGAACATATGCCATCATTAATATTCAGTATTACATAAATTTGGTAATGAGATATTAGTAGCATAAAACAGTTAAATTGTTCATAAGAAATTAGCATTATCCAATTCTCATTAAGCTATTACATTGGAGACAATTGTATTATATTGTAGTATTCTGTTATTATCTTATCTCTATTTGTCTAGACAAAGCACATCTCCCACCTTTGTACAATGATAGAACAATGGCTGACTGACAGAAGACAGCGTGTCTCAAGTCTCAAGTGGTTTACTCCAAACAGCCCAAACTTGGGCTAACGCAGGAGTTTGTGGTGGACTGTGCGCATGCGCTGTGGGTGGTACATTCGATTAAAAGACTAGTATCATTAATGTTGCTGAAATGGTTTTTATCTGATAGTTTTATTTATTTTATGTATAGGATGTTTAACGAAACTTTTTAATAGGTTGGTTGTGTGTATGGATACTGTCGCTGCCTTGCCATATGCACACATAGACAGTCTCCATACCCATACCATGGATAAGTTTATGCTGAGCACTGTGTTTTAAAGGCAGTTTAGGTGAGGAGGTGTGGTGAAAGGGAGTTCCATAATAGCTTCTTGAAATGATTTTGGGTTTTTTATGTTGGTAATTTTTGGTGGAATCATATTCCATATGCGAATGGCTCTGGGATAAAATGAAAAGACCATTGCATTTATACGACACTTAGGGGCTATGTATTGTCCACGGGTTCGAGAGCGAGTTAGTAGGCCTGGAGGGGGGGGGGTGATCTCAATAATGTTGTTTAGAATTTTGTAGAAGGTAGTGGCTTGTTTGATAATGCGCCTTCGTTCGAGGGTTGGCCATCCAAGGGCAGTAATTAGATCTGCTGGATTTGTGTTCCGTCTGTAATAATTTTTAACAAATCTGGCAGCAGAGTGTTGCACTCTTTCAAGGCTTTTAACTTGTGAAAAGGTGTGGGGATTCCATATGGTTGAAGAGTACTCAAGTTTTGGCCGGATTAGCATGTTGTAGGCTGTTTGTTTAACTTCGGGTTTACATGGGCCAAGAGTTCGTTTAATCATGCCTAAACATTTAGAAGATTTTGAAGTTATGTCAGTGACGTGATTTGTCCAGGTTAATTTGGAATCCAATTTTACTCCGAGGTATGAGTGGCTGGATACGGTGGATAATGGCTGGCCAGAAAGCAAGTACTTGTGTGTGCTGGGTTTAGTTTTGTTTGTTATTGGAAGGTGGACGTAGTAGATGGGGAGGTTTCAAACTGGAAATCAGTTTTGAGAAGGGTACCACAAGGTTCAGTATTAGGATGTTTATTATTCTTAATATATATCAATGACTTGGATGATAATATAACAAGGAATGTGCTGAAATTTGAGGATGACACAAAAGTTTTTAGAAAGGTTAACATTGTTGGTGATAAACAACATTTACAAAACGATCTAGATAAATTAGTTAAATGTTCTGAAAAATGGCAGATGTTATTCAATTTTGGGAAATGTAAATGCCTACATACAGGACATGGGAACTTGGATGTAAACTATCAAATGGGAGATACTGTTCTAGGTACTACTTCAAAAGAAAATGACTTGGCAGAAACAATAAATGCCGATATGAAAGTTTTTACACACATTGTGGCATTGCAGCTTCAAAGGGTAATCAAATTCTTGGGTTGATTAGGAGAAATACAACACACAACAAAAAAAGCTAATTATGCCTCTGTATCAAGCAAGGCCTCATTTAAAATACATTTATACAAGCATGGAGATCATTTCGTAAGAAGGATATAGATACGCTTGAATGAATACAGAGGAGAGCAACTAAAATGATTCCAGAACTGAGAGACCTTAGTTATGAAGAACGCATAAAAGAATGTGGTAAACAACCCTAGAGACAAGGAGGTTAAGAGGAGATCAAATTGAATTTTTTAAGATATTAAACGGGTATGAAAATATTGATAGAAATATTTTTTCTCACTCAAGAAAAATAGTAGAACTAGAGGAGATGAGGTAACATTAGTAAAGGAGCAGTGTAGATTGGTGGTTCTCATCAAGTCATCCAGGGCTTCTAGAGAATCTCCACAGTTAGATGGTATTTTTTATTTGCCTATCTAACTGTAACAAGGACAGCCGTAGATAACAAACACAAATTAATGTTGGTTTTGCGAACCACCACCAATGGAAGCTAATGCACAATTGACAGAAAAGTTTCATTCATCAGCTTTGCTAAATAATGGCCTTGATGTTTAGACAGGCGAGAAACGATAAATAAAAACTAATTTTAAAAATGATATATATTGATTCACACTTTTGCCAGTTACCCGATGTAACAATCAAAATCAATTCTTTCGATGATTTTATCAAAAGTGCGCCCTCGTTTACTAAACCGACTGTGCAGTTTTTTTAATCTATTCACAGACAGATCTGAACATCACTGAACATGATTCACAATGGTCGATATGAATTGAAGAACAGTCTAGTCTGGTGTTGGATTAATGGTTCCCACTGTTTGGTGGTGATTTTCTGACCCAGAACCCTACTTTAAGACGCGTGTGGACAGCTGTCTCAAACATGTAAGCCCATAATCCCTTGCTTTAATTATGCTGTGTTTGCTTGACCAACTGGTGACCCATGGAAGTGCAAGGAGATGGTATTTATGGCAAGACCCCCCCCCTCCTCATGGTTCAGATCTTGGGTCCACCTGATTAAACCCAGGCAAGAGAGATCTGGGTGGAGTTTGGGTGGAGTTTGGGTGGAGTCGCACCTTGTCAATGTGTATTACTTCCTGATGACTTGGTAATAATCTAGTGAGAGAAACCACCGAACTAACTGCTGCTGCTAAATCGGCTGGCAGATAGCATGCTCACATTACAGGGCCGACATACTGATTCTAGAGCAGGTTTGTTTTTTAAATAATAAAAAATTGGTCTTTCATGTTCCTCCTGTTAAAACAAATTATAATTTCTCGTTTGGAGGAAGCAACTTGACTGTGGAAAATACATACATCCAGTTTAATACATCCAATAATTTTACCACATCGAAAATTAGATCTGTCCTGATTATAGCAACAAAGTAATTAACACCAACAAAACTTATACCAAGATGGTATTTACACATAATTTACATTTTGTCTTTTGAGTATGATCAATTAAGATGCTTTGGTTTTAACTAAACTAATTGTGTATCGCTAAACTATTTAAACTTACTCAGTCAAATTATACATCTAAATACGTACTATTAATACTACTCCGTAAACAGCTTAAACCAGGTGACTGAACTAGACACAACCCTGGGCATACTGTCTACATTCACACATTACAACAGCGATACTGTTAGCTTGCCATGATGTGGACCAGTTATTGCCCAGTAACTGTCGTCTGGGCATCACTTAGGAGCTTCACGCAACTGACAGGAAGGACTCCACCCAAACTGAAATGGTTGTGAATATAAATATATGGCAAGTCATACAGTACAACGCCGTCAAGACGGCCACAGAAATTACTTCTGCTCACAACTTCTGTCAAAACATTGTACCAAAATTGCAGTATCACAACAGAGTGCAGTTGATTCTAAACAATGTTTTGTTACCATGATCAGAAACCAATCAGGAGATTTCAAATACGATCTTAGTGGTGTCTAAAGATTTTCCAGTGTTGATTTTATAAATTCCCTGAATTAGTTATTACGATGTCAAAACAAATTTTCAATTAAATATAACAAAACATTGTAAACTGTACATGTTTCTAAATGTACACAAATTATATGCACATAAGACTTAACATGTAGGTCAAGTATTTATTAAAATTAAAATTATATGCAATAAATGCTTTGCAATAATAATAATAACAGCAATAGGTTTTTATATAATGCCTGAATCCACTTTTGTGATTTTTCTTTTGCAATTTAGACCCACACTTCTACAAATGTATACAACATAAAAGCTACAAATGAAAGTATTCAGAGTTTTCTTCAGCTGTACAGCAGGAAGAGCTTTAAACCTGACACCTTGTCTAACCATGACAGTCACTGGTGTGTTGACCTACCAAACACCCTTAATCACTCTAGTCAGCGTACACCCCACAGAGTTAGACTAGCTGATAATTTGGTTTAGGTAACAATTATACAGTAATGACAGAAGAATGTGGATGTGGACATGACAAATTAAGTCAGATACATGTTAAATAAAACACTTTTCTGTGTACTTAATCATCTGAAACTATAGCTACCTTCTGAAAAAAAACTCAAGACAAGTTTATCAAAATTGCATTTCTATGCTAAATCATTGATGGTCCTTCACTCTGAGGATGACTTTTGTGCGTCCCTGTTCATGATATCATGCTTAATGATTCTGGTTTCTTGCACCTCTGAGCTCGGGTTCCTGAGGATTCAGGTGTCATTGAAGTTTTACTATAATTATTATGAAGTCAGTTTGTAGCCTACCTGCAGGGGATCTACTATGTACACCTTTCATAATGAGTATTTAAATTTGTTATGTAGGCTTTGCAATGCAACCAATGCAAACACCAACAGATTCCAGCTACAACTGACTTCAGCCACAAATGACTCCAGCCAAAACCAACTTCAGCTACAACCAACTCCAGCCACAACCAATTCCAGGCAGCCAGAACCGACTTCAGCCACAACTGATGTCAGCCACGAATAACTCCAGCCAAAACCAACTTCAGCCACAACCAACTTCAACCACTACAAACTCCAGCCACAACCAACTCCAGCCAGCCACAACCGACTCCAGCCACAACCGACTCCAGCCACAACCGACTCCAGCCAGCCATAACCGATGTCAGCCACAAATGACTCCAGCCAAAACCAACTTCAGCCGCAACCGACTCCAACCACAACGAACGCCACCAGAAACTGACGCAAACACAAACATTCTTTCTGTACTGTAAAAAAAGTGGGAAAAGGGAGGCACGAAAAGGTCAGCACAACTTTTTTTGCCGATAGAAAACTAGTCTTTTTTGCTGTAATAGGTTGTGAAACTATGTCAAGCTTCCTGACAGATCTGCTATTTTCACAGAGTTAACACACTAAAGGTGATAAATGACATCACAACTAAGGTCATCACTCTCAGAATTATAATGTGTGAATAGATTCAAAGATTGAATAGTAAATCGTTTGGCGAAGGTGTGTGATTAATGTACAAACTTAAGTGATATTACATATAGGAAGAAGGATGTACAGTCAGTGTAAATGACTAATGGGTGTGCTAACAGCGGGGACAGGAACAGTTCCTGTATGTATAACTTTAGCTTACATATCCTGTAATGACTACTAATTAGTGGTTATAAAGTAGAAAGGCAAATGTAACAAGAAACTTGTCTCAGCTACCTAAAAGGGGCAAATTTTTTGATTTCTATTTCAATTGTTTGTAACTGTTTAGAAATTTTTTTCTGCCATAGAAACTACAAGATTGTGAAGAATCTGACACAATGAAAGACAGTTCACTGTGACCTGATGGTAGTATTTCATTATCACCTATTATTACAAGATTGTGAAGAATCTGACACAATGAAAGACAGTTCACTGTGGCCTGATGGTAGTATTTCATTATCACCTATTATTACAAGATTGTGAAGAATCTGACACAATGAAAGACAGTTCACTGTGACCTGATGGTAGTATTTCATTATCACCTATTATTACAAGATTGTGAAGAATCTGACACAATGAAAGACAGTTCACTGTGGCCTGATGGTAGTATTTCATTATCACCTATTATTACAAGATTGTGAAGAATCTGACACAATGAAAGACAGTTCACTGTGGCCTGATGGTAGTATTTCATTATCACCTATTATTACAAGATTGTGAAGAATCTGACACAATGAAAGACAGTTCACTGTGGCCTGATGGTAGTATTTCATTATCACCTATTATTACAAGATTGTGAAGAATCTGACACAATGAAAGACAGTTCACTGTGGCCTGATGGTAGTATTTCATTATCACCTATTATTACAAGATTGTGAAGAATCTGACACAATGAAAGACAGTTCACTGTGGCCTGATGGTAGTATTTCATTATCACCTATTATTACAAGATTGTGAAGAATCTGACACAATGAAAGACAGTTCACTGTGACCTGATGGTAGTATTTCATTATCACCTATTATTACAAGATTGTGAAGAATCTGACACAATGAAAGACAGTTCACTGTGGCCTGGTGGTAGTATTTCATTATCACCTATTATTACAAGATTGTGAAGAATCTGACACAATGAAAGACAGTTCACTGTGGCCTGATGGTAGTATTTCATTATCACCTATTATTACAAGATTGTGAAGAATCTGACACAATGAAAGACAGTTCACTGTGGCCTGATGGTAGTATTTCATTATCACCTATTATTACAAGATTGTGAAGAATCTGACACAATGAAAGACAGTTCACTGTGGCCTGATGGTAGTATTTCATTATCACCTATTATTACAAGATTGTGAAGAATCTGACACAATGAAAGACAGTTCACTGTGGCCTGATGGTAGTATTTCATTATCACCTATTATTACAAGATTGTGAAGAATCTGACACAATGAAAGACAGTTCACTGTGGCCTGGTGGTAGTATTTCATTATCACCTATTATTACAAGATTGTGAAGAATCTGACACAATGAAAGACAGTTCACTGTGGCCTGATGGTAGTATTTCATTATCACCTATTATTACAAGATTGTGAAGAATCTGACACAATGAAAGACAGTTCACTGTGGCCTGATGGTAGTATTTCATTATCACCTATTATTACAAGATTGTGAAGAATCTGACACAATGAAAGACAGTTCACTGTGACCTGATGGTAGTATTTCATTATCACCTATTATTACAAGATTGTGAAGAATCTGACACAATGAAAGACAGTTCACTGTGGCCTGGTGGTAGTATTTCATTATCACCTATTATTACAAGATTGTGAAGAATCTGACACAATGAAAGACAGTTCACTGTGGCCTGATGGTAGTATTTCATTATCACCTATTATTACAAGATTGTGAAGAATCTGACACAATGAAAGACAGTTCACTGTGGCCTGATGGTAGTATTTCATTATCACCTATTATTACAAGATTGTGAAGAATCTGACACAATGAAAGACAGTTCACTGTGGCCTGATGGTAGTATTTCATTATCACCTATTATTACAAGATTGTGAAGAATCTGACACAATGAAAGACAGTTCACTGTGGCCTGATGGTAGTATTTCATTATCACCTATTATTACAAGATTGTGAAGAATCTGACACAATGAAAGACAGTTCACTGTGGCCTGGTGGTAGTATTTCATTATCACCTATTATTACAAGATTGTGAAGAATCTGACACAATGAAAGACAGTTCACTGTGGCCTGATGGTAGTATTTCATTATCACCTATTATTACAAGATTGTGAAGAATCTGACACAATGAAAGACAGTTCACTGTGGCCTGATGGTAGTATTTCATTATCACCTATTATTACAAGATTGTGAAGAATCTGACACAATGAAAGACAGTTCACTGTGACCTGATGGTAGTATTTCATTATCACCTATTATTACAAGATTGTGAAGAATCTGACACAATGAAAGACAGTTCACTGTGGCCTGGTGGTAGTATTTCATTATCACCTATTATTACAAGATTGTGAAGAATCTGACACAATGAAAGACAGTTCACTGTGGCCTGATGGTAGTATTTCATTATCACCTATTATTACAAGATTGTGAAGAATCTGACACAATGAAAGACAGTTCACTGTGGCCTGATGGTAGTATTTCATTATCACCTATTATTACAAGATTGTGAAGAATCTGACACAATGAAAGACAGTTCACTGTGACCTGACGGTAGTATTTCATTATCACCTATGGTGGGTCCACCTGAACAAATATAACATTTTATTTTTCCTAAATTGTTGCATCAGCCATTGCCAGGATTTTATTCATTTGTACCTGGGCAAATTATGTTTGGAAAAAAAATGTCAAATTGCAAAAGTAGGGTACCTGATATTTAATTATTACAAGATATTTCACATACCTAACTTTTTGAAAGCATACATCAAATTGCAATTTGCATATATGCTAGTTTGTGCCATAAAACACCAAAATTACTGGTTTCTCTCAACAGACACTACTAGGATGCCTTAATTTGGTAATCTCTTCAAAATAAACACGCATGCATGACACTATTTAATCAGGTAACAGACCACTGGCTAAACATCTAAAAAAAATGTGGACACAAACGAGTGCAATAAACAAAAATAACTGACACCAGATGTCACATATTTAACTCCATGTATGGCCTGACACAATTGAACAATGGTGGAGTTTGGGTGGTGCCACAAACTGTCAAAGAGGACTTCCTCCTGGCAGTGGGCCAGATGACCTACCACTGAACCACCAACCTTACTGATGTAATAGTCTGGCAGACTTAAGGTCTTGTTTGGATAAAATACACAAGTCAGCCTTGAAGACACATTATTATTTATTGCAGTGTATATGTTTAATTTACTGCTGCAACAGTTACCATAACTTATTGATGTTTACATTTATCTTTATATTTATTTGTTTTTTGTACCTTTTAGCCTAGCAACTCTTTAGCTTAACTAACTGATTTTTCTTAGTTTATTTATTATCATATTTTGGCTTAACCTAACTTATTTTATTATAATTTATGATATCATATATGTTTAGTATTGTTTTTACTACAACATATTATTTTTAATATAGTTTCTGTCAAGCACTGTGAACTGCTTGGACGTGGTGTTCAATGGATTTAACCACTATACCACCATATACCACACAGAATAAAGGCAGAAACTCGGCATATTTAATTAAATCTAATATACCTTAAATGCATTTTATTCAACTTGTTATACTATCATTGCAATTACTCTGTGAATGATGCACTTGTTGGATATCGTAGATTTCAGAAAAATTAAATAGGGACAGGCAATGGATCAACATTTTCAACTCATGTGCTAATGACAACCCATAGTAATGTGCATCTTAATTCTGGTTCCAGAGGATATTGGCACTTTAGAAATGGCACCAACTGTATGTTGTATTATACATTTATAAGTTACATTATATTACAACAACTGAATGAAGATTCGGATGCCTTCAGGTATTCCATCTGTGTGCCAATTTGGTTGTTACTACACCAAACAAGTCCAGGAAAAGAAAGTGCAACTACAACTTAAAGCCTAAATAACCAAACTTTTACTGTCTCAATGGGACAGTGAAAATCTCGCTTCCTGGGGCTATTTGCGTGTACATTTCTTGCACAGATCAAATGAGCACACTGATGTCCAAGAACTGACCACACCTACTGACCTTTGCCCTATCGACCTGCTGCAGGACATCTGACCGATTAGTGATGTCCAACTCAATGGGAATGTTTGGAACAACACCTGCATACTGAAACAGACCAGGCCAAAAGCAAACTGTAAACAAGGCAAGTTTAATATTGTAATCAACACAATGTAAATCTATTTAAATGAAAGAAAACTGTAAATGAGGCATGGTTGGTATTGTAATCAGCACAATGCAAATATATTTGAATGAAAGTAAACTGTAAACAAGGCATGGTTGGTATTGTAATCAGCACAATGTAAATGTATACAGACTACTATCTCAGACTGTTGTCACATATTTTCCATGATGGTTCGGAATTGGTTACAATGTTGTACGTTTTAGGAAAGTAGCAATAACCAGTACGTACTAAAGCAACTATAACCAGTACGTACCAAAGCAAATTTATAATATATTAACGTGACAGTTTGTGGGTTAAAAATTGTCTGACTTTTCTGTACATTTATTAGTCTGAATATCATATGCAAATTACTCATAACTATTAAATTTTACATTAAAATAAAATACATACAGGCAGCTTGATTGCTCAACTTAAAATGTTTAAACTGAAACATGACTGACTGATACAGCATGCATGGTTGAAATATTATGTACATCTGTTTAATACAATTATTAATTGTAACTTCCACAGCCATAATGCAAGCCACCTGATCAATCATTAGTTATAAAATTATCCCACGTTTCAAGCTGATTTCTTTACGTAATGACAATGACTGAATAACTTATTAATTTTAGCACTTATTTTTGTGTTATTACAAAATGTGTTATTACAAAAATTTTCAAGAAGCGGTTTAATGAAAGTGACAATAAAGCTGCTGTTAGTGTAGCATAACTAATACACATGTGCACCATCCGAATAAAACACAATACAGGGTAAGTTAAACGCAGAGAGCACATGCAAGGTTTATAGAGTCATTATCGTTATAATGATTTCAATGATAATGGAGAGGTTCATCACATAATGGTGATAAAGAAGATACAAAACCCCCATAACAATAATAATGATCCATCATAATGATACATGGTGATCAATATGGCATCATTAATTTTATCTAACGACGGCCCTTTGAAGCCAGTGTACTAACGCCTTCAGTGGGGGTGCACTCTTGCACAAAGAACACCCAGTCAACCAACAAAGCAGCATAACTGGGAAACAACCCTTATTTATCAAACAGAGCGATGGTTTGATTGTCTACATGTATATGCATAGAAACCATACTGGACAGTATCTTTCAACAGTGTACTGACCAAATCACTTAAACACTTTACTTTAAAAAAAGGTAAAGGTAAGTTCTTAAATAGCACCATATCCAGTAAAGTAAAGGTAAGTTCTTAAATAGCACCGTATCCAGTAAAGTAAAGGTAAGTTCTTAAATAGCACCGTATCCAGTAAAGTAAAGGTAAGTTCTTAAATAGCACCAGATCCAGTAAAGTAAAGGTAATTTCTTAAATAGCACTGTATCCAGTAAAGTAAAGGTAAGTTCTTAAATAGCACCGTATCCAGTAAAGTAAAGGTAAGTTCTTAAATAGCACCGTATCCAGTAAAGTAAAGGTAAGTTCTTAAATAGCACCAGATCCAGTAAAGAAAAGGTAATTTCTTAAATAGCACCGGATTCAGTAAAGTAAAGGTAAGTTCTTAAATAGCACCAGATCCAGTAAAGTAAAGGTAATTTCTTAAATAGCACCGTATCCAGTAAAGTAAAGGTAAGTTCTTAAATAGCACCAGATCCAGTAAAGTAAAGGTAAATTCTTAAATAGCACCAGATCCAGTAAAGTAAAGGTAATTTCTTAAATAGCACCGTATCCAGTAAAGTAAAGGTAAGTTCTTAAATAGCACCAGATCCAGTAAAGTAAAGGTAATTTCTTAAATAGCACCGGATTCAGTAAAGTAAAGGTAAGTTCTTAAATAGCACTGTATCCAGTAAAGTAAAGGTTAGTTCTTAAATAGCACCGGATTCAGTAAAGTAAAGGTAATTTCTTAAATAGCACCGGATTCAGTAAAGTAAAGGTAAGTTCTTAAATAGCACCAGATCCAGTAAAGTAAAGGTAATTTCTTAAATAGCACCGTATCCAGTAAAGTAAAGGTAAGTTCTTAAATAGCACCAGATCCAGTAAAGTAAAGGTAAGTTCTTAAATAGCACCAGATCCAGTAAAGTAAAGGTAATTTCTTAAATAGCACCGTATCCAGTAAAGTAAAGGTAAGTTCTTAAATAGCACCAGATCCAGTAAAGTAAAGGTAATTTCTTAAATAGCACCGGATTCAGTAAAGTAAAGGTAAGTTCTTAAATACCACTGTATCCAGTAAAGTAAAGGTAAGTTCTTAAATAGCACCGGATTCAGTAAAGTAAAGGTAATTTCTTAAATAGCACTGGATTCAGTAAAGTAAAGGTAAGTTCTTAAATAGCACCAGATCCAGTAAAGTAAAGGTAATTTCTTAAATAGCACCGTATCCAGTAAAGTAAAGGTAAGTTCTTAAATAGCACCAGATCCAGTAAAGTAAAGGTAAGTTCTTAAATAGCACCGGATTCAGTAAAGTAAAGGTAAGTTCTTAAATAGCACTGTATCCAGTAAAGTAAAGGTAATTTCTTAAATAGCACCGGATTCAGTAAAGTAAAGGTAAGTTCTTAAATAGCACTGTATCCAGTAAAGTAAAGGTAAGTTCTTAAATAGCACCAGATCCAGTAAAGTAAAGGTAATTTCTTAAATAGCACCGTATCCAGTAAAGTAAAGGTAAGTTCTTAAATAGCACCAGATCCAGTAAAGTAAAGGTAAGTTCTTAAATAGCACCAGATCCAGTAAAGTAAAGGTAAGTTCTTAAATAGCACCAGATCCAGTAAAGTAAAGGTAATTTCTTAAATAGCACCGTATCCAGTAAAGTAAAGGTAAGTTCTTAAATAGCACCAGATCCAGTAAAGTAAAGTTAAGTTCTTAAATAGCACCGGATTCAGTAAAGTAAAGGTAAGTTCTTAAATAGCACTGTATCCAGTAAAGTAAAGGTAAGTTCTTAAATAGCACCAGATCCAGTAAAGTAAAGGTAAGTTCTTAAATAGCACCAGATCCAGTAAAGTAAAGGTAATTTCTTAAATAGCACCGTATCCAGTAAAGTAAAGGTAAGTTCTTAAATAGCACCAGATCCAGTAAAGTAAAGGTAATTTCTTAAATAGCACCGGATTCAGTAAAGTAAAGGTAAGTTCTTAAATAGCACTGTATCCAGTAAAGTAAAGGTAAGTTCTTAAATAGCACCATATCCAGTAAAGTAAAGGTAAGTCCTTATTACACAATGCTCATGGAATCCAGTCCGTCTAACCGGTCAAAGCCCTTTACACTTCACCCTCTGGAAGACCCGTTCCTTCCAACGCCATATCAACATTTCTGGGAAGCATTCAGCCATGCTGCAATTACTTTGCAAAGACTATTCATTCACATACAATATCCACCACTGTCTGTAGCCAGGTACTCATTTATACAGCTGAGTGAACCGAGGCAACGTGGAGTGAACAAAATTACCAAGTTTTGGATCCTGGACCTCTGGACTGAGAGTCCTGTGTTCTAACCACTGTGCTACCGAACACCACAATTCTGGTGCTCCACTTACCTGGACGGCTTTCTCTATGTAGCTCTCTATAAGCACCTGTGGTGAGATCTTGTATTCGGGCGGAGTCAGAACGACACACTTTAGTGGGCGTCTTTCGTACATTGCTTTGTGTGACTCCAGACTCTCCTGCGACTTCCCTGATGCTGTTTTCTTACCTCCCTGCAAAGGAGATCCAGGATTTTATTTAACAGACGACAGAACATGTGGTGTTTACAAATCAGAAAATATCCTGGGAGTAAAATATCATTGGCAGTACGGTTCAGATTAATCCATTTTGAGCATCGAAAACTTTTCGGCAGATACCGAACATGTTTCTTTGTGAATCTGTCAACCTTCACTGGCAGCAAAATATGACAACCATTGCGCACTACAGCGAAATGGGTATAAAAGTCAGACAGATACGGAATAGGAAGCTGAAATTTGCTGGGCACTGTTACAGACATAATGTTATCAAAGGCTTTCTTGTGAGTCTTGTAACAACGAGCGCACGGAAGAGCACGCCATGGCAGACTGGAGAGCTGTTACAAGGGACAGAGGTGTATAGAGACAAATGGTTGGAGCCAACAGAGAGTGACACCAGTGACTGACATGATAAAGATGATAGCAAATCTCACAAAACAAGGGAAGGAGTTTTGCAAAGAAAAGAAACCGTGACATACATACTATGCTATATAAGGTAAAGTCATCCCCCAGGCATTACGCCTTAGGAAGCCATGAAGGCTTATATGGCCAGTGCTTAAACCTGGTTTCTGTAGTGCGAAGCAACTTAGAGTGCAGTTTATACTGACTCTCCTGGACGGGACACTAGTCCATCGCAGGTACCTTCCAAACAGTGTTTGTACTCATTTGCAGCTGAGTAGACTGAGGCAAAGTAGGGTAAACGAAATTGCCTAAGCTTCGAAAACGAACCCGTGCCCAGTGTGGGTCTTGAACTCACAACCCTCGAATTTAGAGTCCAACACCTTAACCACTAGGCCACGGCTGCCCCCGGGAAGGAGTTTTGCAAAGAAAAGAAACCGTGACATATATACTATGCTATATGCCACCAGGTAACCGGTCAACTGGGCATAGTAGTTCCGGACAAACCCTGCCTCTGGACAAAACTCCGTCAATTCAAACTATTTGGAAGCCGAGTATTATGTCTGGAAAAGTGGCTGGCCTGAATGTCTGGACACAATTTAGAAAGACGAAACAGGGGAAAAGCCCAGTGGATAAAGTTGTTCTCCTAACATGGCAAAGGAAAAAAAATTTAACTAACAGTTAAAGTACACAATAAAAAAATAAAATCAATCAAAAAAAGAATGATTAACATAACAACCAATTTCATTCGACCAATTTCATTTCACCCTAATGCGCTGTCCTAGATTCAGGCAACCAGCATGAGGCTATGCATACGATATGCCTTTTATATTATTTCCACATTTTATGAAATATGGCTTTACATGTACAGGCACCAGAATGGCTTTGAAGCAAGCACAAGTTTTATGTGCTCCTGCATAAACAGCTCTACTTTGGATTGTAGCAAGATTGAGGGTAATAAATCAGGGCTGGAAATTTATGGTGTGCTAGTGATCCAAATCTACCAAAAGTGCCATCAGATCACCTGCGTAGAGGTTTGGTGGTTCACTGGTAAAAGTGAGACAGTAATATATATATATATATATATATATATATATATATATATATATATATATATATATATATATATATAAATACATCCTCAACATGCATATTATTTGGCTAAATAAAAAAAGAGTAACAGGCCAGCTAAAAAAACACACAATTTTCCCAAAAAAATATATTCGCATTTGTAGTGTCCAAACTTAAGATCATGTCACAATAAAATCACGTTTACTGGCATATTCTGTTACTGACGTCTGATATTACAAGGTTATCTTCAGTTCAGTAAATGTAGATAAAGTTAACCGGAGAAAAGGTGGGTAAGATTAGGTAGGTGGGCATCTACCAATATCTGAGATCCTAAAATGCACCTGTTCAAGCAGGTCGAACACATGAAATACAAGTTGCTGTATTTGACTAAATACACCCAAACACGAATACGGGCTACTGAAAAAAGTCAGACACAAATATGCAAAATCAGCATATTAAATACAAATATGTACTTTAGTCCAACTCTGGCTCAGATGGAAGTCATTTAAGACAAGTAATATGACACTGACATATTGTCCAAATCATCGCACTTGCACAACTAAAAGCGGTTCTCAATAATTCCATCTAATTACACCCTTGCACTCGCAAATGACATAAAAGCCTCATTGTCAGCCTCAATATCCGTGTATTCAGCAGGCACACTTAAACTATAAACTGAGTATGGAGTTCTGTGCAATGAAAAAAGAAGATGGACCTGAAATCTAAGATAACAGCAAATTAGTTGCCACACCCAGCAGGTGCCAGCCAGAGGCAGTTGTCTGCTGTATGGCCAAGTGCCTCATCTCTAAGCCATGTAATCAACCTGTGGCTTCCCATTTTCTTGCCCAGCAGCGAACGCAAAAACCTGCCAGACGCAGCAGCGAGTGTAAAAACCTGCCAGACAGTGTGGTGACTCACCCTTTATGATGCACTAATAATTTTATAAATGTCTTGCTTTAGGACTTAAGAAGGGCATGTAATAAATAATATGTTATGAGAGAAATGCTTTGGCATCTGAAGTGTGCATGGATGCATGCGCAAATAGCTAAATGCCCACAAGTGCATGCGTGTTGGTATGTGTGTGTGTCATGTAATGATTGTAGCAGACATTGTTCCACAATTAATACATTAATTAGTTTTTGTACATTCATTTGTACGCATATGGTACTATATTCTTTGTGCACGCAAGCATGCACGAGGAATGTACCACTGCAAACGCTGTCTGAGTTTCTGCATGCCTGTATTTGGTAAAGGTGGGACAATAACAAAAAACTATGTTGGTAGGTTTTAGAAAAACTGAGCACTTTATAATAAGTTTTTATTTTGTCACTGCAACACACCTAAAATATCTGGTTGAAAGCATTTGGATCCAGGGTTGAAAAGATCATGATTTAAAAAAAATGATAAACTCTTTCAAACGTGTTCTATTCAAATCAATTTGGGTATTTGTCTTAACAGAGGGTACTTGATTTCTGCTTATATAAAGACATTAGGCAATGTCCACAAGGCCTCACCCCCTGTAGTTGCATAATCTTTCTTGGAAAGGAAAGCATGCTGTGTGTCTGACTTGTCTGTGGCTGTAGCAGTGCTAATTATTGTTTGCTAAGAGGGTGGATTAGCACCTGTCCATGGCTTTGTGTACTGTATGGGTAGGGTTGTTTTATTTAAATCATTGGTTTAAATCATGATTTAAATAACGGCAGAAAAAAAATCATTGATTTATGATTTTTTTACCCACTGATTTATATGAATTTTACAGAAATAATTGTTTACAAGCATCAAGATCAATAAAGTTTTGCATTTTTTTTAATACAAAAGCACAAAGTATGCACACTTGTGTAGTTGTATTGTGATCAGATAGCCTGATAGTCAAATATTTTATGACATTGTGTATGCTTGAGCTATTCCCTTTCTGAAGTCAGTGAAGCCACACAAACTTGTCTTCCAGAGGAAGTATCTTTTCAAGTCAGAAGCCCTGAGTTAAAGTCCACTTAGAGCTTGTGCTAGTTTCAAACTGGAAATCTGTTTTGAGTGGGGTACCACAGGGATCAGTATTAGGCCCTATACTGTTTTTAATATATATAAATGATTTGGAGGATGACATATCTAGCAAAGTACTCAACTTTGCAGATGACACAAAAGTATTCAGAAAGGTTACTAATGATACAGATAAACAAAGTTTACAGGATGATCTAGATAAATTAGTTAAATGGTCAGAAAAATGACAAATGTTATTCAATTTTGGGAAGTGTAAATGAAGAATATAAAATGGGGGATGCTGTACTAGGTAGAACCACACAAGAAAAGGACTTAGTAGTAACATTTAGTGCTGACATGAAAGTTTCAGAGCAATGTGGGATTGCTGCTTCGAAAGGAAATCAAATTCTAGGGCTAATTAGGAGAACTATCATGTATAAGGAGAAACAGCTAATTGTACCACTGTACAAAGCAATAGTTAGACCACATTTGGAATATTGTATTCAAGCATGGAGGCCATATCGTAAAAAGGACATAGACAAGCTAGAAAGAATACAACGAAGAGCAACTAAAATGATTCCAGAATTGAGAGACCTTAGTTATGAAAGTCGCTTATTACAATGTGGTTTGACAACACTAGAGACCAGGAGACTAAGAGGAGACCAAATAGAAGTGTTTAAAATAGTGGATGGTTATGAGGATGTTGACAGGAGTATGTTCTTCAAACTTAAAGAAGGCAGTAGGACCAGGACACAAAGCAGCATTAGTTATGGAGCAGTGTAGGTTGGACATGTGAAAGTACTCTTTCTCACAGAGGGTGATAAATGAATGGAACAAACTGCCAAATGATTGTGTTAATGCTAGTTGTGTGAATATGTTTAAAAATAGAATTGACAGATATTTGATAAGGGCGGGCTACACATAGATGAGAAAATTGTTGCCAATGGCTTCCTTGTCCACTTGCCACCTGGAACATGTTGTTTGGGATGGCAATCTTGTTAAATTTTGTTAAATCTAGTTGTTACCAGTTCAGTATGTTGACTCAAGTGAGACAGTCTGGGCTACAATTGTTTAATACTGTACCAGTTTGCAGTCTGGTTGGAGACCCTTAGAGTACACAGAGCCCTGGACAGGTGCTAATCCACTCTCAGCAAACAATAATTATCACTGCAACAGCCACACAGCATGCTTTCCTTTCCAAGACAGATTATGCAACTACAGGGGGTGAGGCCTTGTGGACATTGTCTAATGTCTTTATATAAGCAAAAATCATGTACCCTCTGTTAAAACAAGTACCCAAATCGATTTGAATAGAACATGTTTGAAAGAGTTTATAAATAGAAACATCTATATAAATGTCTCTATACCAGATTTAAAAAAAATTAAATAAATAAAACAAATCCGTTTTTTTTTAAATCATGATTTTTTTCAACCCTGTCTTTGGGTCTCAATTATCACCAAAACTTGAGTCAACATACTGAATTGGTAACAACTAGCACAAGCTCTAAGTGGACTTTAACTCAGGGCTTCTGACTTGAAAAGATACTTCCTCTTGAAGACAAGTTTGTGTGGCTTCACTGCATTCAGAAAGGGAATAGCTCAAACATACACAATCTCATAAAATATTTGACTATCAGGCTATTTGATGACAATACAAGTGTGCGCACATTGTGCTTTTGTATTAAAAAACATACAAAACTGTGTTGATCTTGATGCTTGTAAACAATTATTTGTGTTTAATTCATATAAATCCGAAGTAAAAAATGTGAAATAAAATATCATAAATCAATGATTTTTTTGGATTGATTTAAATCATTATTTAAATCAAACAACACTGTTTGCATTAATTATCTATCTCAGTGAACAACGACTGCAGAACGTCTTGAAATTATATACGCCTTTATTGCTCCACACAAGCTACATTATTGGTGGGAAATCAATTAAGATATCAGTAATATATATATATATATCATGTTGCATTTCTTTTATGTACATTGCAAGCATCCTGCCACCGAGCTGTCATGGAAGTGGCCTGGAATGACAGGAGGGCCCCACCCAATGGGCGATTTCTCCGTCTCTGTCTGAGACAGCTCACATAAACAATGTGGCTACAGGCACTGAGGGCCACACCCTGCTGGATGTGGACACACCCTCACTTTGCCCTACTAGTCTAGCCTGTGCTGCAGGCTAAATACAGGCTAAATACGAGTAGCTTTATGCAGTCACTATCAGTTTCATGTCAATTAATAATTTATGTACTATGCTAACTATCCAATACATGATGATAACATAACATGTTGGCAATTTAAGTCTTTTTGGCAATAAGAAATATACTCGAGACGATCAGCAAAATACACATGTACGGGCACTGCAGTAGTAAATATAACGTGTTGTGTAAAGTAAAATTTGTGTGTGTTGCTCACTGATCAATACAAGCCAAACATTTTGGAATTGATCCAAACATATTAAATTTATTAACTTAATAATTATGGGCATAGATATTTGAATACCTAAAAAAATTAACATTATATAATACATTCTAAAGGTAAAAGAAAGATGTATTCTTATGTTGTCTGTTGGCACTGACCATACATATAACTGATGTTAAAATAATAATCAATATTTTCCTCGAGAAATGTTAATTGGTGCACCTCTGTGACGTGTTATCTCATGTGAATGTTTAATTGCTTTGGGTAATTTTGTAACCAAGTTCCTTACTTTTTGCAGTAATTTTCTAGTATTATTCCTAACTGTATACATCCTTCCATTGATGCGTTTCCTAGTATATTTAACTTACTGTATAACAGACCAATGTAGATATTTAGTTATCCTGTATTTCAGGCTCAAATTTAATGCTGTGTAAACGGGGTATACAAATTTTTAATGTCAATGATGGTTTTCACTTTGCAAGTTCTAATCATATCTTGTTTTTCCCATAAAAATAATTGGGATAAAAAATTACCCCAGGTAACCAACACATATGAGGGTTAAATATTCGTTAGAACATGTAACAAAAATGTTTTTATTGTAAACTATTTTTTTTTATTGTATATTATATGAACTTTTATGGAATCTAGAAATTAAACATACACAGTGTGATACACACAGCATGACTATGTCTATGAGCATGAAACACCGTTTCCCTGTGATTTGTAATGCCTGACCCTTTCGCACCCTCGCTGTTGAATACCGTAACAAAAGTATCGGGTACTTCCTATGACTACGTGAAGCCCAAAGCCAAAGGACGTACTCGACATCAAGAAAAATACATGTGCCGGGGCCCAGGGCAAACGCCAAGTTCAATGTCTGTTATCACCCCAGCCAACAAACCGAAGTAAATAAAACTAAGCCGATCACATTTATATACAAAGGTATCACTGTATCCGTAATCTAGTGCCAGTGCGATTATTCAGTGGCTTTGTTCGATGGGGCCACACCCAACTGAATAGAATATGCATAGCCGGCACGTGTCAGATAAACAACACAGATTAGTTCCGCGATTCAACTATAATTACAGCATAAACAAACCTTATTCCGACGTCCTCCTTCTTCCATGTCATACTGATGTACACGTCTTATCTCCTGTTACGTCATTTTGAGTTCTACTCTAAGCTAATACACTTTCATTCAACTAACGATGATGCTCTGGTTGACACACCTGATCCTGTCATCCATGTTTGTTATTCTAACGCTTGCGAACCTCCAACGCACGAGAGTTATTGACATGTTACCGTATTCTATCTAGATTTGTCCCAGGCAACTAATTTACGCAACGCACCAGTCCGAGAGCACTGCTTGAACAACGCATTGTCAACGGAATAGAATTCGCCTTCATTTTGATGAATAAGTGGCGGTTTTCGAAATTTCGTTTGAAGTCGCAATCGTTCGTTTTGATACGTAGTCAATTGTATGACTTTTTATTATAAATATTTTCTACAATAAATGACATATATACAAAACATGAAGATAATAAGCCTATTACTGAAGCGAAATACAGATAACGTCTTCGTTTATTCCAATATTAATTACAATATCAGTACTATAGGGGAAAGCAGTGTTAGCTGAGCCACTGGGTTAGTTGAGCCACACGTTTCCAAGGAAACTACAACAGCGACAGTTACATGGTACATGGTACACTTCGACATCGACCCCAACTCACAGGATATAGACATAAACTGGACCTTTTTCCGCGAACGTCTGACTACCTTGATTAACAAAAACATACCTAGACGATACACAAAAGCTAAAACCCACCTCCCCTGGATAACACGTGAACTAATTAGAATGCAGAGAAGACGAAACAAAAGCCACAAAAAGGCAAAGCAAACTGGACTAAACAGTGACTGGGAAAAATTTAAGGAACTCCGAAAGCAAGCTACTAAAGCATTAGCAAAATCCTACAAAGACTATGTTAACAACCACATTGGAGACAGCCTGAAAACTAATCCAAAACGATTCTGGTCATTTATTAAGGCAAATAAACGAGAAAACATTGGCATCCCCATACTTCGAGTAAACGACCAACCAATAATTAATGATCGAGATAAAGCAAATGCCCTAAACAACCAATTTAGCTCTGTATTTACCCAAGAAAAGCACCCCATCCCCCAAATAGCCCCCTCTACTTACCCCAACATCCCCCTTCTCGAAATTGGCATAGATGGCGTAATAAAGCAGCTGGAAAATCTAAACCAGAATAAAGCTACAGGCCCAGATGAACTCCCAGCAAGAGTCCTTAAAGAAACTGCAAAGCAGATAGCTCCCATCATCACCCAAATTTTCCAACAATCATACAACACAGGTAAACTTCCTAATGACTGGCTACAAGCATTAGTAACTCCTATACACAAAAAGAGCCATAAATCTGACCCAGCTAACTACAGACCCATATCACTAACCTGCATCCTCTGTAAAGTAATGGAACATATCATCCTAAGCAACATGTGGAAACACCTGCACAAGCATAACATCATTCTCCACTTCCAACACGGATTCCAGTCGGGACTGTCTTGTGAATCTCAACTCATTGAGACAGTCCACGACTGGATGACTGCTATGGACAACAAGACCCAAATTGACGCAATCCTGCTTGACTTTGCTAAAGCCTTCGACAAAGTGCCTCACCTACGTCTTCTATCAAAATTGACCTCCTACGGAATCACTGGAAACACCAAAAATTGGATCAAATCTTTTCTATCCAACCGCAAACAGAGAGTCTCAGTTAACGGTGCCCTATCGGACATCACAGATGTCACATCTGGTGTCCCACAGGGTTCAGTTCTAGGACCTGTCCTCTTCTTACTCTACATAAATGACATAAATGGGAACATCAAATCTTCTATACGCCTTTTTGCAGATGATAGTATTATATATCGTAAAATTTCTTCCAAAACCGACCATGAAATTCTCCAAACTGACCTTAGCCAACTCCAAACATGGTCAGACAAATGGCAAATGGAATTTAATGTATCTAAATGCGTCCACCTTCCAATAACAAACAAAACTAAACCCAGCACACACAAGTACTCGCTTTCTGGCCAGCCATTATCCACCGTATCCAGCCACTCATACCTCGGAGTAAAATTGGATTCCAAATTAACCTGGACAAATCACGTCACTGACATAACTTCAAAATCTTCGAAATGTTTAGGCATGATTAAACGAACTCTTGGCCCATGTAAACCCGAAGTTAAGCAAACAGCGTACAACATGCTAATCCGGCCAAAACTTGAGTACTCTTCACCCATATGGAATCCCCACACCTTTTCACAAGTTAAAAGCCTTGAAAGAGTGCAACACTCTGCTGCCAGATTTGTTAAAAATGATTACAGACGGAACACAAATCCAGCAGATCTAATTACTGCCCTTGGATGGCCAACCCTCGAACGAAGGCGCATTATCAAACAAGCCACTACCTTCTACAAAATTCTAAATAACATTATTGAGATCACCCCCCCCCCTCCGGGCCTACTAAATCGCTCTCGAACCCGTGGACAATACATAGCCCCCAAGTGTCGTATAAATGCAATGGTCTTTTCATTTTATCCCAGAGCCATTCGCATATGGAATATGATTCCATCAAAAATTACCAACATAAAAAACCTAAAATAATTTCAAGAAGCTATTATGGAACTCCCTTTCACCACACCTCCTCACCTAAACTGCCTTTAAAACAGAGTGCTCAGCGTAAACTTATCCATGGTGTGGGTATGGAGGCTGTCTATGTGTGCATGTGGCAAGGCAGCGACAGTATCCATACACACAACCAACCTATTAAATTTTTTCGGTAAACATCCTATACATAAAATAAATAAAACTATCAGATAAAAACCATTTCAGCAACATTAATGATACTAGTCTTTTAATCGAACGTACCACCCACAGCGCATGCGCACAGTCCACCACAAACTCCTGCGTTAGCCCAAGTTTGGGCTGTTTGGAGTAAACCACTTGAGACTTGAGACTTGAGACAACCCAGTGATTCAACATGCTGTTAGACCACGTCTGACGTACAATATGTGTAATTTGTCACAACGGTCAGAAAATGTGAGTTAAAAGTATGTTTTTCGAAACTTGGTGACTGTGATTAATGAATAATGTCTGCTGGTGTGTAAACTATTAACGCATGTGACCAGGTTTTATTGTCTGTGCATTTATAAATGGTTTAACTATGCACATGGAAGAAGATTATTTACATCACTTTAATGAGAAGTTAATTAACACAGCTTAATTGTCGAAATGGGGCTAGATGAGCCACCAAGGCCCAAGGGAGGGTTAGTTGAGCAGTGGTTAAAGAACGAAGACGAGTGTTCTTCAGCCCAAATTACATCAAGGAATAATTTTTTTCCGAGCAAATTGGGACATCGGATACAAGGCAACATATTAGCAGTTAGTTACAATGGTTGTGATTGGTCTATAAATCTATATTAATTTAGTGTGTTGACTTAATAACTAAGCGTGCAGACTTGTCAGAGACGTGTTGTACACACTGGGTAGATGTGTTGGTTGAGTTGTTATGAACTTTTAGTGCAAGGCCTATGTAAATTATACAAATAAAGCATATACCCAACTTACGCTCCACTGTGGCTCAACTTAACCCACACCAATTGTTAGTTGAGCCAGCTTACCAACCTTATTTAAATAAGTTACATATAATTAGCTATGCATACTAGATATATTATCTTGGTATACAATGATCTACTAATAACCACAGTAATTTTTTACTTGTGAATAAGACTGTGCCCTAGATATCAAAAAGACTGAGAGATGGCTCAACTAACACTGCACTGACAAGCGTTGGGGCCATCCATAAAGTGCTCAGGTAGGTGGTGTTGTCCGGGTCAGCGTCATGAAGCGTTACATGGATGGGGGGGGGGGGGGGGGGTGGAGGTTACCTTCTTTGTTTAAAGGTTTTTTTCGCTTGTCTAATTTTCGATATTAGACTGATAGCATTTATTGTTGTGCCAGATTTGGTGTATATTTCAATTTAATTCCAACGGGGAAAGATTACGGCGCTAATATGTAATAGCGCACGAAGTATGCAAACTTGCTGTGCCATCAAACAACTCTACAAAATACCAGCCTACTGTATCCCAGCTCTGAACAATTTTAACGTCACCGATAACTCATGGATGACATGATGGGTTCAGCATACTTTTGCGTATGGTTAAAAACTCCATTCTCAATTACTTAAGTTGTTCGTTTATATTCTAGGGTTCAGCCTACAGTTGACTTTCCTATTGCATTGGTGGCCATGTTAACGTTTTGCATGATTATAAGAAAACGTGAAAATAAAAAATTATAAAAGTGTTTATCTGCCGCTGTCATCATCCTATTGACACGCTGATCGAGTTGTGTAAAAATTAGACAATTCTAGCTCTTGCAATATGCCTGTATGTGCGATACCCGTCATGGTGAACCAATATTGGCAATAATTACGGCGCACACGTGTCTAGTGGCAAAAAAATAACAAAATATCTTCTACCTATTAAAATCATCTAAAAATCCACCATTTCACTCTCAACAGCTTCTACCAGCAAACCAAGCAATATATCTGTTCAAATGCACTTATGTCAGATCATTATGAATTTGTAAAACGTCTTATATCCAAACTTACTATGCCCAACATTTTTATATGGGCGCGCGGTGTACTCTGGGCGTAATCAGGGGTCGCTTGTTGCCTGTTGCCGCCCGAGCGGTAATCAGTGCCTCGGTAAGGACATTAGCATCACCATGGCAGATGTGTTAGTTTTGTGTCGTTAAAATTACACCAAGGCTGCGATTTGACCGGAGAAAATGGTCGACAAGAACACAGTAAAAGAGTTCAAACGTTGGATTACGTATCGAGGCCTCACGCCCACGGATAACCGTACGAAGAGTAATAAAGTCAGTCCACGGACCACGGCCCGGGCTCGTCGGCTTTCACAATGTCAATAGTCAACGACAACGGAGAGCGGAATCAAATTCGTTTAATTGATGTACAAAATTCCTACATTTTGTATATATCGGACGAAAATGTATGCAAATAATAATCATCCCAAGAAAAGGTAAGGTATATTTCTAGAGCCCGGGCCCATCTCAATTTCGTCGTTATTAACGTGCAATATGTAGGCCTACAGTAACCATGCACATTTAATAACCTTTTTCGAAGCTCGAATTCGCATACGCATTGAGAGCCATGTTGCCCCCTTTATTCGCAAGATGACGACACTTAAAGCGAGTTAAATATGCGAATTCGAACATCAAAAAAGGTGATTAAATGGGTTTTTACGCACAACATGGTTAATAATTTACATGTTCAGTTCAGTGTGCATTGTGCAGTGTCTGCTTTTCGTCGTTCGGTATAATCGTATATATGTCATTCAAAAAACAACTTTACCAAAATTATGTTTGTACTCGATCAATCGATGAAATAATCGGTTGTAGTTTAGGTGCTACGCTGCTGCGAGACGCTGTGTTGATTGTTGTCGTGCAGACAGACGTGTTGTCGCCCGTCGAGGTGTCGTTGAACACGTACATCCGGTTGTCTTCACACATAAGAATGTACGTTTAAAATAAATCAAAAGCCAGCGAGCCATCGAGGTGTATCACTTTAATACACATAATCCAACAAACAAAACTATAATATAGTATAATGCGATTGTACCGTAAGACACGCGCATAGCGAGTGCTTGGTCAGTGTGGTAATCACGTAACTGTGATAAATACTCTGTTCAAATGCCATCGAAGGTGCTACCTTCACAATGAAAACAAATGTAAGTCAACCATGAACACTATAACAAATGGTTGGCTTCAGAATGACATACAAAACCAGACTGAGTATTCGTTATTCACTTTTGAGAACGATCCGATCCACGGACGCTGGCTGCTGTTTCGTGAAACCTCGACAAGGCAGTTGCGACGGATGATTAAGTAACTAGTGAAAGACACTACGCTGCTGGAACTGATGGTTTTTCAGAGCTACACATATACAGACAACGGGGAGCATTAGGCCTACGATACAGCTATCGCGACAAAACGTAATTGCGCTACAAACATACTATGCAATTACTGCAGTTGAGACACATGCTTATCTTCAACAGGAAATAAGGATGCCTGTTGTTGTTCCCGCAGCCGCCGCCGCCGCCGCCGCCCGCTGCTGCACTGTTCGAAGCTCCTTCAGATAACGTCACTTGATGCCACGACTGATTTAGGGTGTTTTCTATATAACATTTAACAAATACATAATTAAATTCAAGAGCAAACACCATCACGATGTCTGTGTCCTTGCCTTACCTTCAAAGTGTGATGCTTCAACATGTCAACATCATGCACCAGTAACGACCACACCATCCAATGCATACCCTTTATAACCTGCAACACAAATGCATGAAAGAAAACACAGAACAGTTCAAAATACCTTCGCAATATCCGTACCTTTGTTTTGCCTTACGTTCGGTCTGCAGCGTCAAGACATCGACACCATGCGCTGAATTGCGGCAGGACTGACCACATACCTTTGCGCATCATGCAACCCCAAATATTTGATCGAAAACGGAACAATTCAAAATACCACCATGATATCCGTGCCCTTGCCTGACCTTCAAAGTCTGCGCTCTCAAAACATCGACGTCGCTCTCGGCAGTGGCGACTACACCGTCGACAGCATACCGTTCAGCAACCTGAAACTCTATTGCATGAAAGAGAAAACAACGAACAGTTCATAGTCTATGGAAGAACATAAGCCATAACACCTTGAAAGCGGCACAAGCGAAACTGCCCCCACTATTGCAGTGAGGCAGTGACGCGAAAGTGCGATCACCCACGCACGCACGCACGCACGCACGCACGCACGCACGCACGCACGCACCATACCATTAGCAGCACACCTTTTTGCAACCTGCAGTCCTATTGCGTGACAGAAAACACAGTTCAAAAATACCAAAACAGTTCAAAATACTATGAGCGTCAATACATCGATATCATGCGTTCGCTTGTTGCAGCAGTGACGACCACGCCATCGGTGGCATACTCTTGTGCAATTTGTAACCTAAATGCATGACCGAAAACACAGAACAGTTCAATACCACTACAATATACGTGCCCTTGCCTTACCTTCAAAGTCTGCTGCGTCAAGACGTCGACACCATCATCCATGCGATCCCTCTCGGAGGTGACGACCATATCATCGGCGGTGTACCTTTTTGTAACCTGCAACCTTAATACATTAAAGAAAACACAGAACATTTCAAAAAACCACCACGATATCTGTGCCGTTGTCTTACCTTCAAAGTCTGCTGCACCGAAACGTCACCACCATTCGCTCGGTCGCTATCGATAGCATACCTTTTTGCAGCACGTAACACTAATGCATGAAAGAAAAAGAAAACATTAGCATCATCATACATCATCATCATCATCATACATAACATTCAGTGGTGGGTTTACCCGTTGTGCGATACTCCTTCGTAGGATGACGGGTGGGATGTCTCATGGTCGATGCTCCGCACATGAAAACAGAAAGCAGAACAAATTTAAACTGATCACGTGTAATCTTCTGGGTAATTTTCTGTCATCTTCTGTGTCCTCTTCCGGGTCCTTTTCAGCGTCCGCTTCAACGTCCTCTTCTGTGTCCTCTTCTTCTTCTCCTCCTAAGTCATCTTCGGTGTCCTCTTCTGTTTCTCCTTCTAAGTCCTCTTCTGCGTCTTATTCTGCGCCATCTTCTGTGTCCTCTTCTGGGTCCAACCTGTCCCGTAACCATGGGTAGGGACCCTTTCCGGGTACTGGCAGCCGGGTCAGCTGCGCCCGGGGCTAGCAAAGGGCAGGGACGACCAAACCTGGACTGCATACCTTTATGACTGCTGCCCTATCATCTGAAAAGTAAACATTAGTTGATAATTAGCAATATGAAAGATAGAATTTGTAACTGCAGTTGTGTAGAGACCTGTATCTACAGCAGGAGTTACAGAAATACCATTTGTTTGAAAATCCTTCTTCATATATCCGCTGACGTGACGGCTGTTGCCTTGCACACGAAAACAAAGAGAGAGAAAATTAACATGAACAAGGAATGACACCACAATATTAGACCAGTTACCCTACCTGTATAGGTTGTGATGTGAAATGTCAACAAACAGGCCCGTGAACCTGGCTAGGGATCACTCCGGGTACTGGCAGCCGGCTATGCTGGGCCATCGGCTAGATAAGGGGCCATTCACAATTGTCCACATTCATCTTAGAACGTACTAAGTGTGTGAGTGTGGGGGGGGGGTCAAGGCCCGCGTACTAATTAAAATTAATATCAGTCGCACGCAAAATATGACCTGCACCGATGCGTCATGCAGCGCCGCGCGGTTTATTACGGAACTACGATTGTTTTAAATTGTGTAAACGTTCACCGCGCGGCGCTGAAATACATAAATATTTTTTTTTCTGGAAAAGTATCAACATTTTAAAATACTATGTCCGCTTTGCACGAATAGGTAAATGTCGACATTTGTGATATGGCCAAACTTGTGCACCTCATATTCTACAGATAAATAGTGGAAACTGCTGCGATTGTTATGCCCATGTTTATATTACTATACGCAGGGAAACGATGTACATGCAATAAAAACCAGAAATTACCTGTAGGTGCCAGAATTGCTGCTTGCGAGAATACGCCATCGTTGGTGTGACGTAGGCACTTCGATTCAGTGACGTCATCTCGATGATCGGCAGGAATGCATACTTAACAAATATTAATAACACACACAATATCAAAGTAGTATGACACTGTCTCGATATCTCTTTGTTATAATAATCAATGTTGAACCACAACGGCAACAGTTCACTGACCGGCATTGTCCGTCCATTATCTACATGACCTTTTTAACGTGAGCGTGGCATCGCGCCAGTTGAAAACCACCTTAAATTTCTTTTTATGTATATAGGCCCCTACATTTTGACTACCATTTATCATGGTATAGTGTCAATGTTGCACTGCGTAACAGTATCTCGGCTGGTCCGTTTTCAGGTTGCGGACGATCAGTACCAATACTAGTGTTCTTGTTCTCTGAGACGTTGGCAAGCAGCGTTGGCAAAATGTGTCGCCTCGTCCCCGAGCGTTAACAACGGGAAACGGACATGCGCAAAGATCGCATCACGTCATTTCCGCCAAAGACAGCCGTAGTAGTTAGTGGAAGTTTCTGAGACATCAAATTGCATGCAAAGTCACGTGACCAGACATCAAAGGAACATCAAAGGCAAAACACCCTAATATCGCCCACCGCTAATGAGTGCGCGCAGCCAATCAGAGCGCGTCAGAGCGCCCCCTGGCGGTGGTAGCCGAGCGTGCGTGACGTAAGCGCCCCCTAGCGACTGGAGGAGGAACGAGCATTGACCAGTAGTCATCGATGGTGGACATAGGAACAAAGAAAATACACGTAAGATCACCCACCCACTCACCCACGTAAACCCGTGACCTTGACCCTGACGGAGTGACCAGTCCGAGTGGCTAGCTAATGTCAACTGGACGTCCGAACGACTGGAGTTAACTGTAAGCCGAAGCGTTTATCCAGCTGTGAGCCATAGCGCGAGATCAAAGGACGCTAATCTGTACAATGTAGCAAGTTAGCTGAGCTAATCAGTGATAAACAGCAACTATGTTGCAGTGACGACATTGATGTGGGACCGAGGCGTGTTATAGCCGGTTATATGGAGTGAACATAAGACGTGATAAAATTAAAACCGATAAAGATAAGACGAATGTGTAATAGTTAATAAGTAGCCGACATGCATGGCTACAATATAACCGCTGGACGACGGAAATCGGACCGTTCGTTAAATAAAATGTAGCAGGACGAAAATGGACTATGTGTAAAATATAATATGCCAACACGCAGTTGGAACAAGAATGCAATACAAGACGTGAATATAAGGTGACGCAAAATTTAATACATGAAAAATCACAAGTACAATAGAAAGAAAACGATAGTAGATATAATAATAATAATAATAATAAGATAAATGTTCATGGAGTGGTGTTGAACGCGTGCAATAGCGATCGGCGCACGCAACGATTAGTCATCCTGCGTGCTAACGCTATTCGAAGGGGTACCGATCTACGGCGACGGAACAGTGCCTGGTGATCGATGGGACCTAGGTGAAGTCGACGGAGAATAGGTGTGGGTGATGGGGCGTGTATTAGGAGCAATTGATTCATCACAAGCTCCCAACGCGTCATATGGGCACGGAAAGCGGCACGGAAATCGGCGGCGGCGGCGGCGGCGTCGTCGTCCCACGACTCCTGCGTGGTCGGGAGGACGCGAAAGCCAGGACCGTAATGGAAGCATATGTCCGACATTACGTGGCGCCAACGGCTGACATGGTCGGCGAATGCGGTGACGAGATCGCTGTCGTACAGGGCCTCTCGAAACAGCACGGCCGCTTGACAGCTCCGGCGCTGTACGGTCACGTCCAACAGCTCCATGAGCACGCACGCCCAGTAAAAGCGAGGTATGCTGTAAGTAAAGGATACAATCAGAGTGAGAACATGCATAGGCATCTATATATAACAGACGTAACCAAGCAACGAGAGAGAGAGATAGGTAATACGAAACCGATCGACTGGCAGACGTTATCGCTAGGCAAGCCGCTACATATGGAACTTGGAACGTGGACTCGACGAACACTTAGCGAGACATGTATACACAGGAACGATAGAACAGTATGTAAATTGAAAAAACAGGTATGAGCTATGTAGAACTATGTAGAGCTATGACAGTATAATATTAATAAATAAATAAATAAATAAAAGACATACTCACACACTACGCATTAGAGGGAGCACTTCCATAATAACCAAAAAATTTGCAAAGTCGCGGACTTGAAGCACAGGCATGGTGAACTGAAGGTTGTCGGCGTCGAAGGCAATGGCGGTTGTGATGACGACACGACGATCTCAGCCGACTTATATAGCATGCTAGAAATAAGCCAGACAACTGACGTCAGCCTCGGAACAATACCACACTAATCAGAAAACAGATAAGCGGCCGGCAACTGTCAGCTTACCGACACCGGGCATCCATCACGCAAGGAAAAAGTGGGGGGTTATGTACTCGACAGTGCTAGAACGGCGTGTAGTTAAGACAGTAACTGTACATTTTAACGTCATAAAGTCACCATGAACCGTCCTATAAAGTTTAGAGGCGGCAGACATTTTCTGTCCAATTTCTACGCGTGCAGGATACACGTGTGGAATAGACAATTTACCAGTGTCGAAAGTGCCTACCAATGGCGGAAATGCATGCATCATGGCGACATGCAGACTGCAGAAAAAATGCTGTCCACGCGCACGGGTCTACAGGCGAAACATCTCAGCAAGAGCATACGAGAAAAGGAACAGTTACGCGCTGAATGGAACCAACAACGATATTCACTAATGTATGCGTTAGTTGCTGTGAAATATCGCGATCCAACCCTACGTAAACGACTGGTAGACACTGGGTATTCCCAGTTGAATGAATGGGTCAGGAGTCGGGAAGGATACTGGGGCGCACTGACATACAGTGGTCAAGCCGGTCAGAACATGCTAGGGCATATATTAATGCGAGTACGCGAGGTCATTCGATTGCGCAATACTCCCGCCAGACGATCACAAGACCGATGAACAGAGTACAGCGAGATAGCACACATCCAGCAGCAGCATCACGCGCTCGACCAAGGGTTGGTGATAAGAAAGCGCGCCATAGACAGTGGGAGGTGTATATAAACCCGACGCAGAGTGAACGAGGCACACAACCGCACTCCGATCCACAGCACACGTCGAGACTTACTACCAGCATCAGCAGAGAACGAAATGGCCGCTCAACAAGCCGAGATGATGTCAGTCAGCCAACTCGAGAAGGAGGTATGTAACGGTACTTATATATTTAGACGGCCGTTAACCATAGTACAATGTGCTGTTCAAGATAAATATATAGTATATCCATCATGTCAGCAGTGTAACAAACGTGTGAGTCCTGAAAACAATGGCTTTGTGTGTCCTATCCATCGATGGCAGCGTGGTGTAGTGTATCAGTTCGCTATGCGTATCCTCCTACAAGACGCCATCGGCAGTGAAGTGTGGGCAACGTTATTTAATGTCAAGGCTGTCCAGGTGTTGGGATTCACGGCTAACGAATACATGACCATGAAGACAGATGCCGAGCGGTATGCAGCACTGGACATTTTGCGGGGGGCCCAAGTCATGGTGACCATTCGGAAACGCGAGGCGGGACAGTATGTAAATTACACGGTGTCAGACTTGGAAGTAGTCACAGTGTGAATCATTCTGTTGACAGGCTGTCGCTACCGTCGCCGCTGCTACTGCAGTTGCTACCGGAAGCAGTAGTGACGTCATCGACGATGAGAGCCGCTCTAAGGTAATGGAATGGTTACATGCTAATAGTTCGGAGATACTATTCTCCTCCTCGGTGGACAGCTGTTCACCGCCATCATTAATTATAATAACAGATGACGAGGAGGATATCAGTAGCAGTAGCAGTAGCGATGATATGGAGGCCACGGTGAGTGGTTTAGATAGGATACGGGATCGATCCGAAGCAATGACGAATGAAAATAAGTTCTATAAGGCACTAGAGGTCGCCAGCGTGCGATATGCCAGTGACGAGGTGGAACGCATAATGAATTTAAATGACGATAAGGATCGTTACGTACCATCGTCCAGCATGGTCATGCACGTCTTGCGGTGGTTATCTATAGATGTCATCGCAACGTGTGGGAATATGAAATGGCGTAACCAAGTGACAGAATTGGTTAGAACGAGTATGTACGAAAGATACAACGATATACAGGGCTACGCGGATGAAAATATGCCGAATGTAACTGGTTCTTTCTGTTCAATAGACGGGTCTGACGCAGCTGAAGAAGACGAAGGCGTACAAACGACAGCTGACTGACCTGTATGACGCCGATGACGAGGATGAGGTGACGCCATCGCGGAAAAGACATAAACCAACCCCAGCAGATGGCGACACCAGAGTGGTGGTGAAGCACCGGTGCACGGGGCAACGCGTCACACCGACATCGCAGGACTACTACTGCGACTCGCCACCAGCAAACCAGGAGGCGTTGGCGGAGCTACCGTGGGGACCGGTGGAGTTGTTGTCGGACTCGGACTCGGAGACTGTCATCGATGATGGGTGGACCATCAGAACCCCCCCTCATTACTACGACGATGTGGATGAGGATGCTATCGCCTCATCCCCCGCTCACGAGAACGAGAACGATGACAATTTTACATTTAGTCCTGCATCGCCACCACCACTGACACAAAGCACACACGAAGCCATGACAATACGGAGACTGTATGTATTCCCGGATGAAACCGTCGTTGTGACAGCAGACGGCGAACAGATCCGGATACCGGATCAAAACACTAAAACACACCCGATGATGATCACTCAGTCGACGTCGACCGTCGAGGACCCGCAGTCGTCGACCGTCGAGGACCCGAAGCCGTCGACGACGACGACGACGACCATCGAGGACCCGAAGCCGTCGACGTCGACCAAAGAAGAAGAAGAAGATCAGAGAAAGGTGTGTTTTTTAGAAATGCAGAACAACATTGCCGGCGTAATAGGGGCGCAGTGGAGGGCATCCGCTCCATCCACAGTAGAAGAAGTAACTGTGGACGTGTGCAGATCACTAGCAGTCACCATGCTGTCGGCACCATACCAAGAAATAATAATGAATTATGTGCGTTGCGCTATCCGTCGACAGCCGTGAACAGTAGTATGTTATGAACAGTAGTCGGTAGTATGTAGTAGGCAGTATGTATGCACTTATAACCACGGTATATGAACATTAGTAGTAGTAGTAGCAGTAGTAGTATTGTTGTTGTTGTTATGTAGAATGAAGTGTACGACGAGGCACCCGTACTCCCAGTCAGCATTCGGAAGCGAGCTGGAGTATTGAACGTGACGTATATGACGTCGTCAACAGAATATTATTATTAAGTAGGTAGTAGTAGTAGTAGTAGTTGTTGTTGTATTACGTAATATGGATTGGAATAATAGTATCTTTTAATTTGTTCTGTAGGATGACGTACCTGTACTACCGATTGAAGCGCGTAGGCGTGCAGGTCGAGAATTAGTAGTGCTACTACTAGAATATATGATTTCGACACACGATGAACAGTAGACCTATTGCTGTTAACTTTGTTCTGTAGGATGCCGTACCTGTGCGTAGGGATATATGCCGAGAAGTAGTGGTGCCGGAGGTGGTGGAGGCAAGAGACGAGAGGAAACGCACACTACAGAGATTAATTCAAAATATTATTGATTTTATGATCGAAACCCACGAATACTAAGACGCACCGGAATAACAGTAGCGTCGTGTAACGTGTCGAACTGTATGGTAGTTAGTCGCTCTCTCTCTTTTATTGTATGCGTGTAGTTGTATGACATAGAGTAATGTCTATATATATATATATATATATATACCTACAGACTTATATAGTATTCATCATCATCATTGTACGTAACCTCTGTCGTGGTGTAAAAGCCCACAAGTTAATAACCATGGAACTAGCCACTGGCGTATCGATAACCGATCGTAAGCTAGAGGTCACTGTCGCGGATGTAACAATCCCACAAACCTTAAAGTCGCCATAGTAATTATATAAGTCTAACCGTGTATATATGTATATGTATATGTATATTATGTATATGTCTATGTCAGTATATACTCAATAAAACGTCATACAATGAATGAAACGTGTTGTCAGTGGTGTTGCCACGGTCTACATAGTGGAAAGAGAACCCGTAGCCATCGATAGTGGACACACAGTAGCCAATACCACAGTATCACACCTTAGGTCATACACCCTTCACCAATCACCATACACCAACCACCACCACCGCCCCACCACCACCACCGCCCCACCACCACCACCACCACCACCACCACACGTACTATATAGCTGTACTAAGGACCGCTGTCTCTCTCAGTTGTAGATACGTAGAGCACCATGAAACGTCACCAATGTCGTCACTGCGGACTGGTGCTCGATACTTATGCAGCGCTAAAACGCCACCTCGCGAGTCATGCGACAGTGAACGAACACACGTATGCGGCGGCGCAACCAATAGAGGTGCCACCTAGCGACCAGGCAAAGCGAACGAAATATTCGTGTAAATGCGATGCAACGTTTGAGAGATGGGACGATCTGCAACAACATGTGAGGTCCGTATGTCGTCTTAGCAGTAGCAGCAGCAGCAGTAGCAGTAGAAGTAATAGAAAACAGACCACAGTGTACACATGTGCGAAATGTGGAAAGAAGTTCACTAGACTCCATAACCTGACCATCCACGCACGAAAAGCATGTACCGACGACGACGTCACGAAGCCACCATCGCCGAAGAGATCAATCAGGGAAGCCACCACACCCCACCATCCACTCGTTACCGACGCAGACCCCATAGACCCACCTGCTCGACTCCCCTTCGCCGACAACCTGTCGACGGAACTGTTAGATGTCGTACGAGCGCACTGGTCGACCATACGGACACGTGTAACGAGAGGTCCTCTCCAGTGCAGGTACGATTACAGAGTAACGACTCTGGACACGACCGTTCTAGAGACGCCGTTGAAGAACGTGTTCCAGGAACAGACCAACGCTTTCAAGATTAACCTCAGTTACGGGTTCATTCTGAGGAACAAGAACACGGGTCAATACAAGTACTACCATCCCTCGTGCAACTGCTGTGGACTCTACCTGGACGAGCCCAGTCTCATCACCAACAGCAAGGACTTTGATAAGTTCCTCGAACGCATCCGAGAAACCGACGTCTTGCAATGGGCCATCAATCAAAGACCGGATTCGGCGTGGGTGTGCGAACTCGTGACCAATGTCACATTTTTCGTCAATCGCATCATCGATCACCCGATAGTATGTGTAGGAATGACCGACCTTCCAATGTACATCAAGAAGAACAAAGCCGTCATCGGATTGGAAAAGGAGCCCATCCATGCCAAGAGGTACAGTGACAACCTGTGTCTCTTCCGATGTCTGGCCCTGCATCGCGGATGTGAAAGTTGTCGATTGGAACCAGCTGTGAAGACGCTGTACGAGACTTACGTCCAAGACGGCGTACCCATGAAAGCATTTGCCGGGGTCACGATGGACGACCTCTATCGTGTCGAGACCACGTTCCAAACGAATGTGTGCGTGTACAGTCTCGTAAAACCGGATGGAGAAGATGGAAAGCCAACTGCAGAACTCGTTCGTCGCTCGGTACGTAAGTACCCTGACACACTCTACCTCAATCTTCACGAGACACAATTTTCCCTCATCCAGGATAGACGCATGTACTGTCACTCGTACAGATGTCGGAAGTGTGGGGACTGTTTGTGGAAAGACGCATGGAGTCTACGCAACCACGAGAGCACGTGTACGGGGGGTGTGCGCCGAGTCTATCCTGGTGGCGTGTACCATTCGACTCCATCGGTGTTCGAACGTCTGGCAGACGAGAACATCCGAGTGGCCGAAGCGTTGCAGTACTATCCGTACCGAGCCACCTTCGACTTCGAGTGTTGGTTCGATACCGAACACCTTCCGTCTGACAGTGCCCAGGTTCACTGGGTTGCGCGTCACGTCCCGCTGAGCGTCAGCGTGGCATCCAACGTACCCGGACACGAACAGGTGACATGCATCGTCACGGACGGAGACACCAACAAGTTGGTGAGCACCATGATGACTATCCTGCAATCGATGAGTGAGGCCGCGTACGACAAGATCAAAGACTCATACGATCATGTGTTGGACCAACTCGCAGACGAGCTGACGAAATGGGACGCACGGGAGGCAGCTGCACTGGAGGCAGCTGCACGAGAGGCCACCGAGAAGAAAGCTCGACCGACAACCAATCCGTACAAAACGCTGATGGGACAACTGTATGGATGGATGCGTTAGTTACCTGTCATCGGGTTCAATTCGGGGAAGTATGATCTCAATGCCATCAAACAGTTCCTCATACCGTACTTCCTACCGACTTCAAAGACCGTGGAACAAGACGAGGCCGAGAGGGAGCAAGAGGGCAACAAGAAAGACGAGAACGACGGCGTCGGGTCAATGTTCGTCATCAAACGCAACAACACTTTCATGTGTCTTTCGACGGATCAGCTGAAATTCCTAGACATGATCAACTACATAGCCCCCGGGTTCAGCTACGACAAGTATCTGAAAGCGTACGGATGCGAGGTGACGAAAGGTCATTTCCCGTACGAGTACATGGACCGTCTGGAGAGACTCGACGACACCGCACTTCCACCGAAAGAGGCCTTCTTCAGTCGACTGAAGAACGAAGGTATTTCAGACGAGGATTACGCCAGTTGTCAGGAGGCCTGGCGCGTCAATGGCATGACGACGTTGCGGGACTTTCTCGTCTGGTACAACAACAGGGACGTGGTTCCCTTTCTACAGGCCATCGACAGACAGTTCGCGTTCTATCGACAACGGGGAATAGACATGTTCAAGCAAGGTATCAGCGTACCTGGTCTGACCCTGCTGTACCTGTTCAACGACCTTCCAGAGAAGACCTACTTTACCATCTTCAACGAGAAGAATAAAGACCTGCACGACCTCGCTAAAGAGAACATTGTAGGCGGGCCTTCGATCATCTTTCATCGCTATCACGAGAAAGGGGTCACCACGCTACGTCAGAACGAGTACGGAGAGGCGGCTCGTCCTTGTCGAGCGATCGTCGGATACGATGCGAACGCACTGTACCTGTGGTCGCTCATGCAAGACATGCCTATGGGATGGTACACGCGACGACGAGCAGAGAAGGACTTCCGCCCCGAATCGGCACAGCTGTACGGACAGATGGCTGGAGAATGGTTGACGTGGGAATCCGAACGCACGGGACGTTCCATACGGCATCAGATCAACGGACGAGAGAAGAGAATAGGCAAACATCGGGTGGACGGATGGTGCAGCGAGACGAAGACGGCTTATCAGTTCCAAGGGTGCTTTTTTCACGGTTGCTCGTGCAACCGTGACGAGGTGAACGCCGTCAACGGGAGACCAATGGCGGAACTGCTCGCCGCGACCCGAAAGACCACCGCCTACCTACGACACTTTGTCACAGTCGTCGAGTTGTGGGAATGCGAGTGGAAAGAGATGAGACGAACCCCGGCCGTACGCAAGTGTGTGGATGCAGCATTTCCCCGACGTCGACACGTGCGATGGACGATGACGTCACAACAGATCCTGAACGGAGTGCGTGCAGGAACCGTGTTCGGCATGATCGAGTGCGACATACGCGTACCGGAAGAATTGCGCGCGCACTTTGCCGAGATGCAGCCCGTGTTCAAGAACATCAGTCTGATACGCGAGGATCTCGGTCCGTTCATGCGCCGATACGCCGAAGAACACGACATCATGAAGACTCCGCGACGCATGCTCGTGGGTAGTTATTGCGGCGATAAGATACTGCTCGCAACGCCACTGCTGCGATGGTATCTGGACCACGGTCTCGAGGTACTGCACGTGTACCAGGTCATCGAATACGATCCTATTCCGTGTTTCCGGCGGTTCGGCGATGCAGTGTCCAAGGCCCGACGCGAGGGCGACGTTCACCAAGACAAGACCATCATCGCGGACACCATGAAGTTGCTGGGGAACTCGGGCTACGGCAAGACCATCACCAACGTTGACCGACATCGTGACGTCAGCTACTGCACGGAGAAGGCGGCATCGCTCCTGGTCAACGATAAACGGTTCCGACAACTCGAGATCGTCGTCGACGATGCGTACGAGATAGAGTTGAACAAGAAAACCGTCAAGTACACCCTACCCGTACACGTGGGATTCTTCGTTCTGCAGTACGCCAAGATGCGCATGTTGCAGTTCTATTACGACTTCATCATCCGATACGTGGAGCGCCCTCTGTTCGAGTACTGCGAGATGGATACAGATTCCGCCTATTTGGCCTTGGCCGGCTGGGGTTGTGTAGCAAGACGTACTATTGTTTCGGAGCCACCGACAAGTACAGCACCAAAGGACTGAGCAAACGGCACAACACCATCGACAAGGACGCGTTCCTGGCGGTGCTCACCAACCGTCGGAGCGGAGGTGGATCGAACCGTGGTTTCCGGGTGCATAAATCTACCGTGATGACGTACGTGCAGACACATGATGCACTCACCTTCTTTTACGCCAAACGCGTGGTGCACGAGGACGGGGTGACCACGGGTCCGGTGGACGTGTAGAAAAGGCGATGCACGCTGCACTCGTTTCATACGCAATCATGGATGCACGATGGAAACACCCCTTCACGTGCATCGTCGCCGGACCGACGGGGTGCGGCAAGAGTACTTTCGTGACGCGTATGTTGCGTCACGCCGCTGCGATGATCGATCCACCGCCCGAACAAATAACGTGGTGTTACGGAGAATGGCAAGAGGCTTACGCAACGACGAACTTGGGTCACGTGCGATTCGAGGAAGGGTTACCGACGGCGGCCATGTTCGATCCGACAACGAGGAACCTCATCGTCATAGACGATCTCATGGCAGAAACGGACGAACGGGTCACGACCTTGTTCACTAAAAAAAGTCACCACAGGAACACGTCCGTGCTGTATCTCGTACAGAACCTGTTCCCTAAAAACAAAGAGAGTCGCACCATCAGTCTGAATTCGCAGTACATGGTGGTGTTCAAGAATCCACGTGACGCATCGCAGATGTCGACCTTGGCGCGGCAGATGTATCCGGGACGCGGCAAGTTCGTGCAAGAGGCGTTTAAAGACGCCACGGCGGTACCGTACGGTTATCTATTGGTCGATCTCAAACAGGACACGCCCGAGGACATGCGTCTGCGCACGGCCATCTTTCCAGATGACGGTGTTCAGTACGTGTACCTGCCGAAGGTATAAAACGACCGAGTGTGTGGATAGTCTCTTCATTCGCATCATGTCTACCCTGGTGAAGAGACACATCGTGTGCATACAGGCTCTGGCCAGAGTCAAGAACAACAAAATTAAAAAGGCCATCATCGCACTAGCCGAGTGTGCCTACAACATACTAACAAAAAACATTCCATTGACCGCTTTACAGAGGCGACGATTGCATAAATACAAGGCGAAGTTACGCGAGTTGGCTAATAGACGAACGCTCGCTGCCAGAAGAAGACGCATCTTGCTGCAACCGCAGGTTGGCGCGGGACAGAGCGGCGGTTTCCTATCAGCCTTCCTAGCACCGTTGGCAAGTTCGGTCTTGATACCCTTGCTCCAACAGGTGCTGACCCAACGGTAGATACATGGAACACGCACGCAAGATGGCCTTGGTGGACCCGCGCCTGTTGGACACGCTTCGGTCACCCCCACCCCCACCCGCGACCGACACCTTAGGCAAGAAGGTGCAAGCCCTCGATGACGAGATGAAGACCATCCTAGATAGAACGGACCTAGACGACGGGACCAAGGTGACCCTGTATAATCAGGTGTTGCAGCGGTACAACGTCTTGGCCACTAAACGCATCAAGGAACCGCTACGCGTGGTCACGGTGAACGAGTCGGAGGTGGCGTCGGAGTCGGGGTCGGAGGGTGCAGTCCGCGCTCCTATTAGCGGACTGGAGGCCACCGTCTTGGCCACTGTACCCAGGACCATGCAGGCCAAAGCCAGCCGTTTGATGGAGCATCTCAAGAGAGACATCACGTGGACCGCTCGCGGTGAACTGATACACGAGGGCGTGCCGGTTGTCGGAAGTAACGTGGTGGATCTCGTTAATGATCTGTTGCGTAAGAGCAAGACCGCTCCGACGGGTTGGCAGCCGTTCGCACGACAACTCCGTGCCATCAACCTACCCATGACGTTGGTCGGTAACGTCGCCAGACGAGCCTACATACGTCCGGAGCCATCGATCACTCCCTCTCGTCGATCCAGTCCTACTCCGCGTGCTGCATCAGGTAGTGCACGAAGATCGCTAAGTTGGACACCCCTCGGCCGTAAGTGCCGTCGAATGGAACATACCATGCCCACCCCACCCCCCGAAAGACGCAAGGCTTTGACGTCATTGGCTGGTTGGGACAACCTATAGGATGGTACGATGCGTGTCCGTAGCACAGTGTTCGTCATGTCGCCCGATCCACAGGACCTCGTTTACCGTTCCATCGTCGGTGCGATATGTATCAGTGGACTTTACATGATTGCTCACAGTCTAGTCCTCAGTTTTATGCCACAGACGTTATTCGAACCCCCCACGCTCGTCGAATGGACCAATCCGTGTCCACCCACCCACCCTCCCCCCGCATCACGCAAGGCTTCGTCGTCATTGGCTGGATGGAAAACCGTATAAGGTGGTACGACGCGTATCCGTAGCAGTCATGCTCATCGATCCACAGGACGCGTACCGATCCATCGTCGCTGCGCTATTGTTCGAAGGACTTACCGTGCTGGGAGACGTTGCAGCCGACATTCTTATACAACAGGTGTTATTCCGACTATGGTTACTCCGCTAGACCGTTGTTGTTCCACCGCTGTCATTGTGGGTGCCATAGTGTGTGTCCTAATACACGTCGGCGTGCTCCTCGTCATTCGTCAGCAGTGGGACTCCGGAGTCAACGGCACCGCCCCCGTCAACACATCGGTCTTCCGTCTCTTTTGATGGCACAGAGGGGAGAACGCTCCTTGAGTGAGGTCTACTTCGATCCCACGAAGGTAGGTAGTTATGGCGGCGTCGCTGGCTTGCGACGCGTCACGCGCCTGCCACAGAAGGCCGTCACGTCATGGTTGTCGGCACAGGACGCCTACACCTTACACAAACCAGCGAGACGTCATTTCAAGAGACGACGCGTCATCGTGGGTGGTATGCATCAGCAGTGGCAGGCCGATCTCGTAGACATGACGAAGGTCAAAGACGTCAACGACGGTATGGCCTTTCTCCTCACGATGATCGACGTCTTCTCGAAAGTGGCCTGGTGTGTTCCCATGAAGAACAAGTCCGCGGCGTCGTTGGTAAAAGCGCTGCAATCCACGTTCGTCGACGTTTGCCCCCAGACCTTGCAGACGGATCAAGGCAGAGAATTTCGGAACAAATCCGTTCAGGCGCTATTGAAGCGTTACGACATCCATTACTTCTACACGCACAACGCGGAGACGAAGGCAGCCGTCGTGGAACGGTTCAACCGAACGTTGAAGACGCGCATGTGGCGCTACTTCACGAAACACCAGACGTGGCGGTACGTCGACATCCTTCCGGACTTGATGCGATCGTATAACAATGCCCGCCACCGCATGATCGGTATGGCGCCGTCACAGGTGAATGCACAGAACCAAGAACAGGTGTGGCAACGTCTGTACGGTCACGATGGTAAGGGTGTGCCCAAGTTGCGCGTGTCGGATCGCGTGCGTGTCAGCAAGTACAAACGCACGTTCGAAAAGGGCTACGAGACGAACTGGAGCGAAGAGTTGTTCACGGTACACGAGGTTCACCCCTCCGACCCACCCGTGTATCGCTTGCGGGACGATCTCGGCGAAGTGCTGGAGGGTACCTTCTACGAACTGGAGCTGCAGAAGGTGACGGTACCCTTTGATAAAGTGTACCGTGTTGAAGCGGTACTGAAACGCCGTACGGTTGGTAAACGTAAGGAAGCTTTGGTGAAATGGTTCGGCTATTCCTCCTACTTCAACAGCTGGATCGATGCCAAGGGACTCGTCAACTATAAAGCCTAGCCGCGCACATGACGACACTGCATTCGGGAAATGACACACGACGCGACACCACCACCACCGACCTGCCTCACCACCATAGACGAGGAGGAGCAGGACGCGGATTGTACTGACGCTGCACCGAACGAGCCAGACAGCACTCCCTGGCATATTTTCGGTACCGCGTGTCCCAAAGAGGAGATCGTGTTTCTGTGTCAGGTCGTCGTCCTGTACACGGTCATTCTGATCAGCATTTACAACCTGACGACAGGTCGCGGCGATTCTAATCTGTGGACGGCTCTGTTGAGTAGTTCGTTGGGTTACCTACTGCCCAATCCCACGTTGAGACGCAATGGCGACTGATTTCTACATGACGCTGCCCAGCAACGCTTCCATGGAGATGCACCCCGACAACACCTTGACCCATTACGTCACGCACTTACCTCAACGCATCGATCTGACCGGCGAGTGGGAGTGTGGATTGGCTGAAGTCCAGTATCCGCACACTTGGTACAACGTCACAGAGAACGATGCCTGGTTATTCCTCAACCCGGTCGATGCTCCGCACACGTACCGACGTACGAAGTTGTCGTGTGGGTATTACGACGATCCGTTAACATTGATGTATCACGTCAACAAGGGACTGTACACTCTGAGGACGTCGAATACGCAGGCGCAAATGAGCTATAGTTCCGTCACTCAGAAAATGACGTTACACATGACAGCGAACACCCTGTTCACCTTACCGCACCACACGACGGCGTCCATGTTAGGATTCCGTAAACCCGTAGCCAGCGACTCGGCTACGGCGTCATCCTCCACCACCATGGACTCCCGCCCTTCCGACTCGTCGTATCCCTTCCACTTCGAGGCCGAAGATGTGGTGAACTTGACACAGGGGTTCGACACCCTATACGTCTACACGAACATCGTGGAGTCTCGCATAGTGGGTGACACTCTCGCACCTCTGTTGCGACCCATTCCGATTAGCGGACGTAACGGTGACAGGGTGTCCGCTCGTTTCACTAACGTGCACTACGTGCCTCTGTTGTACTCGCACTTCGATTCGATCGAGGTGGATATAAGGGACGACATGGGTCGGCGCGTGCCATTCGAATACGGTAGAGTGACGGTGACGCTTCATTTTCGTCGACGCAGGTCCAGACTGTTCTGATGAATTACAACGATTATTACGCACGCCAGGCTGGCGGTGCGCTGCCCTACTTCGCCGGTGCGCCATACCAGCGAGGTCACGGACTGGGCAGTCTGTTCGGCAGTCTGTTGCGCAGCGTCATGCCGCTCTTCAAGAGAGGTGCCGTGGCGTTGGGCAAGGGAGCGTTGAAGACCGGCGTTCGCATAGCCGACGACGTCTTATCGGGACAGAACATAAAAACGGCTGCCAAACGACGCGTCACCGATGCCGTGCTCAGCAGTATTCGGAGCCCCCCTGGTAAACGTATAAAACGAGCGGCCGCAAGGCCGACCGTCACTGCAGTAAAGAGACGCCGCAAGAAACGGACGTCCCAGAAACGCGTGGCCGACATATTCGACAACAGAGATGGCGTTCGTGCATAGACAGTCGTGCGAGGGAGTCAAGACCGAGCTGGATCTCTTTACCGTACCCCCCACTCAGAACTGCATCGCCGACAGTCATGTGGTGGAACATCAACCCACGGCCTCTCTGGACTCTGGAGGACCGATCGAATTCTTCATCCCCGGATCGGGAGACGATTACATAGATCTCGCCAACACGATGCTCCACTTGCAGGTGAAGGTGACGCTCGCCAACGGTAACCCTCTAGATGCGGGCGACCCCGTGGGACCGGTGAACAACTTCTTGCATTCGCTGTTCAGCCACATCGACCTCTCTCTGAACGACACGCTCGTGACCTCTTCGGCCTCCAACTCGTACCCGTATCGATCCTACATAGAGACGCTGCTGAGTTACGGATTCGATGCCAAGTCGACGCAGCTGACGAATCAGCTGTGGTACAAGGACAAGGCTAGTCGCATGCACGCCTCCGAGCTAGCCGCCGGACCCGATCCTAACCCCGGGTTCGTGACTCGACGAGACTACATAGTCGGCAGTCGCGTGGTCGACATGATAGGTCGTCTCCACGTGGATATGTTTCTCCAGGATAAATTCCTGATCAACGGTGTCGACGTCAAGTTGCGACTGGTGCGCAGCACGCCCGCGTTTGCGCTGATAGCCGGTGGAGCGAACGAGTACAAGATAGTCGTCGTCAACGCGTCCTTGTTCGTGAAGAAGGCCACCATCAATCCAGCCGTGCAGAAGGCTCACATCATGGCTCTCGATCGGACCACGGTCAAGTATGCGTTACGACCCGTCGAATGCAAGGTGTACTCCATTCCCACGGGCGCTCTGTCGCACACGCACGAGAACCTGTTCCTCGGCTCCCTGCCGAAACGTCTCGTACTGTGCTGCATCGACAACGACGCCTACAACGGCACGTACCAAACAAACCCGTTTCACGCCAAGAACAACGCCATCAGCTTCGTCTCCGTGTACGTGGACGGTCGTCAGATACCCGCCAAACCCTTCCAGCCCAACTTCGCTGAAAACCTCTTCGCCAGGAGCTACGCGAGCATGTTCACCTCGACCAGCAAGATATGGCAGGACGAGGGGAACGGTCTGACTCGCGACGAGTACCGAGACGGCTACACCTTCTTCTGTTTCGACCTTACCCCAGACCAGTGCGACGGTCCCTGCTTTAATCTGGTACAATAGGGCAACCTGCGCTTAGAATTTCATTTCCGAGAAGCGCTTCGGACCACCGTGAACGTCGTCGCCTACGCCGAATTCGAGTCCGTGCTGGAAATAGACAAGAACCGCAACGTCATCCACGACTACTGAGATGGACACCCTGCAGATCGCCCGTCTACTGGCGATGGATCCGAACACCGCGTCCGTCTTTGGCGGCGTCGTACCCCGCGATGGACTGCCTGCAACAATTGACGCTTTGCCGATCGCCTTCGTGTGCAACACCGACGACGGCGACGAACCGGGCGAACATTGGATAGCGCTGTACCTGTCCTCCGACGGCCGCGGCGAATACTTCTGTTCGTACGGTCTGCCGCCTCGCCACGCGGCGTTCCGCACCTTCTTGAACAAACACTGTTCCGAGTGGACTCATAATAGCAAGAGACTTCAGAGTGGTGTGTCTAACGTTTGCGGACAATATTGCGTCACTTATATCATGCTTCGTTGTAACGGCGCTCCTATGAGAACTTTCGTCAACGCTTTCCACACCGATCTGGTCGCTAACGATTGTCGCGTGTTCGATTGGATTAGGCTGCTAAAAAGGGTATACCGTACTATCGCGTATCATACTGAGCCTCTGGCGCGGTGGTCGCTCCACCCGTAAGCTCGCCCTCGAACCTCTGGCGCGGTGGAGACACCCGTAAGTTCGCGACCTCTGGCGCGATGGTCACCATTCGCAAGTCGCCTCCACTTCATCTTCATCTTCGTCATACCCAGCTCGTTGTATCCAATCGCATACGATCGCCTCGTTTGTACTGCTGCCGCTTTGTTGTATTCAATAAAATACGTGTGCACCGTACGATTGTGTTCGTCTCCTTACTAGGTTAACGACCCTTCGGTAAACGTAACTAGGTCCATGCTCGTTCCTCCTCCAGTCGCTAGGGGGCGCTTACGTCACGCACGCTCGGCTACCACCGCCAGGGGGCGCTCTGACGCGCTCTGATTGGCTGCGCGCACTCATTAGCGGTGGGCGATATTAGGGTGTTTTGCCTTTGATGTTCCTTTGATGTCTGGTCACGTGACTTTGCATGCAATTTGATGTCTCAGAAACTTCCACTAACTACTAGCCGTGAAGTTCGCGTATTACGTGATATATGATAATGTTAAGAGGAAAGGTTGAAACTACTGATCTCCATAGTTGAAACGCATGGCACGTTGTGTATTGTTGCGGTCTGTCGCGAAATTGCTGGGTTCTAATATGTCTCATTAATTGTTAGTTTTATAAACGGCAGCATGGATACCCAAGAAGATGGCAAAAACAAACTAAAAGCTCGTCCTCCATCGCCATGGATGTATCTAGAAATAGTTGTAGCGAAACGTCGTCGTCGATATCTTAAAATAATTTGGCGACGAACTAGTTCTCCACTTGATCGGTCCCGTTAAACTAAACCGCTACATAAATATATGCAATCACATGATGTCAAAACCAAAATCTGATTACTATAAACAAATTTCTCAGCAAATTCAGAAAAACCTCGCCAGATGCGGAAATCACAATTCTACATCTGCAGAAATCAAAAGCACTGCCTGAACACTCTTCGTTGGATACATCGTGTAGTTTTTTTTTAACACTTCGCATATCAAATTGCTCGCATTCGATCGTATTATTCATTAATGATAATGACTAAGATTTTCTGAACATACACTACAGTGTTTCACACCTGCAACTACAAGTTTTCATTATCATTCAAAAATCTACTATCATATAGTATATGATCTGGACCCATTTCAACAATTGTACTAAAAAGCTGTATTAATAAAAAAAAATTCCTACTACTGCTAGCATTATAAACTTTTCAATGTATGGCGGAGTTGTTCCGCGGGATTTCAAACAAGCTCTTGTAAATCCTCTTATTAAAAAGCGAACTCTGTGTAAAAATGACCTAAAGAATTATTGTCCTATCTCCAATATCAGTTTTATGTCAAATGTATTGGACAACGTATTTGCTAATCGCCGACGTGAACATATTTATAAACATCACTTATAAAAATTAATTATATACAGTCTGCATATAAAGGATTTCACTCCACCGAAACGGCTCTTCTCGGGATACACAATGATATAGCTGACAAAATGGACAATGGCAAAGTCACAGCACTCACTTTACTAGATCTTTCAGCTGCTTTCGATACGATTGATCATTTAATCCTTTCACAATGCCTTCATAAACAATTTGGCATTTCTGGCACAGCTCTTCTGTGGTTCAAATAATTGTTTTTCTTCAGACAGACACCAAAGCATGAACATATCTGGCACATTATCTTGCCAACAACACCTTCCATTCGGAGTGCCGCAAGGATCCGTCCTTCGCCCTGTTCTGTTTAGCTTGTATACTACGTCTCTCAGTCTAGTTATTCCTAATCATAATCTCAGTCATCACTCACCCTAGTTATTACTAATCATAATCTCAGTCATCACCTGTATGCTGATGACACACAGGTTTACATATCACTTTCACAATCAAATGCACAAGAATCTGTTTTGCCTTTAAGTGATTGTCTTACTGTATATTGTATTGGATGGAATCCAGATAAAACAAACCTTATTATTATTGGCACTAAGCAACAACAAAATAGACTCATCAGCGATTGCCCAGTTAAACTGCTTGGCAGAGATACATTCCCATCAGATACTGTTCGTAATCTAGGTGTTTTCTTAGACAGTGACTTCAACTTTCGCCACCATATTTCTCAAGTATGCAAATCCTGTTTCTATCACATACGTGATCTCCGTCGAATTCGGCGTCACATATCATATCTACTGCTAAAACAATATCAACATCACTAATTAGAAGCCGCCTTGACTATTGTAATTCACTACTAAATAACACTGCTACAAGAGACTTGGCTCAACTCCAACGAGTACAAAATTGACTGCCACGTGTGGTACTCAGTGCACCTCAGTTTTCTCCATCACTACCACTACATAAACAGTTACACAGGCTTCATGATACTTATCGAATTAATTTTAAGCTGTCCACTCTTACATATCGTGCTCTATCTACACAACAACAACAACAATAGGCAGGTCAGAGCATCACTTTCACAACATATTGTGAATAAAACAAAGCTTAACTCGGGCAAACGTGCTTTCTCTGTCGCTGCGCCAAGGGTCTGGAATGAACTCCCCATCACAACCATCTGAAACTATAGCTATCTTCCGATAAAAATCAAGACATATTTATTCCAAATTGCATTTTCACCATAAATCTTCGGTTGTCTCTCGTTCTGATAATGACTTGCGTGCGTGCGTGCGTGCGTGCGTGCGTGCGTGCGTGCGTGAGCTGGAAAACTTTCCAATTGTACACCATTGAACTACGTTAGCGTGTCGTTAGCGTGTCTTATGTTCTCATTATAGACAGACGTGTGTGTTGCCCATTGGAAAACTATTTTCAGCAAATAGACAACCTAGGTGAGTTGCATTGGGAAAATAGTAATATTACCAAAAAAAGACGGGTCCCCTGCCGTGATTTGTGCTTATGTGAATGAACTACTGCCTGAAACTAAAATGTATAAAAAATTATATACAAATGTTATGATAGTAATATATCAGGCCATTATAGTTGTGAAATTTAAATTGAAGTTAACATAATATTATGATATATACCTTGCAATCCATACATAATATAATATTAGTTTAGTAATATTCCATCATAATTACAGCCTACAGAACGTAAATTAGGCAACGTTCATTTTATACTAAATGTATTTAACATAATTGGTCATGTGTAATACATTTTATACATCATGATCATATGCGTGTGTAATAAGACATAGGGACCGTCTTGCCCGACATGCATGGGTACCGTTAGCAGTAGGCAGGTACATGTACCTGCCTACTACTACCGTCTTGCCCGACATGCATGGGTACCCTCGGTAGTAGGAAGGTACATGTACTTGCCTACTACTGCCGTCTTGCCCGACATGCATGGGTACCGTCAGTAGCAGGCAGGTACATGTACCTGCCTACTACTACCGTCTTGCCCGACATGCATGGGTACCCTCAGTAGTAGGAAGGTACATGTACCTGCCTACTACTACCGTCTTGCCCGACATGCATGGGTACCCTCAGTAGTAGGAAGGTATATGTACCTGCCTACTACTGCCGTCTTGCCCGACATGCCTGGGTACCGTCAGTAGTAGGCAGGTACATGTACCTGCCTACTACTGCCGTCTTGCCCGACATGCCTGGGTACCGTCAGTAGTAGGCAGGTACATGTACCTGCCTCCTACTGCCGTCTTGCCCGACATGCCTGGGTACCGTCAGTAGTAGGCAGGTACATGTACGTGCCTACTACTGACGTCTTGCCCCACGTGCACAACGTGTGTCTTAACACAATGTATATAAAACACAACATACCACTGCCCATTTTTTTAGTGTTTGACCTATCAACTGATTAATAATATTATCATGTCATCAATTAAGGTCATGATTCACACCGTTATATGGCAAATTGCACCATTTTACTATTGGCAAATTGTTAGATCAGTACTTATAATAGTGCATGTAAAAGTAAAAAATCCATTGGTTTAATTACGTCTGTCTCGTGTTGCTGAGCTTTCAGGGTGAGTATCCGATAGATAATAGTTTCATTTTGTACCAGATTTGGGGACGTTAAGATTTTTATATTTTGCGTACGTGATGGGGGCCGTCTTACCCCGAGGGGCTGTACTGCCCCAGGTTACCCTACTTCGGACAATTGTTTGTTAGAAATATTTCCGGTGTGTGTACTAGGGCTGTATAACGTACAACCACTGTCAATCACCGAGTGCGACGAGCACGCGAAACCCTTACGGTAATTTGTTATGCTTCATAATATAAACAAATATGATGTATTATGTTCTAAAATATAATACGGTAGAAACAGCTACTAGAAGGGCCCACAAGGTGAACACACTGAGCAGTATGTTGCTTACGCTGTAAGCCTACTGTGACCCGAGCAGCTCTACTGGTTTTTCGGTGTTGTTGACGAACAACGTAATCGTCCAACGTGTAGGTGGGGCATGTTTACCAATAAAATTACATCGTATGATGTCACAACATCGCTGTACAAGCACTTATCACTAATCTAAGCATTTCCTTAGTGCAAGTTCAATAAGAAACCAGCTGCTTGCTGGCCGTGTATCTGTCAATACTTCCGAAACATTTTGTGGCAGCTCACGACTGGGCTATGGCTATACGTCTTGACGGTTGCGATCCTGGGGCATTCTTGAGAGTATAAACTTCGTAAATCAGAGGTGTGCATAATAACAATAATTAAATATGCACTCACCATGCACGCACGCACGCACGCACGCACGCACGCACGCACGCACGCACGCACGCACGCACGCACGCACGCACGCATGCAGTCACGCACGCACGCACGCACGCACATTGATCGACAACCATCAGCAGAGTTCAGCACCTCGAGCATTGCACACTCTTCCACACTTCCAAATCAGTCAACCATAAAATTATGCATTTAATTGTTGATTTTCACTATCTCGGTGTTCAACGGGTAATTCGTTATATGTTGTCACCCATGCGGCAAACTGAAACAGTGTAAGTAACTGAGCCCAGATACTTGAAATGCTCGCCTATTAGAAGCTCCAAATACTTAGAGGAAAAATATTGAGGTGTGAGCATTGCAATACACGAGCGGCCACTGTAGAAACTACTTGCTCTGGGATCTCGTCATAGACAATAATTTCTCAAGATGCAAAGTCACCTTCCAATAATTTAATAGGATACAATGTTCCATAAAAGAGCAATTATTGCTCTTTTTGTGAAACATTGTAGGCCCCTAGCTAGTCTATTATTAAAAAACATTGCCTTGAATTTTGGTTATAGAACATATCTTGAATATACCTGCTTTTTAATGGAGCATAGAGCCATGTTGTATCACTCAGAGGCTCATTCGGAATAATGTTGTCAGAAAATTGCCCTTTTATTTCAAATTGTGTCCTTTAGTCTTTAGATCACTGACAGTTCCCCCCTTTTATAATACGTAGTTCAAATCCGTCAGGTGGCTGTATTGGTTGATATAGTACCCAAACTATCAACCAGGGGGCGAAACTAGAATCTCAAATTGTAATGAGAACGTAGTTGTACGCTGAGAAGAAGGTGAAGTAAATTGTCGCCAAAGGTTTGTGCACTTTACGTTTTAATACACCTAAGAACAGATGCAAACATAAACACTCTAGAATTAGATTACATTTTAACGAGAGTTGATTTCAAGTTTGAAGGGCTAGATTAAACAAAAACAATCCACGCACTTTTCTGTCCGTGTCACTAGCCGAGTTCGCGATCAGACTCAATTGCAGCTGCAACTGAACTGGTGGCACTGCCTTGGTGACTGTCACGGAAAGTCAGCTACAGTCTTCGTCGCAGTCATCGATCATCGGATAGCATGCACCTGATCTAGGCAATGTTAAAAAAAACTTATCGCTGCGAAGACAAGGTTAAGAGTTAATCATATCCGATAATTATGATGATATTAGATTCACAGTGACGTCGTTCACAATTCTAGTGGGAATCTGCATATTGAAAATAGGGCAGTTTTTCTAACTTTCATTTCTGACACCTCCTATGTCATTGAGAACTTGTGACAGTCGTACATGTAACAGTCATACATTATTTAACAACAATCTTCAACTTGTACAACTGGCAAGGTAATTGCAGTCTGAATGCTTGAACTCATCAATTTGGCATCTACTGTCCTTCCCTTTCCACTCTTTATGTAAATAGTGTCTATGAATGTTTTTAACTTGCCTTTTAATCACTGGAAAAGTGCTCTCTCTGCATGTTATTCCTCTTGTAGAGTTTATTCCTTGATACTTGTGGCACCTATAGTAATAGAAAGAAAAAAAGAAAATATTAATCATTTTGCTCTACCCTGTTCCTTGTATTCTATCATTTCCGAAATGTGTGTGTACAAGTATTGAATGTTGACTTTATATTACTGGTACATCTGGATGTTCGTCTGAATAGAAATTGCTAAACATGATGGTTCAAAATAATATTTGGTTGTGCATTTGACACACTGCTGGCAGCTCGTTTGATTATTTTACAGAAATCTGGCACAAACAAACCTTCTTTGTCCTTTTTTAGGAATAAATTTTTTTCAAACTGGGTTAAAATTGAAATATATATAGAGCTCCCATTATCTTGGAACAGCTGCATGTGAAATATTTTGCCTAGTATTTCATAGAAAGTGCTAAGTTTAAAATGAGAATATACTTGGGTTTATGAAAAAAAATCATTTTAACGAAACTAAATAAAAAGCTTAATTAAGGAAACAGGAAATATTTATTCGTCCCTGAAAGTTACTGTTCTGTCCAGTGCCGTTTTCTCCCAAATTTTAATATGTTGTTTATCTAATAAAAGACTGTGCACAATTAAAAAAAAATGGTGGTCATGGGACTCGTTCCCCATTCTCATTTTGAGTGGTGAAATTTGTATAAAATATATAAAAAGTAAAAAAAAATTAAGGCTGAATTATTCCAAAAGTATGGCAACTAGAAGCCTACCGAACTAATAGGTTATTGCCAGCATCCCTGACAATAGATGGTATCAATTTGGGCGTTGTACTTACTGTAACACAAGAATGAAATATAGACTGCTGAAATCCTTCTCAGAACTTTTGCAAAATGTTCTTTTCCATTTTAATGCACCTGATATACCCATTGTCCTTTACCCTATCATTCTTGAATTTTGCATAGATAATCTGTTCCAATATGTCTACATATTCAGCAAATTTTAGATATGTAGCTTGTAAACTTCTCCAGTTAAAAACACCTTAAATCCGATAAAATAACAGGTGTGTTTTGGGGCACTTACCCCCTGTTCACATTATAGGCAGTTAGCCATGTCACAGACACAATTTGCATGCAAATCCTTAGTTTTTTGCGGAAGTGTTCAGGTATAACTACTTATTAATTTGTAAAAATTTAGAAATCAACTTTTGACCATTGGTTGTTTTGCAACGACATGACCCAACTGCTTATGTCAGAAACGACTAAGTGGCCACGTACAAAGTTCAAGAAGTCTACACTGTATTACACAGGTTTGTAGAGGCAGTCTTAGGAACAGTTCTCTTATGACCTCAGAGAAACTGACCTTGTCAAACCGCATGTCAAATGCCACCATTTGCTGGAAGCAGACCAAGTTGATATACACAGCGCATGTCACACTATACATCACAATGGTAATCATAAATTTTTTAGCTGTAACTTTGTAGACAGGTTTGATACTGAAACCAACTGCAGCTCTCATGAGACTATCAACCAGACTATCATTCACTGACTGTGTGAAATGTTTCTTGGAATACCCAGGCAGGTTTAGTGCTGTTGCTATCACTTATCTCAGCCCTGACAGCTAGGTCAAGCAGCCCTTGAAATTAATTAAGTCAGGGGGTATTAAGTTGCCTGAGCAATGGTGAATGTTTCAGGCAAGTGGTGACTTAATTTGCTCTAATTGGAACTACACCCCACATCAACCATCTCCACTGACCACTGATCAGCCCCACCCTCTGGAAACTGCCCTTTACATTTACGACTTATTGTACTATGTTGGTACATGTTGCTTTATATAATATCTAATGCTAAAAATGGGTATGAAATCGTGTGTCGTTTCTTCCATGCAATATATGGGGCTATGTCCAAAGTATTTGTTACTTTCAAGTACTCGTTGACACCCGAGTACAACATTTGGAAGATTTTGTCTTAGTTCTGTAAAATCTTGCACTAGTACATAAAGTTCATGAAAATATGAGAACTAAATTTACAAATACCATGATATGATGATAGTACATAATTATTATATTATATGTATGATTAGTATCATTTTGGAACAAAGATCACTTTGTTCAGTGGGCCCAGAAGCCCAGTAGTGGCATACCGTTTCAAAGCTTGGACAATTTCGTTCATCCTACTTTACCTGTGTCTTTCGGAAGAGATACTAAAAAGCTGTTGGTCCCTTCTATCTGGCATCCATGCTAGGGGAAGTAAAAAATCCCACACAGAAATGGAAAAAAACCTAACTCTAGATAAGGACACTCTTAAATAAACCCTCAGTGCAATATCCTAGGACTTTGCTGAGTAATTATCCAGATCCAGAAGTTAAGAAGTTGTCATTTATCTAAAATGAGCTGCCATCCATGGACTGTGAAATGATTGGAAACAAAGACTTGTGCTAATGTTAGTTGATCATAGCCAAATATATTTCCTCCGGGTCAGTGTACACAAGCATGTCAAACAGTATTTACAAAGATGGGCTTCTACGTAGGCTTTCTGTTTTCAAGTAGCAAGTTAGTAACAGTTCCAAGAAGGAATGACAACATGAACTGTCTGTTTATGTAAACATTCCACCATTCATTTCTGGTGATCCATTTTCACAGGTGGACGAAGCCTATGTTTACATTCATCCCATATTCATCTAATTTCAAACATTGTTAGTTCTGCTGCTCTTCCTAATGATCTTAACTTTCAAGTTTGATATTCTCATACCACCTATCACTGTTACATCTCTCCTTAATTAATTCTTTCAACCCACACTCACTGTGACCTTAATAGCTACTTAACAAACTCTGTTTTCACAAAGGTTGAGAAAAGGTGTACATATTGCCAGCAAAGTGTGCATTGTGTACCAGTCAGGGGTTCTACTTCTGCACCAGTCAGGGGTTCTACCTCTGCACCAGTTACTTTCATTTGCTGACAATGACACCAAATTAATACAATTATTGACATGTTTTGTAAAACTCAATGGCTTGGGTGCTTGTTATTTAGGTATGCCATAAAAAAACAGTTACCCAGAGCCATTTCTATGACATGTGTTCTTTCACTTATTTAAAAAAATCCCATTAACATGCATGGATGACACACAAGTGACAAGTTACTTATTTGACAGTGGCATGAAAGTAGTAAAGTGTCAAAGCAAGTCAGGCTTTCATCCAACATTGAGGCTGATGGTAATAACATGGTTGATGATGTCAAATGATTGATTGTGATGCCTAAAATATTTTATTTGGGATTATCATTTTGATAATGACTGATGACAGATCAGTTTTCCTTTAATAATGAAATTTAGTGTGCAGTGGCTTCTATTAATTAATCATTAATCCAGAACTTGTCACTTAATAGGAAAATCAGTTTTGTGGTTTTTGACCATGTCGTGAAGTAATGACACTGTGTGGAATATGTTTACTTTTGTAGCGTACTCAAACATATCCTCATTCCCTCAAACAAGTCAAAATAATTAATTTAACATCCACATTTCCACAAACATACTCAATATGATACTTCTATAATTTTTACACATTTCATGAACACGATAATTATAATTATTGGACAACTCTTGGGTGATAAAATTAACTTCTGTAGAGCCTAAGGTGATTTAATGTATTGTCCTGCATCTAGACACCAAGACAGCTGCCTTTTCTTTATGGCTCTGAGCGGGAGGAGTCTTCTCCAGCCAGAAGTGAATACTGTCTTCATGGTTTATGGCTTCAAGTGAACTAAAAAATCAGGGACAGTGCTCAATTTATTACACAGCATACAGTCAGGCAGTGGCCAGTGACTAAGTAAAATTAAACTCCTAAGTTCTGCCAGTTAAAAAATAACAGACTTTCCACAAGGTTTTTCAAGGAAGGAGTGGAAAGTATTAAAACTATTATTTACACCATGACCTAGATTGCTATACCAATATATTTCCACAGTTCTGCGCCAGACAAAATTGTTCGATAGGAGAAAATAACGCAATTACATGCATTACCAGCTGATATAAATCAAAATCTCTGTGTGATGGGCTGTGATCCATTTTAAACTTGTTCACACTGTTTAACATAAAATTAACGTTGATACCATTTTCACCTGTAAAAAATTAGAACCTGGACGAAAGAAGGTTTTTGTCATGTTATTTTTCATATTTATAGTTACATCTAATTTGGTGTGTGAACATTGAAATTCAGACACACCGTTGGAGATAGCAAAACCACGGGAACCCATTTATCATAATCAATGAAAATTTTCATTTGTTGATTGCATCTGATTCATACAGTTCTGTTTAACATAATTTTCCCGTTTGTCCAGGCTCGTTTCTCGTCAAGCTATTGTTGGCACGCGATGCGTCTGTGGGGCTTTATCCCTTAAATTACTGTTGTTTGATTTACCATGTCAGATATGCATCGCAGAGGAATTGCATCCGAGTCTGCTTCGGTGTGTCATCGATTGCCGATTATTCTGTAGTGTTACGTTATCAGTGACTGGCGTTTCAAGAGCTCACTTCTCGCTGCCAGGACAGAAATTATAGTGTGCCTTCGGTTAGGTCTTGTTAACCCTTCAGTTCATTCACACAATCCACACTGAGATGTAGCAATCGGGTAGTCTGGAACAATTGTAGAAACGGGCACGGTTCGTGGAAACGTTAACTTTGTGGTAAACGCAGTGGAAACGCTTCAGAAATGAAGTTGTAATTTAATTATTGCAATTCATACTACACTACACACCATCCAACAGATATTATGACTAATGCACATGACAATATGGTCCATGCATAATGAATCCATGCAATGTAATGTTGATTTCATTAAATTATTTAATGTGAATGAAACGTGTCTGTGTCCTCGGACTACTGGCTGTTCAGACCTCATGCGGATGAATAGTGAGCACATTAGCACCAAGACATACATCTGAAATCTCTACAGTCGACTGTGTCATGGCAAATGCACATTACTACATGAAGACTGTTTAATACAATTGTCACGAGACAGGCCCTGGAATGGTATCTTCACTCCACAGCTGTGACACTTTGACAACATTCGCAAAACAAGAGAAGAGACTAAATAGTTTTCACCTTCGCTGCCTCAGACGCATCGTCGGCATCTCCTGACAGGACAGCGTCATGGAGGCAGAGGTCACGAAGCATGCTTTCTCCTTCAACACAGACACGTTGTTAAGCCAATTATGTCTATGGTTGACGGTCGTATACCGAAAAATCATCTATACGATCAACTTGTAACTTGGTCACTGCCTACTGGCCGTCCATATCTCCTCTATAAATACATCTGCAAGCGTGACACGAAGATGGTGGACGTCGACACGAACAGCTGGGAGACAGCCACCGATGATCGAGACCATTGGAGGCAGGGTCATCAGAAGGACACGAGAAGAGATTAACCACACAAGTAGCCGAGAAGAAGGATAACAGAAAACAGTGGTCTGAAAATCATGCGCCTTGTATTTATTTTAATGACTGAATGATTGATACTCATGGAACACAATACAATACCCGATTCACTATGCCTGCAGTTCAATATTTGCTGCCAGGACGGTTACCCCCTAATCTTAAGTAATGACTTAAGAAGTAATTATTACCGACATACATGTAGCCATAGCTCATTTGAATTATTGCTATATCTATCTTACAAGTAAAACTGGTCCACGTAGGATGGGTGTTGTGTAAATATTGCTCTTTAAATCCACCCACTGTTGTTCACTGTTTCATAAGTGCAATGTTAACGATATTTCGTGGCATCTGGTTTGCATTTAGTGCGTCCAACTTAATTTGACACGTGGCCAAAACAGGAACGTCCATGACAGAAGAAATGTCCTCGTTCGTTGCGTTAGCATGTCAAGTATTACAAGTAGCCTCCATGGATGCTTGATTGCATCGTTGCTGATATGTATGCGCTGGAGAAGATCCTATCTAGACTACCGGTCGTAATAATCAGGTCGTCTGTACCAGTCGTACGACACAGGTTGGTCATCATAAGGGTACTCGTCGTAACGCCAGTCGTCGTCAGTGTCGTAGGAATAGTCTCTATCAGGATATGCTCTGGGGTCACCGTAACGATCAGTGCTGTTGGGATAGTCTCCGGTGTCCCGGTAACGATCAGTGTTGTCGGGATACTCTCTCTGTCCTTGCTGCCGACCAGTGTGGTCGGGTCGGTATGCATCAGCAGTCCTCCTTTCGGGTGGCCAGTTTGGGCTGGGTTTACTCCTCTGGCCAAGACGTTCTGAGCCAGGTTGTCTGGTTGGGCGACCGGCGTTGAGTTTGGCTGTGGGACGACGTGCGCCGGGTTTGGCCGTGGGACGTCTTTTGGGTGACGGCTTCTGGTAACGTGCTCGCTCTTGCGCGCCGCCTGCAAGCTTCTTGTAACCGCCCTTTGGCTGCTCATCAGTTTTCCTCGACAGGAGCAGGAGAACACACCCGATGACGAACAGGAGAGCCAGAGCGGCAGCGCCGGCGTACAGCAGTCTGTTGTAGCATAGCCAAAAGCCTTTGCTGCCCTGGCACCTTTCCTGTTGCGACGTAGGTCCGCTGCATGGACCATGCTGACAGTTGCGCACTCGGGAGCGCTTTCCCGTGTCGCACTCACTGCTGCAGTCCGACCACACCGACCAGTCGGACCAGCGACCAGACGGGCCGCCAGCACCCGGGATGTCGCCGGGAATCGTAGCACCGCCCTGCACGCACTGTCTTAACACCTCGCTCCACGTCGTACCGGGACTGCAGAAGACACACTGGGAGGTCCTCGGGTTCCAGTGGTAGTGCTGCATGCAGTTGCATTGGTATTCGTCGCTGAAGAGACCGGCCCCTGTAACGGTACAATGTACGGCACCACACGGCGTGGACCCACACGGATCAGGACATTGCTGGTTCAGTGTTTCCCGACACACGTAATACATGAAGGCAAGCGACAACAACTGGCGGTCGCTGGTGAGGACGCCGTCATTGCTGGCCGTCACGATCCGTCTCCAGAAGTTTACCGGGTTGCTGTTCGAGTCTCGGTAGTAGTAATTGTCGAACAAGTCGTCCGGATTGACGACGCCGGGAAGCATCGATGTGAGCGCCGTGCCAGGCGGGAAACCGTAGCGCCACCCGGAGTACAGCTGGGTGAGGTTGTCCCATGTCAGTGGACCCGGTATGGTAGGGGACGCACTCGTCGGTGGGGCACTGGTGACGACGGTGGTTGTACTGACGGGCAGTGTTGTTGTAGTGGCGTTGGCCGTGGCGGTAGTGGTGTTCTCTGCCGGAACTGTGGTATTTCCAACAGGCACGCAGGTTAGTTGCACTTCATCCCATATATAACCGGCTTGGCAACTGCACTGGAAGTTATCATTGTAAAGACCGAATTGTGTGACGCTGCAGTCACTGTTCAACGGGCACGGATCGGCGCCACATGGCTTCGGACAGAAGACCTGCGAACCGTTAGTCTGTTGGCATACGTAGTACGTGTAGGCGAGAGAGATTTCCTCCTCTTGGTCGTTCAGTACGCACTCGGCGTGGGCGTACGAGAGGTACGTCCAGAAGTCGTCGATGTTGCCTCTCGCGTTGTAGAACTGACTGCGGAAGAAGCCGTTGACATCGGCGTGCCCGGTGACCAACAGCGACAGGGTCGTTGTCGGTGGGAAGCCGTGTCGCCAGGCATAATAGTTAGAGGTCACACCGAAGTAGAACCAGCCACGCAGGTGGATCGTCTCCGGAGCCTGCGGCTGCGCTGAAGTCAACGCCAAGCATCCGGCAAGCAGCATCGTCGCTGCTAGAATTATGTTCATCGTTCGCAGTGATGGTCTCCGGTGTTTGGTTCACGCACTCATTTAAATATTCACTCTTCTGAGGAACACGACAATTATAATGCACACTTTTATGCAGGTTGAAACAGCACTAGAATGTGCTGTAATGTCCTTTGTGTTACGTATGACGTCATCTGACGCTATGCGTTCCCGTGACGAACTTATTATGATTATCAGCATTTCGAAGTCCACACGATGAAACAGTTTCCCTGTTGCTGCTGGTAAATTAAAACCCAAACTTTACTATGTCCTCCTCCAGCATACACTGTACCAGTTGAGTTGTATTTTGTTACAACAAAAGCAAAAAAATCAACAAAGGTGAAAAACAAACATTTCCATTTCGAGTAGAACATTAGACATAGTAATACATTAGCATCACACATTTGTACAGTAATGTAATTTTCCATTTTTGGTACTGATATTCAAATATTTTAATGTTGATATGATATACACATCCCATTAGTATTGCCAGTTAGCACATCAGTATTATTATCTGGCATTAATCATTTAAATTGGCACGTTTGTAAGCACAAATCGCAGTAGATAATGCCACTGATATGTATATTTATATACACCATGTATTTACAAGTATCTGTCGATACAGGTGTAAAAGACGTTTAAGTGAGATCTTACCTAATTAACTGCATTTACAAGCATTGAGTACATACGTACCTTTGAATCGCCTCATCTCTATTGAGCCACTGAAGGCCAGTGGTGTTTTTTTACCGTCTAGCCAAGGTTGAAGACAGATGTCTTCCTATCTCAGTTGCATAACCCTTTACAAAAACATTCACATTATTTTCCCGTCAGCTTCCACAAGTTGCAAATCTAGCCAAACACTTAGCCACATCAAAGGTTGTGCAAAACTCGGGGGGAACTACACTAAAGTTATCCACTCAGTGTGAGGCATAGACAGAGATGTTCAAAGTAGAACCACATGCTAAACAATAATGGCAGCGAATGGTGAATTGGCCTGGGGGGACGTAAGACATGATGCAGCCATTGAGAGTGAATATGATCAACAATAGTAAGAAGACATGGATAGTCATCAAGAACTCGGCAACGACCCTCACAAGGCAAAACAACGGTTCAGCATCGGCGCAAAGCAGGTTGGACATCAACCATTGGAAAATGGCGAGGCATTGAACAACCAGCAAACAAACGAGATGACAAGAAGGTCTACATGTCAGTAACGTTGGTGTATCTTTTAACATGGCCATCAGAATAAATGCCCTTATGGATGGTAAAGCTGTTCATCTTGATGACGTATTGACTCAATCTGTTCAATGCACACTTGGCCAAGTATAGTGTATTGAAGATCTGGTGGTCAGTTTCAGTGCGTTGTGATACTCATCAGAAATGAACAGCCAGTATCATTGTTTATTGTTACCTCTACAAAGAGTACAAACATCAGTAATATGTCCATTTGCCGAGCGACATCTGACACCAGAATGACCTAACTATGTCTCCATCAAGCCATGCACTTTGACAAACATTGTATGTCATAACTGACTATGAGACAGTCTTATCAGCAGGCGCTCTATCTGTAAGTTTACCAGTGACGCATGACAGCAAACCAATGAAGGCTCCTCTAAAAACAGTTACCAAAGATTGTTCTGCTGACGTGATCATTACTGAAGAACTAACGAATTATGCTTGATGTGGAGCCAATAGTTGTCTTAATGATGTGGTCTGCCACAAAAGAGTGTACCTGTTCATGCTGCTACTCTTCAGTTCTCTACCTAAATGAGTGATCCACCAGTCCAGACTGGCACAAGAAGTTTCACCTACACCATAGATCTAGGTCAATATTGCTGTCTAAGATAAAATATTTGCTTGGGTTGAAGATGCTCTTACTGGACTATCAGACTACATCATCAAGTAGGTAGCCAAAGGTGAATCCAACATTGACCAAAATAAATTGGTTGTATACCTGGGTAGATAGCTAGCTATATATATATATATATATATATATATATATATATATATATATATATATATATATATATATATATATATATATATATGTATATATATATATATATATATATATAAACCCTTTCAAATATATTCTATTGACATCCGTATAGGTAGTTGTCTTAACAGAGGGTACGTGATTATACACTTGTATAAATTATATGTAATATAAGTATACTAATTATAGTTTGACTTAAAACAGCAACAAAAAGTCATTAAAAATATTATATCAGAACTGTCAGCAGTGTATTACCAATGCTAACCTCTACATGCTGCTAATACAGTTCCTTAGCAACTATAGCCTTAGCGACTATTCTGCTGCAGACTCTGTCTCACGTTAGTCAACATACTGAATTGGTATCAACTAGTACTAGTGTTTGCTTAAGGTGGATTTTAACTCAGGGTTTCTGAATTGTAAAGATGCTGCCTCTTGAAGAAACACCTTTGTAGCTTCACTGCATTCAGTATGTAGAAAAGTGTACAACCTCATAATTGTCAAATTAGAATGAAACCACATCACAAGACATCAACTAATTCCGATCCATCTATGAAGACCAGAAAGGGAACATTTCAAACATACACAATGTCGTACAATATTTGACTATAAACACTGGTAATAATAACAAGTGTATGCTCAAAACTACACGTTATTATGTTTTATTAGAAACACAGCTTTGTTGAGATGCTTGTAAGAACTTTTATTTGTGCTAAATCCATACAAATCAAACAATACAAAAATCGAAATAAAAAATCAAAATCAATGATTTTTTTAGTGATTTAAATAAAATTACTTAAATCAAACAACTCTGGTGATTCTGAAATTATGAGGCTGCTGGGCAGTAGAGGCAGAGTAGACCTTGGAATGACACTTGATTGGAATGACACTTGATCATTCAACATGGTTCAAGGTACAAAGAAGAAACAATAGACAAAATTAATTAAAACAATCTTCCAGAACATAATAAAGTAAAAAAATAAAATGGTGAGCCAACTGGCCCATCATTACTATATGTCAGCACATTACATGCTAGGTATGCATGCCTGCTCTTGGAAAGATTCTACAAAGAAGTTTAAATTAGGATTGCCAGCACTCTAGGACTTGTGGAGATCAGTCATAAGGAGAACGTAAATCTACTGCATGTGTTGTGCTCCTGGAGCTACAGCACACCAGAGATCTACGGGTGCAGAAGGTACAAACATTCTTGACAGACAGTCCAATGGTGGCATCTGATACCAGTGTTATATGGAATCACCTTTCATTATAGAATCGTGTCCATGTAATATTGGCAGAACTGCATTGACAGAACTATCAGATACATCTTTGGTGGTTGCACACAAACTGTGGTGTTGGCTTTTCAACACAGTGGACATGGCAGACAGTCAGGTTTGTTGGCAATTCACAAACTATCAAGTTAAGTCAAGTCTCAAGTCATCTCTCTGAATTGCAAGTCAAGTCTCAAGTCATCTCTCTGAATTGCAAGTCAAGTTACAATTCACTGGGGTTAACCAATTGCAATGATTGTTGTGGTTTGTCTGCGATAATTTTCGGTGGGAAATTTAGGCAGATGCTGCCAGGCCACAATATTAGCCAATGATGATAAGTACTGTAGGTAATAATTATTGTATTGAGCCATCAGACTTGTTGGCATGAAAATTGGCAAATCCAAGTCAAATCTCAAGCCATCTCTCTGAATTTGAAGTCAAACTGCAAGTCATGAAAATTCATGGGCGACTCGAGTCCAAATGGTCTGGTGACAGTGCACATGCACACTGCTTGATACCTTGCAACTGGCACTCCATCTGGAGGCGTCTGAACAGCTTCCAAATGGCAGGCTGTAGACAAAAAGTGAACATGCGGAAGTGGGACTACTCGGATGACACAGACACACGTGAGTGTGGTAAGATGAAGAAGACGGAGCATGGACTGTGGGATGTTGAAGGTGTCTGCTTTATGAGACAAATTGCCAGAATATCAGACTTGGCTATGGAATATGTGCGGCATCTGGAAACACTTGCACACAAATATCTCTGTCATCCCATCTCACAATTTACAAGTGTATGTTTGTATCTGTGTCATTCTACTCCAAGATGTTTTGCATCTCGGGCGCCATACTTTCATGGGTTCATCTACAATCCCACAGTCGGGTTGTCACAGTTTATTTATTTTTTAATTCACCCAACTATTTCCCTTTCTATTACTTTTTATGAATGATCGAATTGCCCTTTGTTGTTATTACAAACAATTATTGTTCACAACGCCATGCGAACAATTTCATACAATTGTTCACATCACATGTGTTTTCTACAGTTGTCCGAAGTTACATAATACAAGGGCAAGGCATTGCTAGCTCTTACTATAACTGCCAGTATTACATAATGACTTCGAGAGTATGATTCCAAGAAGCCATCAATATATTAACTGGCAGCACCGTTTAGAAGGCATAGATGTTGCATATCCAGAAATGTTACAGTCACAAACAACCAAGTTAGGTATTTTTGCTCGTTTGCATACAGCAGTGATGTAAGTTTTTCTTAGCAAAATCTGTAGTGATTAGCAACATGAAATAGATGCAGTAAACATGTTAGCTTTGCATCACTGCAACATGATAATAATTTATTTCTGTCATTCAGTTGTAGAGCTGACTGAAGGCCTATCTCCTGTACAATCTGGGTGCAGCTCCCAATTCAGGACAGTTGACTTCATCATTATGATGTATGTTATGTTGCAAGACAGTTACAAATCCTATACTTTAATGGGGTTTTGTCCTATGCTGAACAAACAACAGCAATTGCACAACAACATGTGATAAAGTTACTACTGGGTTTCTCTTCCCTGTCAAATTGCCCAACAATATAGGATAGAGTTACTAAGGAGCTCAGTCATCCCAGTCAAATTGCCCAACAAAAGAGGATAGAGTTACTATGGCGCTCAGTCATCTCAGTCAAATTGCCCCATGTGGATGTGGTGGTGGTGGCCCACTGAGGAACAGGCACACCACTTTCAGTGATCATTTTGATAAGAGTAAAATGCAGACTGGCAGCTAAACCTCAAAACATGCCAGCTGGAGCCTAAAGCTGTGTTGATTTACCCACAGTCACATGGCACTGACAAGTGCTAGTTTGGACTTTGTGACAGTCTTCCAGGCTACAATATCACTGTAGTCTTTGTAGGGGAAAGACCACAGGCCATTTTAACATTTTGTTTGATTATAAGAAAACGTGACAATCAAAATTTCTAAAAATATTTACTTTCATCATCTCATTGACATGCTGACCAAGTTTTGTCAAAATCACATACTTCTAGCTCTTTTAAAACACCCTGAATACATGGCTATTTAAAAAAAATAGCCATGTATTCATGCGCCCACATTGCCCATAGCAGAAAAATTCCCATAACTCTATCCACCTGTTAAACTCTAAAAATGCACTATTTCACAACCAATAGCTTCTACAAACAAACCTGTGAATATGCCTGCTCAATTGCACTTATGTCACATCATATGAATTGTTTAAATTCACATACCACAATTTAATGCGCCCTACATTCGTGTGAAACAATAAACAGGAAGGTCAACTGTGGTCTGACTCCTGTAGTGGCACTGGTATCAGTCTTGCCACTTATACAACATATATCATGCATAATTACTACTACATTTGCAGTGAAATTACTTAATTTACAGATAATTTGCATGATTACAATTATTGTGATCACAAGCAAAAGTATAGTTTATATGAAATGTCTCCAAGATTCCATTAGAAAGTAATAATTTACACTTACTTTGGAGCAAAAATTTAAACAAATGCGACGTTTCGACGCATCTGCTGTGGACCTTGTTCACGCACTGAACAACTCGGACGATTCTTCAAGTCACACAGTGTGCACCTGTACCATAAGCCCTCAAACACCCTTCGTTCTATGGTAGTTCACCTGAAAGACCAGACACTGAAACAACACCAGGGTGGGAATATCTACCACATCACATGTGGTAACAACAGCAGACACACATACATTGGTGAGACTAAACGAACACTCAGCCAGAGGTTCAAGGAACACATGAACCTAGACAAACCTACAGGGGTAGGCGACCACTGCCTGGCCATAGGACACTCAGTGTGGCTGAGCACAAAACTGGCACAAGAGAAAAGTGAAGGAGGCAATCTACATCACGCAGAGAGGCCCCACCATGAATCCAGACCAGGGATACCACCTACCCACCATCTACAACCAGATTATCTGCCAGAATCTCAGCCACAACATAAGTCAGCAGTGCGTGAACAAGATCTGCAGTAGATGGGTTGAAACGTCTCGTTCGTTAAAATTTTGGCTCCAAAGTTAGTGTAATTTATCACTTTCTAAAAGTATAGCTGTTTACTGACAACAGTACATACATAGTGTTTTACCCAATATCCGAAGAACTAGTGTGCCACAGAAGATTGTTGTAAACACAAATACATAGTTTGTGCACTCACTGTTGCATTGGTTGTTAAGGAACGTTTTTAGCAAAACTGACATCCTGAGGTTGTTTATTAACTGACAATGCAAGGTGGTGTGTCATAGGGGCAGTTAAGTCACTGTGTCAAAGTTTCACAATAAAGATTACGTGATTATTTAACGACTCTCATATTTTCTGCATTAGTCAGTGACATTTATTGTTTTTATGCATGCTTTGTGAAAATTCCATTGCTAGGAAACATCACAGAAGCATTTAAAGGTCTCTGTAAATGTTACACATCGGTTTGTTTGGGGACATGCCAGATATTTATTATAAGGAACACCTTTGTGAATCTATGCTAGAGTGAGTAATCGAAATACCTTTCCATTCATTCATTTAGATTTTATCACTGCCAAGCATGCCTGCCATAAATTATTGATTGTTACTAGGTAGCTGTGTTGTGTGTGGTATTTGTACATTTATTTTGTTTATATCTAAAGTTCTCATACCAGGGGCAACAATGACAGTGGAATTGTTCAATAGGTTCCTGTATGTGAAACAATTTGTAATATTTGCCTATTTGGCACTATTCTCCCTCCTGACACTATGAACATCCACAGTTCTGACTCAGAATTTCGGAGAAAGAATTGTAACCTTACAAGTCTGGGGTCATGGGGTGTTTTGTAGCTACTTTCTTTTTCTGTTCTGTCTAGTCAGTTTTGCTGAATTTGTAAATTCTAGCAGTGATGATATGTTTGAAGACAAGTTGTTGGACTTTCAATAAACCAACAGCTTCCTTTTCCACAAGCCATATGGAAACTGCTTTTTTGGATTGCAGTTTAGTTAAAAATCTTGTTAACATTTCTTTGGACGATCATGTTGGCAGTTTCTAAGAAACACAATGTTGGCCTACATTCAGAAAACTTATTGCACCAGTGGGTGTGTTCTTTTGCCCACACAATACATTTTAATCATAATTGTAACGCCAATTGGTGTTTCGTTTTTAAAAGGAATTGCAGAAAATTTTACTTTTCAATTACATAATGTAACTTTTTAACTGAAATTATTTGCTACATATAATCAAGAAAATTTAATATGTTGTGCATATCATAGCTATTTGCCATTGTCTACCATAATATGCAGAAACTAAATACAGCTTCTCTAAAATAGATGTTAATTTTTGACATTGATAAGTTGTAGTAGTAGTAGTAGTAGAAGTATTAATATTAGTAGTTGTAGTTGTAGTAGTAGTAATAGTAGTAAAAGCTTTATTTCAAGATGGTGACTATATCACGTTTATTACATAAAAATTATAACAAATTATAAATAAACATATAAATTAATTAATTCAATTAAAACCATTGAATAAAAGCCGTCAATTTTCTTGACATGTTTTAAAAACAGTGTTTTAAAACATTCTACAGATTTCGCATTTCTAATATGCACTGGGATAGTGTCCCACAGTTTCCAGCCTCTCTCTATATGCAAATGAACGCTGCCCTACAGACAGGTTGTATTTTCTAACATGGATATTTGTGCAGCCGTGTCACGCATGTGTGATGGTCATGCACACTTTTGTTTAGTATGAATATATCTGTAAGGTAAGTTGGGGCAATCCCGTGTATGATGTGATACATTACTATCGCAGTAAAATACTGTATGCGAACATCTATTGGTAGCTATCATAAAGTACTTATTGTTTGAAGTATGTCTATGGTTGCTCAGTTGGAATTGATATGTAATGTTTGCCCAAGTCTGCATTTATATATGTGTACATGTAAGGATGGTTGTTCTTTTTTGATTAGGTTGCCACACAGTGCTGGACAGTGTCACTGACACCTTGATTTGTGTCACTGTGTCCACCTGAGCAATATTAATCTTGCTCTGACACAACAAAGTGCCTATTAAATATCAGCGAACAAATCAAAATCAAATCGGGGTTTGCTTGGCTTGCGTGCTACTAAGCATTTATCTTGTCCGAGTCAGGATAATAACGGTAATTCGCAAGTGAAATTAGCTCTGAAAGACAAAGACCTGCGCGTAGACGCTGTGCATGCTATGAATGCCAAACATCTGATTAATGACAATATTATTCTGTACGGTTTTTATTGTAGTTCTGTTAATGTTGCTGTGAGGGCTGGCACCATTGTATGAGTGCAGTTTTAATGCACTGAAATATGGGCTAAACACATAACATGACATCTGTGGATTGTGGGGCTAGTTGCAGATGTTGTGCAACAGTTTTCCTTTCCTTGTGCACTTGCTGTAGAGATTAACAACACTGACATCTTGCTAGGGATAGCCATAAAAAACCAGTTAGCTCTGCTGCTGGACTTTAGACCATGTCAATTATCTCTTGTTTTGCGTCACTGTGTAGCACTGCCAGTGAAAGACACTGTCAACACTGATAAAACTTGAAGATGCACCCGCAAACAGCATACAGTGATAGTACTTTCTCAATCAGCATTTTGTTAATAATAAGTTGCTTTTTGCTACCATTATCGCAAGCGTACTGAAAGATGTGTTTTTGTGACATCATGTCCTCCATTTGGAGTGCACACCAAAATTATACAAGTACAACTGGCAGCCATGCATAAAGATCTATATGGGTAAGGAGTGGAAGTAACTATGGCTATAGAGAGTGATCTGGTTTTTGTGGAGCATCAAGAATTATCCAGCTGGGTGTCACTGATATTTATTTACAAGACAGCAGGATAAAATCTGAAACAATATTCTTGACGCTCTTCAAGAGCCAAACGAGAAGCAATTGGGTACAAAGGTTTGACGCAGCTAGTAGCAATTAAGTTGGTTTTTCTGGATGCGTAGATGTTTGAACGCTTCTTGTTTGAAGTTGTTGATATTTGATATGTTAGCAACGACGTAGATTTCTGGAGTGGCACTTAACTGGGACTGGTGGTACCAAACTGAAAGAGAATCATTGCTGGAAGAGGCTACATTTTTACTATAGGTGTGGAGAAAAAATATTATTTTGCACAAACTTACAGGAGATCATTATCAGGGATGGACAGGGCATGGGTGGAAGGAAGATGAGTTACCTGGGAAAGTTGACTGGTTGCATCTGAAGACAGGGACAAGACCATCAGGGTACTGAAAAAAAGAAGGGTAAATGGAATGCTGTTAGGCTCTAATGATGGTGAGGAAGATAGATAGGATAATTCTGACAGTTGTTGACACAAGATGAATACACATCACATATCATTATCAATTTAAAACCTCATTATCTGAGAGCTCCAACATATGTGATATATGCACATTGAAAAAAATTTAATGAGCACAAATGCAGTACCAGTCTGCATGTACCCGAATAGGTGCTGTATGTGTACCAAATTAACCGGACAGCCACCCAAATTGAACTTGGTCGCCTCACTTGGCTTTTCATCTGGGCGGATGAGAATTGCCCACTTGAAGCCCAAGCAATTCTCACTGCTGTTGATACCATCAATGCCATGGAGCAGATTGAAGATTACTACTTGTTCATGATGTCATATTGACTTATTCCATCATCAGCTTCTCTTCTTGCTCAGATGTGAAGAAACCTGGTGTAGATTTCAGCATTAATATATAACTTCAAAGTCTGTATTATTTGTATAATGTAAAATTTATTCTATACACAAATCATAAATGTTGTTTGTTTACAGAGTCACTATGTGAAACTTGTCAGTTGGATCTGTCTTTAAAGTGAAGAATCAGGATTTTTCAGGTAGTTGACATTATGTATTTTTTCACAGTTCACGTAAATGTTGGCCTAACTAAGCATTTTCAAGCAATTTGGAGCTTTAAGATGTAATATAACAAATTAGTAAAGAAAAATAAACCACAGATTGTTAATGTGAATGAAAACCATCAAAAGCATCCATACTTTCAGAATGTGCACAATTTTAAGGTATGTGATTCGTTTTTGAGGAGTAACTACCCCAGATTCAGTTGATAAAAACGGTGGTGAATAAATGTTGATGTAGTGTCCATCTTACTTTAAAAATCAAAACATTGCTTAGAAAGTATGTCAGAATGAAATGCATGAGTTTGACAGTTACTGTTAAAATACTACTGAAAAAAGCTAAGGTTAAAACGTTTCAGTCTTTCCACCATCACTCAAGTTTTGACGGATATTTCCTCCCATCTGTTCCATAGCTGTCCCACCCGTAGGATTGTGTTTTTCCTTGTTGGTCCCTTTGTAAAGGGGCGAGGCTAGTTCATGTACTGCTCCGCCACCCTGCCTGCTATCCCTTTCCACTACCCCCTATCGGCAGCCTTCTCCTGCCACTTGTTGTCCTCCTCCGACTTTCTTACATATCTTTTTACGTAGTAATCCAATCTTATACTAGGCGTACATTCCCAAACTTTTGTTGCGAGTTGCGCTTGCCAAATCAACACTTGACTTGAGTTTTGTTGAGTTGCGGATCAGCGTACACGGCATGACTGATCCATTTTAAGTCAAAATTAATAAACACACAACTCGCAGCAAAAGCTTAACAATGTATGCCTAGCATTAGTTGTGGTCTGGCCCCTTTTCTGGCTGTTTTATCACGTCTGTTTTTATAGTCAGCCCTTCTCCACCGCACCAAGTGACCTGTCCCACTTCATCCTGGTTTTACTGTTCTTCCCTGGGTAGGATGATATTACAGTAGCCTCTAGCTTTAACTGTAACCATTCCACGGATGACAAAATAGACAATACTTGAACCTTACAAGATCAGATAGCTCCATTCTGACCCATAATGAATTGTGTTGTGTAATGTAGTTGTTGATAATAACCTGTCCTTCTAGAAGGGGTGGTTGTGACAAGGATATACTCACTGTCATATTGGATCGAAATGTCACTGAACCACACAAATGAGACAATGATTTGCTGCTAAACATAACCTTCCTGGAGTCCTGACTGACTGAGAGTAATCCCCTGCAGGCCAGAGCTGTCTGTGTCAATATGAGCCAATGACAACCCTCCACCCCCATGCGGTGAGTGGGCCTGACCCCTGAACTGTTGACACTGCAGCCTGCCAGTTGAGTCAGAAGTTGTTGGTTCTACTCAGAATGCGGTTGTGTTGGTTCACGTCCTCCTTGGTGCAGCCAAAACCTTGTCTGACAGAGGCCTCTAAACTGCAGCTAATTGTGGTCTAGTTCTGCTCACACCTGCATATTACACATGGGATGTTACACTTGGATATTGTATTAAGGATCACCATTGTGTACCTTATCAGTGACTGGACTAGCTGGCCTGTCTACTGGGACAACACTTGCTGAAGGTAGGCCAATAAACTATGGGGTCAGCTTGCCGTTTAGTTGCTTTATTTGTTTACTCCATCTGCTCAAGGGAACGACTGTCAGTGGCCAATGTTTATGTCTCATTGTTCAAGGAGAAATCTGTCACTTGGACTAATATGTTTGGTGTGTAAGTTTCTTCGTATGAACAATATACAAAAGGCGACATGATTACTGCGAATCTGAAATATCACTGACCGTTTGCAAACAGGAAATGTTGCCAATATTTCTGGTTATCTTTTCAAAACAAAATTTACAGACATTGTTCAGAAGGTTACAAACTGATTGTTGAATTTTGAGGAATTGTAGTTTGTTGTTGGAATTCTATAGCAGTTAAAAGATACTAAGCTGCTGCTAGTAGTGGTATTATAAGCTTCTTATAAGCTTATTGATGTTTTCTCTATTTTCTGTTGCTGCTTATAGTAAATTGGCTTCTTGTCTCTAAAGTATATGCCAATCCTAGTACAGTAGTATGCTAGCTTCTTTTTTTCTCTAGCTTCCTTTATCTAGTTTCTGCCATTGTCAGTTTATCTTCTCTTATTTTCTGCGAGTAACATACTGAACGATGATATTGAATTATTGATAATTATTTATGCCATTGCTGCCACATGATTGTGTCTTTTCAGTATTATAATTATTCAGAATTATTCATCGAACATAATTTGTTAAATTACAATAAACCCAATTTTCTTATTATGCATTAGCTAACTCTACAAGTTTCTGTTTACTGTTAACAGTGTTACAGGAAAACCAATGACATATTCTACATGCTCCATAATTTTAAAATTTTTAACCAGATTTATCAAGATTCAAAGCAACAAGCTCTATATATGGCAAGTGGACAAGGAAACTATTGGCTTATCAAGAGTCCAAATTTGCTTCATCTATCTTGTGTAGCTCACCGTAATAATGAGATATGTAAATTTTTTCATGAGTGTCATTTTGTCATAAAGTAAAAATTTTCAGCTTTCTCGTGTAGATAATAATATTATCTATATGGAAATAGTGGTAAGATATCCAGTGTTCAGCTTCTGTTCTTGTTACACGTCTAGTGGCAGATTGTGTGGATACTGGTTTGTATGTGTCATTATAAATGTCACATGTCTGTTTGCAATGTTCGATGTAAATATTTGTAGAGTTTTTCTGCAAACACAAATGCAGCTGTGTTTGAACAAAACATTTAGCGGACATTTTATATAACAACCTTGGTTCCTACCTGCCATGAATATGGTAAGACCCCATCAGATAGTCACATGGTTCACATCGAATCAATGTGTAAGGCCATGTTGCTTATGGTGAAACTTCATAGTCTTTACATTCCAGAATGACAAAATTGTTTGACTATCAAATAGGAAACGAATAAAAATGTGATTTCTGAAGTTTAGGAGAAAGTATGTGTCTGCAGCCAATCAAACAGATAACTTCAGTTAAATATATGAGACAAACCAGTGGTCCACCAGTGTCAACAAGACATTCAAATGCATGGATGTTATTTTGATTGGTCAGTATTTTTTGCCAAAGGCAACAACATTGTACAAGTTTTGATGTTAGGGAAATGATTTATGTCATGTGCTTAGATGATGTTGGCTGGCAATAAAAATGCAAAGCATAATATTTTAGAAGTGATTTTTCTTTTTAAAAATTGTTGTCATGAACTTTTGCCAGTTTCGGATGGTGGTGGGGCTTTTATCTTATTTCCATGACACTGGTGATTTGACTAGCCATGCATGGTGACAAACTAGATGGGTGCTCTCTTTATTTATACAATAGATCTCTGTATCTTTGTATGACTTTAAAATGACGGAAGTAATTCATCATCATTGTAGTCTCTCGTTAGTGACATTGTGTCTCACTCTGAAGTAATTATGTATTCTAAGGTTACCATTGCTAATTTATCAATGTAACGTGATAATATAACATAAAGGTGATGTTCCAAATTCAAATTTTATAATACTACTAGAAATTGGAGAATTCCACCATATGAAACACACTTTATGGCACTAAACTTGACAGAGTTTGTGGTAAACCAATACGATTTTTTAAACTCCATTTTGTGTGCATGACGTGCTGTGATGTTCACCCATCTACATGAACAGATCAGACAGACACAGGAAACACTTGCTTTCCTCAACTCTGTTGGCACGTTCGGCATGTAATACAGCGCCCAATGCTGTGCATCGAGTTACTTCACTCCATTTAAAATGAAAGTTAGACCCAGCAGGTGGTCTATGGATACAAGCCAAATCAATTTATACTTATGTGTACGTAGCACACCTATTATGTAAATAACCCATGCAGGTATAGTCTAGCCAGGGTGACTTGCCGCCCACTCGACATTTTTTTTTGTGGCCAAGTTTATTTGCTTGCTCAGTAATGAAGTTTTCATTATGCCCAGAGGTTCAATGACTAATAAGTTTGCTGTCATGTCAAGACAGGCAGGACTGTTTTAACATTTCAGTGGGGTCAGTAGAATAATGGATGTATTGATGGTGGAAAAAACCAACTATAATGGGCATTGTTTCGATGTGCCACATACAGGCTACACTCAGTTTTGTCTCGATGCAGGCCTGTCTCCAATGAATGCTTGTCCTCATTGGGTACATTTCCACAGTACCATGTGCTTTAGTAACAAGTTTGACAATAATTATGTTCTTTCTCGGCCATTGAAATAAAATTATGTCTTGAAATCCAGATGAATGATTTCCACAAATTGTCTCACATTTATTCACAAATCCCTTTTCTCCGTCTTTCGAAGACTTCAACAGTTAAGCGACCACCAGTGAAGCCCCTCCCTCCACCATTGACTGTCATCTGCCTCAGTGTGTAGTGAGGTCCAAGTTGACAGGTCCACAGACTGGGTCCACTGCTGTTATGTTGTTCTTCACATTGTCTCATGGGACAGCCTACTTACTACATGTAGTTCTTGGAATCCCATATGGAGCAATTTATGCATTACAATTAAATGTTAGTGAATATGTTTCTCACTTCAGACTAGTTAATCCTGATTCCAGTCATGTTTTCCAAACCTGATGCACTTGGCTTCAAGTTTTGAATGGTGCGGTTAATTAATTCCTCACCATGCCTAGCCATTTGGGCAGTTGCTGACACTTCTGAATCAGATATAGGTATGTGCAGGCATTTCACCTGGTGTCGCCTTTGTGTGTAGGAATTTGTATTCAGCCCACATCTGTTGCTAGTCACATCTCCTGAGTCCACTTGTGGTCCACTTCTTTTTGTTCATTTGGTGGCTTGATGCCAGTCCAGAATGTTGCAGGGTGGAAGGACTGGTTGGGCCTGTTGCTACTACAGGGTTACTAAGTGGTTACAAACTGGCAGGGTCTGGTTAAGTGGGACTGTCTGCTGTTGAACTTTACCCCAGGGGCACAATCTGGGGCAACTTGCACCCTGGCATGTTGCTGACTTAGGCTTTAACAATGATAATGAACTCAACAAGGGTATATTTGTTTGTTGCTGAGCTCACAGTATGGAATATGTGTTGTGATATAACAGTGATTTAACCTGTCCATTTCCATAAGTTGATTATAAGATGAAAGGTCTGCAATTAGTATCCTGAATAAATGCTGCTCAAAGGTTTTTGAACCAACCCTTATTTCCCCTAGTGCCCTGTATATTTTTTATGTTTACTATAACAGATGTCCAACTACAATCAGCACTGTACTTGACTATGTTAATTTGCCAACATCCCAAATATTAATGGTGGATTTTCCAGACTTTATTACACAATCTCATATTGTCTCAACCTCCCATCTCCCACCTGTTTGTGGGACAAATCTCCCACTTCCCACCATTTTTTAGAGTGCACCTCCCACCAGTCACACCTCCCACCCATTTTTATGACTCACCTCCCACTTCCTGCCATGCCCCCTCAGTAACATATTATATAATATTTATTAATGTTAAATTAATTTTATATAATAGCATTAATTATATTGGTGTGTTTAAGAGATTAAAAAATATCATTTGCACTGTGCCAGTATCCACATTGCGTCATTCAAAAGCACCAAACACTTTAACCCTGAACATTCCAACGCTGTCTTCACTTCCTAGGAACTGGAAGTATTTAGCGAAGCAGTCAATGCATATCATTCCATCACAGCCTGGAACTCATTTTTATGGCTTACTGAACTGGGCCATTTGGGAATGAGCTACTTAAGGTTTTAACCCAAGTAGCAATCAGATGATGCCTGATTTGCTGTCAGTTTGCAGTCAGACACTCCTCTGTGTGCTACAGAGCCTAGGTATGACCTCATCTGCCATATTTGCTGCTGGAGATCCAATTGTGTTGCCTGATGATGAATTTAAGTGGAGATAAAAGTGTCAAACCAGTTGCAAATGGTGAATTGCACAGGGAGGTAATCTCCAGAGATAATCTATTGCTGTAATCTTATAGCTGGTTTGCCTGTCTCAGAAGCCAAAATTAGATTAATAATAACACCACTTTCCAGCTCTTATCAGCGCTGGGCGAATCATAGACGCTGTGGAACAGTGCTACATTACCCTGCTGGGTCACCATTATGTATTGAATTATCTGTTATTCATTTACTGAAATGTCAGGTTGATTTAACAACTTTTTAAGACACTTATGTTTGTAGTTGTGTTTTCACATACATGTTTTAGACATAATTATAAACATTATCATATGTACTTGAACATCCAATTTTGTTGTATGATTTTGTGCATAATATCACTTAAATTATTAATTTAAAAGAAAAGAAAAACCAAGTAATATAAAAGAAAAGAAGAAGTAAATGTTTTTTTATGTTTCATTTTCATATCCAACAGGAATGTTTACATTTGTAATGTTACAGTTTTTGTAAACCTTGGATGCATCAGTAATTAACATCATAACTATGAAAATAGGCAAATAGGAACTGACCAGACAATTAACTTCTGTTGGCCTAGACACTTCCTTGCAGAAAGAAACCTGACTAACATGTGCAGTGCAGTGTTTTCCCCAGCTGAGCTGATGGGAATAGAACCTTTCCCCTGATAAAACCCACCTGCATGAGATCACATTTACTGCACCCTTCCCCCACTGTCAAAGGTTGAGGGTGTTTAGGGCTGGGGAGTGTTGAAAGCAACTTGAATACCAGTGGGCTATTAAACTAGTCACCCCTGTCTTTTATGGCCATCTGGGTAATATCTGGGGCCCTTCAGTTTACAACTTGTTTGTACTGTACTTGCCTCCAAACCTGACAAAGCATAGGTGGTCAAAAAGTGTTTTAAAATATTACTGAGATATTACGACTACTGAGAAGTTGTTGTAAAATGAACAGTATTGGGAAAACATTAATAACCAGTAGCTGCATAGTTGCATCATAATCATTTCAAGATCTTTCATTGTATAATGATTTGCCATGGCATGTTTCTTTTTAAGATTTTATAGGACGCATTTGAAGGTTTCTAAATTCAATCTAGGGTGCAATTTGGGACGGAATAGGGTTCAGTTTATCTGGATGGTTAGGTGTTTCATTTTTATTAGTTGTTTCATGGATTTTAACAAAAAATGAGTCGGTCTGCAATAAATAGATAGTAATCCAAATATGTAACGCCTCCTTTATTTAAAATAAATTATCATAATGGAAGCAGCTGTTTTGTCAATATTATGCGGTTTGTCAAGTTTCGTTGCAGCCCTCAGACTAAATTTTACAGCGGTTCGAAGTTGCCTCCAGGCAGGAGTTAGGCAAGTTGTTCTTCTGTATTTACAAAGAAATCTGAAATGCAAATTAAGTTGTTGATTAAACTAATACAAGTGTATTTCACAACACAGTATCAGTCATTTTCTTTGTAATGTGCTTCTGATGAGTTTTAATGTGTGACACTTAGTGTACATATAATCTGATTAATCACAGGCTTTTCTTTGAATGCTATGAACAAATGTTTCATGTTAAAATATGGCATGATGAATACGTAAACAATCTCAAAAACTGAAAATATGGAGTCTGCGAATCCACAAAGAAACTAATAAAAACAGGATGCCATAGGTAGATATACGAAAACTGACGCTCATTGTTCTGCATAATTGAGATCTTGGTAGTTGGCAAGGAGTTGGCTAACTTTTAAGTTCTTATAAATTACAGTCATGGTGACAGCTATCCGGGTCAAGGTCGTGCGACTGCTGGAAGGTAGGCTCCCACTGGCCACTGTTATGTAACATTTTCTGGCATTACTAAAAAACTGCCTCATAATTTGTTGCCATTTCTCAACACATGTGACATGTGTGCAGATTGTGAGAAAATCTCTTTAGAGCTGTATTGGTTGGATTAGGCATCTAGTTAAAGCCGGTGAACATCAGCGTTAATGTCTTACAAATGTGTAACCATTTTGAACAAAATTGGTAGAGGATCAGACAAGATAATTATATTTTTTTAGAACTTATTTTGGCAGTGTATTTACATAATTAATTGCCATTATGAGGTTTGGAGTTTCCTCCAAATTTGTCACTGGGGTATCTTGTCGCAATCAGTCATAATATATTTATCATTTATTATTAATTTAACATAGCCGAAATAAGGGAATTCTAGTACACTCATTTTCCAATATAATGTAAACAAACCCAATGCTAACTTTGATACTTTTCTTATTTACAATTTTATTGTTATTAATTTTCATAACAATGATGCACATTGTTTTCATAGATTGAAACGTGTGCCTTTACAAATGTACTCTGTTGCATAATTATTTATTCAATTCACCCATCAGTGTAGCTTTGAAGTTTAGCCCATCACAAAAAATCTGTGTTTGTACACACATATTTCAAGAGAAACCACAACCTCCCTGTGTTTTCATGTCTTTGATATAGCCCACAACTTCTTCTTTGAAAAGAAATGATTAGTAAATAATTAGTGAACTTTGTGCAGCAGCAGTATCTGAGAGGAAGTGGGGTTGTAGTTAAACCCCCACACGCTTCTCCTTCCAGGAAGAAGGCCATTCTGTGATTATGGCTGCAGTTTATGGCTCTAATGCCTAGACCCTTACAACCGCAGACTGCAGTTGTGTGGTTCTTGTAGCAGTTCTCTCTAGAACGTGGAAAGTTAGGCATAATCAGACGCCCCTGTTGGTGTAGGGGGGTAGTTCCTGCGTATGTAAAACCAATTTGTGTATTTCACAGTTGCAACCCCGGTGATCGGTATCGGAATTAACCACTTAAGATGTTAAGTATGTCACACAATACACATGTAACTAAGGTTACATGTAACTAAAGTTACATGTGTATTGTGTGACATACCATCTGCTCATTGGCATCAAGGAGTAGAAGAAATGTGTTCCAGATAATTGATTATATGTAAGTTTATTGTCTAATAGTGGGCGATACTGTCCAAAATCAACAAACACGTGATGTCATACATGTGATGTTACAGTTTTAATCACAAAACATCATAATTTTACATTTATTCATGGTTACTGTCAAGTAACTGTAGTAATATACATAATAATGATTATATACACAAAATAATGTTTATTGTGTGTGTTTCTTACATTTTAATAATGTTCCAAATATCCTAGACGAGTTGCATTTTGGTGGCCTGGATCCATGCCTTTTGTTAGAAATCTCAGTTTTCTGGATAATGTGTATACAAGGATTAACCCAATTTCACACACAGTGTCTTTGAGAATGTCGGACAGAGCATAAGATAGTGCTAGTTGCCTTATACCAACAATGCTTTATTGTTTTGGACAGGGGCTGTTATTTTTAGGTTCAACTACTGTTAAGACAGCATGCATATCATTTGTTTGATGTTCGCTTATTTATAATTGTAAACATAAAAAATGTTGTGATATTTAAAATTCTAGTTTGTTGATGGTGGCAGTTTTGACCTGTTGTGGAACATCAGTTAGGATTCAAAGCGTAAAATACCTCTTAGAATTCACATTTAAAATGGGGGACTCTACTACCTAGTACAGGCTTTAACATGAAACTGCATTCTTGCAAGATTACTCAATGGAGGTGTTGCATTTTATCAGGCTACTTGTAAGAAAGTGTTTGAATCATGTGGTACAGTGTGTCATGTGGCACATGTACTCTCTGGTGTGTAAGTAATGTATCCACTCAAGGAGACATCTCTGCTGTGTGTTGACCCGTGCACTAGGTCGTCTTATGATGGATCTGTTCCTCTTCACCTGTGAATGTGTTATGTCAATCCGCCTATCAAATAGCTTGGCGTGTTAATACAACTTGAAGCATTATTTCACACCTTCCGAGATTAAGTACATTTCTGTTGGATGTAATATGTAGTTTTATGAAGTGAAAGTCGTTCTTGTTATTGCTGTTGTTTGTAATTCATATTATTTATATATTTTTTGGACTGGAGGATTTATACTTTAAAGTGGCACAACTAAATATTATATAATACTGCATTAGTGTTGAAATTGCAGTGAGCTACAGCATTATAGCCAGTAAATAATCCAATTATATTTATTGTTTGTTTTTACTGTTGATAAGGAGCACAAATTGCAGATATGGTCAGAATTATCACAGTAAAGATCGACTCTTTCCGACAGTTGGATTTATGCAGAAAAATGAGTGAGTGAGTGAATGAGTGAGTGTGTGTGTGCATGCGTGTGTGTGTGTGTGCATGCGTGTGTGTGTGCATGCGTGTGTGTGTGCATGCGTGTGCGTGTGTCCCATAGAAGTCACATGACAGTGAATGGAGGTTCAGTGTTTGGTTCCAGCAGCTTGGCCTGTTTGTATACAAAACAGTTGCTACTGAACTGAAATATTTAGATAAGCTGTCATTATGTTAGACAAACACTGGAGTTTGTGTAAACTTGCACACTTTGATAGCATCAAACACTGTTGTTATATTAACCACTGAGAGTGCTGCTGTATGGACCGGACAGGGAGCAGGTTTCAGGAAGACAGTAAATGTGCTACTGTATGGTTCAGACAATGAGCAGGTTTTAAGGAAACAGTAAATTTGCTATGGTTCAGAGAAACGTGCTATACTATGGTTGAGGCAAGGACCACATTTTAGGGAGACAGTAAACATGCTACTGTATGGTTCAAACAAGGAGCAGGTTTTAAAGAGGCAGTGATCGTGCTACCATAATAATATTGGTGCAGACAGGGAACAGGTTTTAGGGAGACAGTAGACGTGCTAGAAGGAAGAATGAAGTGGTGAGAGAGCTGGTTACTTGGCAACCAAAGCCAAGAAGTTGAGGGACACCATGCCAAATGTGTCCAAAACAACTAGCATTTGAATTTGGGATAACAGTTCCAGAACTTGAAAAGTCTATGAAGGTCAGACACCAATGGAGATGTATGTTGAACCACTATCATGGGACCCTTCCTCTGGACGACTAGATAAACTTCTGCTGTGAACAGGTTTTACAGAGAGTCAGACAGTAACTGGAAGTAGCTGATATGTTAAGTCTTTGTTGTCTGCATAACTGCCTGGGTGTGAAATTGGGTTAAAATGCTAAACAGTGCAACAGCTGTAGCTTATCTACTCAAAATGTGCTGTTGATAATGTCTACTGCACATAATTAGCTATGAAAATGGTTTGTCAATTGTGTACACAAAGTTCAGTCCTTGTCTCGAGCGATTTATTTCTACAGTGGGGATGTGTAAACCTGGATTTGTGTCATGAGCCCTTTGTGGTATTGCTTATGCCTGGATTCGCTTTTTTGTTAGCAGATCTATGGGAATTTATATTCTCCAGGGTACAAAGCGAAGTATCACAGTTGAAGAGCCAGGGACTGACTTGTACATATGATTGAACTGAGGAAAGGAGGACTCAGCATGGAGACCCATCACCATAGCAAAATTCTAAGACTCAAAGCTTCAAAGAAATTTCAAACCCAGGTTTTCCATTTTCTTAAACAATGCCATTATGCCAAAAAAAATTCACATTAACTGCTTCAAGCAAATTTAGCAATTAATTTTTTTGGTGTATTCAGTAATAATTAAAAACAGCTGATACCATTAATATGCGATAAGGTAAATGATTTGTGTTGTTGGACATTGCCGCATATCTACCTGTAATAACAATATTCTGTATAACAGTGTATATATAATATACACACCTGTAGTTAAAAAATCAACATTTCAAATAAATGATTTTCTAACGACAACATTGAACATTCCATTCCACAGACACTTTCTGGTGCAGTTGCTGTTATCATTTGCAACAACCGCAGGTGCCAATGTTGTAGTGCTTTGTTGTTTCTCGCTTTGATACCGTGCTACCATAAACAACTTAATTCGAACATTTGCAGGTGCCAACATTGTTGCGTTTGACATTAGCTTAGTGTTTCTCTCTTTGAAACCAGTTTACCCCAGACATCCTCTCTTAACGTTGACGAAGCAGTCTGGTGCCATTCACCAAGTTTAGTGCACAGGGTTTTCACAGGAACTGTCCGAAACTGCCTAGTCAAATATGTGTCACGATTTGCCTCGGGCGTCATGTTACACAATCAGGGCAGGTTTCACCTGAAGCAGGATACGGTATGGTGTTATGCTTGTGTTTACCTTGCCTATTCCCAACGTGGGCATGTTTTCCCAGTCAGACGGTCTAGACATGTGACAGGTAAAAAATGTACTGAATTAGAAAAGTTGATGGAACAGTACCTTGACAAATACACGTTTCCCTGTCGGCAAGTTGTGTGATGGTCACCCGGTGTGTTTGATCAGCCTGAGTAGCCGGTAAATTTATTTGTTCTGCGTTATGTTAATCAAATACAGACAGTTGTGTTGACAGTGAAGTGTTATGACATGACCAGGAGATCCATGTGACCTGGACTGGACAGACTTGTTGGGGATAGATCACTGTTTCACTTCTGGGTCCATGGCATACAAATCAAGTGGCAGTGATTTTTGTTAGAATGTTTTGTGTAAACAATTTTTTTTAAAGATGGTTGCCTATGAAAAATAAATAATGAGCTGTCTGACATTGTTGCTGAAGGCAAGTAGGACAAACACAACAGCTTTAACTGACACCCACGTATCATCAGTCTTCTGAGACATCTGGTGGGGGAGTGAAGCCTGGTGCTTAGTGTGCACTGACACTAAGTGCAAATTCCTATTTTATCTGGACTGAGATTCACAAATAAATCCACTACTTTTGAATTTGGACGTTCCTCACTGTAGTCAATGTGTGACAGTGATTTAAGCTAGATATTAGTAAGAGTTTCGAATGAATTTTTCACAACCAGTGCTTGTGAGAGGTATCAGTTCACAGATTTTTGGTAATACAAATACCCAATTTCATAAAAAGGGACAAGTATCTGTTTCATATCATTGTGTTATTTTAAATGTAATCTTATTTCTAAAATCACCCCATTTTTCTCTATCTACACATGGTGACCATTGCAAATAAATGATGATGACAGTGACAAGTAGTAGACAAGTAGTAGACGAGTAGTAGACGAGTAGTAGACGAGTAGTAGACGAGTAGTAGACGAGTAGTAGACGAGTAGTAGACGAGTAGTAGACGAGTAGTAGACGAGTAGTAGACGAGTAGTAGACGAGTAGTAGGCGAGTAGTAGGCGAGTAGTAGGCGAGTAGTAGGCGAGTAGTAGGCGAGTAGTAGGCGAGTAGTAGGCGAGTAGTAGACAAGTAGTAGGCGAGTAGTAGGCGAGTAGCATATACATAATAATATACCCGGTACATTTGAAAATTATGATATATAATGTTTTGTAAACATTTACATTTGGAGTCACTGAATGATTTGGTTGGAATCAGCTTTAACAATACTTGGGGAAGTGGCTGTTTGTATGTACGTATATCGTAAGAATGATATAGATACGCTTGAACGAATACAGAGGAGAGCAACTAAAATAATTCCTGAACTGAAAGACTTTAGTTATGAAGAACGACTGAAGGAATGTGGTTTAACAACCCTAGAGACAAGGCGGTTAAGAGGAGATCAAATTTAGAGTTTTTAAGATATTGAATGGGTATGATAGAAATATTTTTTTCTCACTCAAGAAAGATAATAGAACTAGAGGATATGAGATAACATTAGTAAAGGATCAGTGTAGATTGGATATCAGGAAGTACTCGTTCTCACAGAGAACAATCAATGAATGGAACAAAATTATTATCTACAGATTGTGTAACTGCTAGCAGCATGAATATGTTTAAAAACAAGGTTGACATATATCTCAGGAGGGCGGATTACACATAGATTAAAAATGTTGTTGACTCTCGATAAGTCAATAGCTTCTTTGTCCACTTGCCATCTGGGCCTTCGCCTTCGATGGCAATTTTGTTAAATCTTGTTAAATATGTCTTTTGGGGTCATTGAAGAGGGACTGGAGCAGCAGCTGTGGTAATGATGGTGTATTGTTGGACCCACCCAGCGTAACCCTTTCCAATGTGACTCACGTGAATTGTCGCGTTCAGGCATTTCAAACTGCACAATATGCATTGAGTTTGCGGGGGTGTCCTGAATAAAGCGTGAATATATTAGTTAGTAAGTAAATCTTCTGATCATTGTCAATACTGACAGTGGCTGGGCGGTTATATGACTCTATCTGACATGTAGGTCAATATTGTCTGGTCAGTAGCAGTGTCAATTATACTAATTCACTGGCATGAAACCACATCCTGGATCTGACAGTTGGCGTTATCCGGAGTCAGGGTGTTTACAATACTGCAGGTGGCAATGGAACTGGCACAAACAACATTCATAGGATGTTTACTAACATTTATTTATTAATTAATTATTTTCATTAAAATTCTTTGCTTGCTTCCAGCTCTGGCAGAACCATTCAAAGCGTGTAGAGAATGACTTGTCTGAAAAGTAAAAACACAACTTTATTGTGTAAATCTGTATAAAATAATAGGTATGTAATACAATTAGCAATTTTTAAATAATAACTAATATTTGCAGTGTACATAAATAATGTGTAGTTAAAATTAGACATTTTAAAATAAAACAAAAAAGGAAAATTGTGGTATGAATATTATAAAATATTGCATAACTCAAGGAACATGTTATATACTGTTCTTTGAGAAGCAGAATGGTTGACTGGCATACAAGAGAATATAGCTATTTTTTTAGTTGGAATCTTGTGGCTGACTGACATACCGTAGTATGGGCAATTGGGCATGTAGAGAAGGCTTGTTTACAGCTAAGGGGCTGATGCTATCAGAATATTGACAGAGTATTTGGAGCAAGGTGATACCATTGGCGTTCCACTGACAGGTGTTACTCAGTCAAACAACCATTCCCAAGTTATATACAACAATTATTAAATATCAGAGAGTCATTGAAAACTGGTGTTTAGATGTTGTACAAGTCAATCGTTATTTGACTCATTCATGAGATCTGATGTAATAACGTATCTTGTCTCTCAGGCAGTGTTAAGTACTTTCTATATATAGACGTCTCAAGTGTAATTGTAGTTCAAAGACGTACAACAGCTGATAGCTTGAATTCAAGTTCAGCGAATTTATCCATACAAACACTTCTCCTTAACTATTTGCGGGGTTTCTGTCCAGAATAGAGATACTAGACGAGAGGAGGACACCGTGAGAAAGTAGTGTTTAGTGTCAACAGTTTATGTGTTATGTGAAGATTATAATTACTTTTGAATATCTATCGCCAGTTGTACATACAACACACAGGCACAATGCTGATAGGTAATTGAAATATTCACAATAAGAATCATATTTGATATTATTGACAGTAAGCATGTATCTATTTTCTATGTTAATGTTATTTGAAGTTCTATCTTGCACTAATGGTGTCACGCTGGGCAGAAACTATCGCACCCAACTACTTAAATTAATAATGGAGGTTAAAATATCTAACCTTTCATTGGACTATGAGCTGTGTTGTTAGAATATTTACATTAACTAACCTATGCAGAAAGCAGTAATGTTTATGTGGTAATTCCTGATCAAAGGGCAGTACATATTTGTCCTCAGATGGCCTGAGTGCAGTTCCTCCAAGCAATCTGCTGCAGATAGAAGAGATTGGTCTCATGAGGACACTGCCCATGACAGTGTGTAGGTCTGGCCAGCATCCTGTAGAGATAGGGCCAAGAATGATAGCCTCTGGTGGACATGGAGTCATTTGGTGATGATGCCATTACTGACACCTCATCCCTTGGTTTAGTGAGACAGAGTTGACTGCCTTCTGCAAAATCAATCTTGTGGGCGACTGATGGTCTGGGTCTGCTCTGTTTAAGGTCAGATGTGGGGAGAGCTTGTATTATCACAACTAATACAACATGTACACATACACAGAATATTGTGCGGATGTATATTCTTATGTAGTGCAGTATTTGGTTCTTAAACATCTCCAGGTGCTTCACACTTCACCCTATGGAGATCTGTTCCTTCCATCACCATTGCGGCTTCACTGCTAAGCATCCATCCCCACTGCAATTACTGAGTGAAAGCTATTTGGTCACATAACTCCACCTCTCTGTAACCAGGCACTCATGTAACTGAATGAACTTGGGTACTGTGGAATCAACACAATGCCTCAAGCTTCAGATGGCAGCAAGACTGTCCAAACCCCAAGACCTCTCATTTGTGAGTTCAAAGTCCTAATTACTAAGCTACTCTGATATTGTTGCTGATGGGGGTATTTACCCAACTGGGTTCTTTCCTAAATGGCTGCAAAAGGGGTACAGCCCAACCTAACAAATCACTATTTTGTTCCGATTACAATTCGGGTTTTGTGTGATGTGATGTGTACGTTGTTGTGTTACAAGAAACGATTGTTGTGCTACAAGAAAATAACATACTATGATGAACTATGGACATCCCTGCTACTGGCGTGGTACCAAACCTAGCTCCTGGTCAGCGACTCCTCAAGTGGTATTGATCGTGAACATGATGAAAACAGAATTATTACATAACAAATCAATAGCAATCAACACCCAGCAGCTTGAACAACAAAACAAACATCAATAAACATTTTGTGGAAGTTTCCCAGGGAATTAAATGGAATCTGCTTGAATGACTTGTATACATTGACAAAGTCATAGACACATTAAGGCCATTGTGGCTGATGTGAATAATCAATGTGGCAGAAACTTCCATTGCTATTATGGAAATAACAATTGTTTCTTCTTTGACATTTCAGTTGACACCCAGGCAAGACAGAAGAAGCATTGACAGACGGAGCCAGGGGTTCTGGACAGGAAAAGAAGACCATGAACAGCCAATGGTGGTTGAGCCTCGTGGGGCTGGTGCTGCTGGAGACTGTACTGTGTTCAGGTAAGCAGGATGTGTACACTCTCTCGCCCTAGTTTGTAGTTTTGGTTGCGACTATGAATCATGTTCACTTGGTTCAATTTGCAAGAGTCGCCTCCAGTTTGTTCTCTATTGAGAAGGTGCTTGGATTCTATATCATTCTTCGCCACGTTTCACTTCACTACATCCTTGAATCTTAGTCTGCGTCTGTGACAATTCAGAGTAGAGAATTTGCTTAGGAAGTCTGTCAACATCCATAAGCAGGATGTATACACTGTGTATATAATTATATACAGACATAGTTTGTGTAGACAGCTTCTGGTCTGCAGGTGTTAGATGAGGAAAACAAAAATATTTAACATGGTGTTTTCCCAGTATTGGGCAACAAAGATCATCCTCTAGTATACCTCTATTCTACCTTTCCTTTCCATCATGTTATAGTAATAACAATAATAATAAATGTTTAATTCCAGACAAGAGCCCATATATATATACATAAAATACAAGAAAAAAAACAAATATACACACATGTTGAACATTAAAAGTACATGTAGTTTATAAATACATGTTGTGCAGTAAAAGTATATGTAAAATAAGTTAGAATTAATTTATATATATATATATATATATATATATATATATATATATATATATATATATATATATATATATATATATATATATATAAAAGTATGCACGTCCTGAATTAAAAGCATACTATTGAAAAGTCACAGACATTATGCACAGAACATTACATTGTATCATCACAGAAGTGTCTCATGCATTTGGCACTGCACTGGACAAGAAAACAGACACTCCAGATGATGAATGATCTGATCAGATTCTATCACATTCGTGATATCCCACAAAGTGTCCTCAAAAGAGAAACATCACATTTATGTTACCCCATAAAGTGTCCTCACAAGATAAACATTACATTCGTGATATCCTACAAAGTGTCTTCACGAGAGAAACATCACATTCGTGATATCCCACAAAGTGTCCTCACGAGATAAACATTACATTCGTGATATCCCACAGAATGTCCTCACGAGAGAAACATCACATTCGTGATATCCCACAAAGTATCCTACGAGATAAACATTACATTCGTGATATCCCACAAAGTGTCCTCACGAGAGAAACATTACATTCGTGATATCCCACAAAGTGTCCTCACGAGAGAAATGTGGATTGAAGCAGTTTTTCAGAAACATTTTATTTGCAGTCTCGTAACCTTTGAATTTAATGCCTTGTGCAGCGTCATGCATTTCAATCTGTGAGCGGGATGAATAGGTGATATTTAGGATATTTGAACAATGAACAAAATCAAAACTAAAATGGTAATATCATATGAAACATATTAAGCTGTATACAGGTTTCCAGTTAAACCTGAAGACAACTAACCTTTCAGTCAGTGTGTTCTTAATTCAAATCCTCTGGTCTCTTTGAATGCATTATTCTCAAAAAACTTCATTTTGAAACATAATGTGTCTGGAATTTTGTATTTCGTAAGACTGACTTGCACTAATACAGCATCAGCACAACTCTTGGCGAGTAAAACAAACATCCAGTGAAAAAAACTTGTCGCCCGTTGAAAGCGTATCTCTCCGTGTCAGGGTCTGCCATCTCCGTTAATGGGTGCAGTTTGCGTCAGACCTCACTTCTTTTCTATTTAATGACTCTTCATGTATTCGAGGTCAGCTACCATTGGCAGTTCTAGAGTTGCAAACACTTTTTTTAGTGTTATCAGTATACTTTTTATCTAATCACTTTGAACCTAGTTCAGTATACCTACTGTAATAATTAGTTACTCCAAGTTAGATACAGAAACAGGAGTGTTCCAGCTGGTTTTGATTCCATCTGATGATTCATCAGCAGAACAACACAACATCTTTAACTGTAAAAATAAAAAAATCTGATAAATATCCACACAATTCTTATTAGTGACATTGATCAAAAGCGTTTTGCAAGTTTTTCTTAGAATTATCTCCTAATCCTGTCTCATTTACGCTGACATATTTACAAAATATTAATGCCCCTATATATTTTCAGGAAGTCACTACCAAATGTCTTGTTCTTCTCAAAATCTACTTCGTAATTCACTACAAATCATTCTCACAATTTTTCTGCCTGACTTGCTAAGTTTAGAGACCTTTCACAATTGTTGACATTTACCTATTTGGACAAAGCATCCTAATTGTCAGACCCCCCATTTTCTAACAACTCCATGGTTTCATATTGAAAATAATACTGTTTTCCACAAAAGTATGAATTTCCAAGATGTGGGATTCAATTATTCTAAGTGATTTAAAACAATAGTAGTTCCGTAATGGTTCACAGCACGATGCTCGCTGCATGATACAACAGTGGTGATCAACATTAAAAAAATTAGTATGCGGGCCTTGACCCAGCACGTATAGGTTAATGTCGACAATTATGAAGCCCCTTACCACATTATTGCAGTTGTTTCCGCTGAATGAAATCATCGAATTCGGCAAAGCACAACATTTTGGCCTGAAACGGAAGCTGGACGTGGAGGTGTGGTGACCATGTTGTGGTTCAGTTGGTGCCTCGAGTGGGAAGTTTGAGGCAGATTAGGGAGAAACTACTGTAATCCCGCCAGGGCTGGCAGGGACTAGCCACCAAAACAATATCAGTGGTACCAGGATCCAGGAACCAGATAACGTTTATGAGATAACGTGTGTACTGGGAAAATTTGTGTGATAAAGTGTTTTCAGGAAAACAAGCACCTGGCTACTGCTCAGAAACTGAGTGGTTTAGAGACTTAACCTTTCTCCCGAAGACAGGCATCTTCTCACGCACACCTACGTTTCTAAAATTATATGTTAGGCTCGTACATAATATTTCCACCTAAATCATGTCAAGCTCTTTGGTTAGGATCGGCGTACATAACTCAGAACAATAGCTACGTATAATTGTTAGCAGTGCTATGCACGTTTCTACCATTGTTACATGATCTACGTCAAACGTCCACCAAACGCTTTGTGAAACCGGCAGTTGTACATGATTTTTGGAGCTTGAAGTTATCATTGCCCTACAAAACTTGACTGGATACTACTGGGAGGAGTCATAAGCTCTTGCATTTTGTCTTGTGCATCACCAGGCCACTCCACTAGTTACATTTTGTCTTGTGCATCACCAGGCCACTCCACTAGTTACATTTTGTCTTGTGCATCACCAGGCCACTCCACTAGTTACATTTTGTCTTGTGCATCACCAGGCCACTCCACTAGTTACATTTTGTCTTGTGCATCACCAGGCCACTCCGCTAGTTACATTGTGTCTTGTGCATCACCAGGCCACTCCACTAGTTACATTTTGTCTTGTGCATCACCAGGCCACTCCGCTAGTTACATTTTGTCTTGTGCATCACCAGGCCACTCCGCTAGTTACATTTTGTCTTGTGCATCACCAGGCCACTCCGCTAGTTACATTTTGTCTTGTGCATCACCAGGCCACTCCACTAGTTACATTTTGTCTTGTGCATCACCAGGCCACTCCACTAGTTACATTTTGTCTTGTGCATCACCAGGCCACTCCGCTAGTTACATTTTGTCTTGTGCATCACCAGGCCACTCCGCTAGTTACATTTTGTCTTGTGCATCACCAGGCCACTCCACTAGTTACATTGTAAATGCTGCTGAAACAGGTGTTCATCAAACATCCATTACAGTTTGCTGCTACAGACCCACCCCAGCTGTTTCTTTCTATAATTATATCTAATCATCATTTTCTCTAGTTTCATTATGTCCAATTATTATCTTGCATGACAAAATAAGTCGCAAATACATCACAGATGTCTTCATAAGTACAGGCACAACCGTTGATGAATTCAGCCATTAAAATATGTCAGTTGATAACTAATTGCATTACTTGGCATAAGTGTCATCATTATCATTATTATAATAAGTTATGACTGCAGTACATATGTTAGTACTGCATTTGTAGCACTTCTGAAGCCTCATCTTGGCTTAATCAACGTCATTATCTGTCCACATGCCAAGTTGCAGGCTGGAGTCATTAGTGGCCCTGTGGGAATATAAATGCAGGAAAACCCCAGAAGGCAGACACCCAGGGGTTTGATATTTGATATGGCCTCTGAGAAATTAATGACCAGTCATGTTGCTGCATTTAGGAGGCCATTGGCATAAATGCATGTAAATTGACTTATTTTCACAAGATCCACATGGACATACAGATATGTATGAGGAAACATGCTTATGCTTGTTTAATTTGTCAGTTGTGTTTATAGTCTCTGTCCCTTTCAGTATGTTCCCATCAGTGTATTCCCTGTAGATAACTGATTATATTCAGGCATACATGTATGTCAACTAAGACAGTTGAAATAAAAAATTATTGCTATCAATCGAGTCATATTAAATCTGTTGGCACTCACGCCTTCTATTCACCTTTCATCATCTGATTTGACGTGGCAATTTGTAAAATCTTCATCGATTTTTACTTCGAAGAAATAGGTTAAATGTGTAATGAAAAATATTTAGTCACTGCAAAACAGGCTGTGCGAAATTGCATTGCTGTGGAAAGAACCTGCCGATTTCCTGTGTCTCCGGTAGGAGCAAACGCGTTTTACCCAATCGAAAGGCTTCGAAAAATGAACCATAGGTCATGAACCTCGTTGAACTAGTGCCGACAGAATCATAGTAGGTTTGACTGAAAAATTAATGAATGACTAAAAGAATGACTCGCGTGAACCCAGTCACTGGCTATTCTCATGAGTACCACTTGTAAAAAAATCTACATCCTCCATTTACTTATCATAATACAATACAATACAATACAGTACATTGATTTCATGATATGTACATTGATTGATATCATAGAAATGTTTCTGGTAGAATTGCTTCTTTTAATAGTCCTCTCCGCTGCGTACGAATGCTCCTTTGGTGACCTGGGTGGGTGTGACAGTGCTGCCACCTGGTGAACTTTTTAAGTCATAATAAAAAAAATTCTGTATGAAAAAAACGTGTTTTGCATGAGCAGTATTTGTTGTTGTAGGTATTTCGCTGGAGGAACAGCCCCGCACAGGGTATGCCTGCGAGGGTAGCATCCTCACCATAGAATGTGCCATTGGACGTCGCATCAAGATCCTGAGAGCGAACTACGGCCGGTTCAAGCGTGATGTCTGTAATATGGGGGGTTCCACAGAACTGTGGGATATGCAGTGTATGTCCACACGGTCTCTCCGCGTTGTCACAGAACTGTAAGTGGACACATTTGTGTGAGCTTGATGTGGGTGGCTAATTGGGTCACTGGGTCAGAAGTTTTTTTTGCTTATCTTCCAAATTTGCTTTTTTTTTTTACAAAATTAGCTTTGTTGATAAGTGGGCAATGTTTTTCCTAATTTGTCTTGTATTGTAATGGAATATCTACATTTTCAATTGAATTAAGTCTATGTTTAAAAAAGGTATAACTGCTGTTCAAGCCGTTTGCAATAATTATATACATTTGTCACTGTGTTCTTGATATTAAAAAATTAAGATCTGTTTGAAATAAGAGTACTTTCATTATGGAATAAGCTGTTTAATCACCAAGTTTTTATAACATTTCTTGTTGACCATCTATATTCTATGCAGCAATACGGTTTGTATAAATTGCTTTTAAACCTTCACCTGCGATTGTCCTCTAGACTTCAGGCTGCCATACATAGCTTCTATCTTGGTTAGACCACAAGTGGTCAGGAAATTTTGCTGGCAGCAAATGCTAGTAATCTGCCTGAATACACCCATAATACCAGCAGATGGAAAACTGAACCACAGGCATCAAATTTGCGTAAATAATATCCCGCCATTAAATTCAATGCTAGCTAATTACAACTAGGTTAGTCACAAGGGCACAGCCTACAGTGAGAACTACAGACACGTGGGACCCATCAAAAGACAGCAGAAACAAAAGTCATTTCTTCCACATCTGCTGCCGCTTTGCCTGTGCAGACCATGGTAAAATACTGGCTGAAGTGCCCTTTTTACGTGTACTGGGAACTGGTGTTTTTTTAGTAGAGACAGTCAGACAGTGTAAGTGGGGTATTTGTTTGCAAACTAGAGGCCCTGTGCCAGGAGAGTGGACATTTTGTTTAGCCCAGCCAGCAGCTGAAGGAAGTCTCCAATGGCAGGATCAGAACAACTTCCTCTGGTTTCATGTAATTACTCCTACTTAAGATCCATAATGTTTTCTTTTGCTTTAGCTAACTGTCCGTATGTTCACATGTTGTGTTTTCAGCATTTGTAGCTAGTGTTGTGTGTGGGGTATCAGTCAGCCTTGACTTGTGCACCTGTTGTGCTGTATATTTACATTGTGCAGGTTGTACCCCAGCTAGACGTACATCATTGTTTCTTCTATGCCAGTGCACTACTAGGCATACCATTTATTTTTTGAGCATAGTTATATATATTTATAATTAAAGGCAGTTAATCATTCAGTTTAATTTGTTGTAGATTACAGTCTAAAAGTTTTGGAAATTACTCACACACACACGCATATTGCCACTGATACACAGCATCACCACCAACACAACACAACCATACACACACGCATGCACACACGTACGCAGACAGGTAGGCATGCATGCATGCACACTTGCGTCTGTTGGAAAGCTAGCTTTTACTCATTAAATAATATTCATATATCATAAGCCAACTGTGAATGTGTCGTTGTGTTGTGGACTAGACAGCAGTCGTACGTACTGTGTATTTCGTCTATGTCTGGTCAATCGTGCTATTCTCGCCCAGATGTGATGGTAAGTCACGATGCAGCATCCTGGCATCTAACAGTCTCTTCGGGGACAGTTGCTCCACGACTTTTAAATACGTCGAGGTCGAGTACACCTGTATCCCAGGTAAGATCTGAGCCCTTCTGCTCCGTGCATGTTGCGGCCTGTCCCCACCTGCGTTGCCATGGCAACAACAACGTCAACATTAACACTGCACGTCTGCGCATGTTGACAGTTGATAATGCTTCACTTTAATGACGCTTTGTTTCAGACGTCTTCGTTTCAGCCGTCCTTCTCCCATTATTTTTTCCAAAACTGACGTACGTCATACGAAACACAATATGTGCACCACTTAATCTGGTGGTATTTTTCACTATAAAATCCGATTTGTGCATGACGTGGGAGAAAGACACCTTTCAGGAGACGGAAACTTGCAAGGAGAGTCATTAACTTCCCGATTGCGAGTACTAAAGAATATGTGAATGTGTCCTGGATGTGCCCGCGAATGTATCAACAATCCTCTGTCTCAGGTCAAACATGTGTCTCGTTTCTGGTCAGCAAATTTTAGAAACTGTGCAGTGAGAGACTGTTTAAAACATTAGCTATTTTAGACTTTTGTACTCACTAACTATTCATGAACCTATGTGTATAATAATATTAATAGTATTTTTAATTTATATTATTTAAATAATAAATGCATAAATATTAAAATCATTATTATATAATTAATTAATATTATTTAAATAATATTATTTCAAGTTGAGAATATAATATACATAAACTGTCATTTGTTCACTAAATATGGACTTTTTCATAATATAGTTGTTTATTTTAAAATAGAGTAAATATAGTAGCAGTTTTTTTTATTATGGGGCATAGGGATACCTGGAAGCACAGATCATTTTAATATGGGTTTAAGTTATATTTGTTAGATCAAATATTGGTTAATTAGTGGAACTCATCATTGATTACTGCAATTAAATGATTGATCTGTTAATGTCCCCCATGTGGCGCCACTGTTGAGAAACTTACAAGTGGGACAAGATCATTATTTTACTTTCATATTCATGGTGTACAATAAAGTGCTAGTGATTTTGAGATGGCGCCCCCTTTTGCACCCTGAAAAAATAGTTATGATAAAGTGCGCATTTGTGGAAGTCCTGTGATGCTTGTGTGACACTCAGGTTTAAAAGCATCTTCTATGTTGATTTTCTCGAGAAAAAAATTTATGAAAATCAAAGTGTACAGTTTATATTAAAACTCTAAGTTTTGCGCTGAGTGTGGAATTGCTTGACTAATTTTTTGCATTGGTTTCAATATTTGTCTGTGTCCAAATAGAGGCGCAACACATATAGACCAGAAACAAGAAACGTGTTTGGCCTAAACCTTCTGCATTTTCAGGATGTGCGTCTTGAGAACCTGCATTCCGTACTGGAACGTTTCACACTTGTTGCATGCCCCCCCACCCACCCCCACTGACTCGTTACCCCCAGCAACCTATTAACCCTGATGATGTACAACACTACTAATAAATGCTGCTGACTGTGCATGGTTTTCGCTGCCTGCCCGTAGATGTGAAGGGAAGGTCACCTGTTTCATCCAAGCCTCTAATCGGATGTTTGGAGACCCCTGCCACCTCAATCCAAAATACCTCGAAGTGCAGTACCTCTGTGAATCAGGTAAACCTTTGTTCATGTGAACCGGGTAGTCATTTATTATTAGTATGTGAGCCAGGTGAACCAGGTAATTTTTTACAGGTGAGCCAGATAATCGTGCACTAGTTAATTCTTTATTTGCATGAACTAGATAATTTTTTATTCGTTTGAAACAGATAATCCTTTATTCACATAAACCAGATAATCCTTTATTCACATGAACTACAGAATCCTGTACTTATATGAAGTACATAATCCTTTATTTGTATGAACAAGGAAATCCTTCGATCGTGTGAAACAGATAATCTTTTGCCAGTTTTTATTTAATTGCTATTGTGGATCATCTTAACACATTATGAATCATCTTAACACATTGTGGATATTTTTTATCACATTCTTACGGTAAATTGCAAAATAAGCAGCACCAACATTTTGATAATCTTTTAGCCCAATTAGTAAAGTGTACACATTACTGGAAACAGTGCCATAAAGTTTTACAAAATGATTTCAATACACGTGGTGCCAAAGTTATCTTACAAATTGAAGAAGTAGAAAGCTAGGAAAGACTGCGTAAACCTGCCACTTACAGCAGAGGTAACGTTTATAACGACAGTTGAAATTCTGTATTTTATATGTTCCAAATGCTTCGACATCATGTGATAATATCAGTTTAATGCAAATTTGTCGCTGAGAAAGAACTTCTAAAACGAGTTTTTAGTATACACAGTTTTGGACCTGTTAGAAGCAAGGCTGTGTTTGCATAGCACCTGGTAAAAGTATTGGTTTACAGGTCTGGTGATAAACTCCTCTCCTCCGCTCTCTCTCGGCAGTCGAGACTCCACTTATTGTGATTTACATGCACTTGAGGTGTTAGTTTTTGCACCCACACAGTGTGTTCTGTCTGTGTGTGAAGTGTGGGACGCGATGAGCTAGTCGTAAATATGATCTTGGGTGGGAGAGAGAGGCAGCATTCAGCGTTTTGCAGTCAATAAATCAGAATTATCATTATATATGAGCAGTCACCATAGGGAGAACAGGTCTAATTACGTTGCTTTCTAGTATAATAAGCCCAAATGTGGATTTATGCAGTTTTGGTTGCTCAGAGATTGTCGGGATGGCTGCGTTAATTTAAAAGAACGTATGTAAGATGTAAACATGGACGCTATGCTGGAGGTTGCACCGTCATCTGTGATGGCAGGACACTTTTGGTCCAACTAAACGTGTATCCAGGTATCCTGGGCATGTTACTGAGTGTGACAATGTCAAGGAAACAACTAGACAGTGTACCTTTGATGTGACAGGCCCACGAATGTGGAATGAGTTGCCCAAAGATGTTCGCTTGGTAATAATCTCAACTGCATTTCAAAAACAACTGAAAACTTATATCACCGTCACTGCCTGGATATAAACACTTCATTCCTCATATAAGCCACATTTCTTTCTATTTTGCAATTTTGGCTAGTTATTTATTTAGTATATGTTAATTTTAAATTGTACTTTAACGTAGTCATATCTGTTAGTTGTATTGAAAATTGAAGACACTTGGTCTACACATATTTTTATTCTTAGCTTAACTTAGTGTGAAGCGCTTTGATTTGTAATTATTTACTTTAAAAACACTAGCATTGTTAATATTAGAATGGTGTCATGCAGGCAGGGTTGCCTTGTTGTTGGTCCACAGTGTTGCCGTCTGATCCCTGCTAGAACGCATGTCCCCCCCAATGGTTGAGCTGTGTGTGGGTGTATATGACTAAACCACCAGTAAACATTGTTGACAGTGACACCAGTGGCACTTCAGCTGTACTGGTGGATACTGCCTGCTAATCTGCAGCAACTAACGATAAGCAGAACACATTTATGTATCAGTAAAGTCGTTGAACTACCAATCTTGTAGTTACTAACACAGCGCAGAGTTTTAGCCGAGTGTTGTGTCGTGACTCAGTGGTTCGTTGAACTAACGCCGTTTAGGATAGGATGTTGCATGATCCGGGAGTACAACGTTGCACCCTACGTAGGTGGTTTGAAAAGTTTTATGATTACTCCCCTGCTTATTTATGCTTATACCACTGCGTAGCTTATAGGCCTCCTGATGATGTATAGGACTTCTTATACCACCGCGTAGCTTATAGGCCTCCTGATGATGTATAGGACTTCTTATACTGTGTCTTGACATGTTTGTGTGATTTAGTTCATTTATATTATAACTATTCTCAAGTGGTTATGAATATACACCAATTCTGATGTTGAGTTTGATGCCTTATTCATGTAATTATGGGCCCTGCATTGGCGTAAAATACCGAGTGAGTGGGCTTGTAATACCTGAATGTTGAATCTTTCCCCACAGTTTCTTCGTAATGTTAGAGAAGTTAACATAGGATTCTTTAATTAATGTAGTAGTAGCTCAGTATTGATTTGACTGAGATCCTTTCGACTAACTTACTCTTGATTTCTGCTTCCACTTCTCTCTAACACAGTGTTTTGTTCCCACTAAATTTGTAGGTTCCGAGGCACATGTGAGCACTCATGAACGCGTGACCACAGGCATTGCAGAGGCGCCTGTCTCCACCCCTACGGGCAAAACCAGAATCAGAAACCGATTTCCGTTTTTTGCCAATCACACAAAATCCAACGGGGTTAAAGCACGTAGAAAAGGTGGTAATGTACCCCGTCCCAATCCAACATCTCCTTACCCAGCATTCCGAGTGCGTAAGCCTAACTCGAGAAGAGATTCTAGAGTAGATTCAAGAAGAGATTCGAGAAGAGACTTGAGAAGAGATTTCAGAAGAGACTCGAGAATACATTCGAGAGGAGATTCGAGATTAAATTTGCGACGTAATTCGAGACAAAACTCAAGAAGGGACTCGAGGAGAGACTCAAGACAAAATTCGAGACGATCCCGACAGCAGCAAATCTTTCGCATAAAGCCCACATATACAAACAGTACTCATACAATGTTTGACTTAAACCTGACTGATGTGAACGACTTCAGACACTACGTAGGGGCTAGGCGCCAGCACCCCACTGAACGAGGGTTTAAAGCACCCCACAACACCGACCAGACCCCTGTTGGTACGACCAGTCAGGGGGTTCAGGTCCATGGTAGTCCAAAGTCCAAAGAGATTGGGGTAACCAATGATGATAACACTAGGAGGGTGATACACTTCGCCCCAGTAAGACAGCCCACACCCCAGGTGTCTATTGTACAGCACGAACTTTATGAGACCCTTGCTACGTATGGTCACAGTGTTCAAGTCCATGTCAGTCCAAAATTAATGGGCGAAGCCATAGAGGGACGCAATAGACAGGTTGAGTTACCCAAACGCATTCAGACCACACCACATGTCTCTACAACACCTCATAACTCTGACCAGGCCCTTGCTGGTGAGGACGGTCATGGTAATAATAAAAAAAACAAAGATTCTGATATGCCTGACGGTGAAGTTGTTGGCTTACCCCAGGTCAGCCAGACCACACCTCATGTTGTGATAAAAACCTACGAGACCCTTGTTAGTGTGCACAGTCAGGGTGCAGACGTTCCTACTGGGATACGTCAAGACTTACCGTTTCTTCCTGAAGTACCACAAAGTACGGAACCATCCCTCATGAGTACGTATAGTACTCCCAAGAGTACCCACAGTACCCCCAAGAGTAGCCACAATACTCCCAAGAGTACCCACAATACTCCCAGGAGTACCCACAGTACCCCCAAGAGTACCCACAGTACTGCTAAGAGTACCTACAGTACTCCCAAGACCATGGATCCTGGGGTGCCGAATGACGGTATCACTAGACGAGTCATACAATTTGCCCCGGTCACTGAGACGACACCCCAGATCTCTATAATACCACACAACCCTGATGAGACCCTGGCTAGTGAGAGTCGCCATAAAGTTAAGGTTAGTTCCGAACCCAAAGATTCTGATCCACCGAATGAAGGAAGCAGTGGAAAGGTGACAACCCTTGTTGAGGGTGGTAAATCCACTCCCCAGGTCCTTTTGACAACGACCAGTCGTGTTGAGACACCTGCTAATATGCACAGTCATGTTGATGAGGTTCATGTCACTCCCAAGAACGAGGGTAACATTAGAGACGCCGAACGTTTTGCCCCAGTCAGTGAGACCACGCCCCTTGTCTCTATAATAACCAGTGACCCTGATAAAAACCTTGCTAGTCATGGTATTAAGGTTCTTGCTAATCCGAAATCAAAAGACACTGCAACACCTAAAGAGGAAAGTATTCAAAAGGTTATAATCCTTCCACAGGACAGTCAGACCCGGCCAACTATAGTGGCCCATAACCCTGACCAGACCCTTGCTATTGAGCACGGTCGTCCTGATCCAAAATACAAGGTTATCGAGATGCCCGATGTGGGAAGTGGTATGCCCTTCCTTCGGGGTGGAGAGCGGGAGAGCATGCCTGTGGGGCGACGCGACGGGGTGGACAGCGAGATGGGGTGTAAGTTGAATTTTACCTCGACAGCATGGATCGTGTGCATGATCGCTGGCTAGTGAGTGAGACACTGAATTAATGTATTCAATCTCTCGGGATTAACGCATTAATTTATGCCAGTTAAAGCCTGTGTGCATGTGACCAAACATTCGCTCATTCGTCGTTAAGTCTGTTCTGGTCATACTAACATCTCATCTGTTACCTTTTCACATGGTCAGACATGCTCCAGTCAGTATATACTGGCCATTTTTTTATGTTGACAACCCCCCTCCCTGTGGCTGCACAATTGGTAGGTGCGTATGAAAGTAGATAACATCTCGTTTTAAGTTATATGCTATCCTGATTCTAATCGTACCAAGCACTAACCCACCACCTATTTATAAATTGCCAATTTGCAGTATATCCCTGGTAGCGGATATGTTCTAAGCAAACCTTTCCAACTTTGCCAACTTTTTTCCATTTTTAATTTAACATATATAATCCCAAATCCAAAAGGGAAACAGATCAGGCTGAAGATTTGTTCCTGATGGTCGTACCCCTTGGACCATCCTGCCCTCGTTCCCGCTGTACATATCGCCCTGCTTCGTATACGCTTATGCTGCTGATACCAAGTTTGTCATAGATCTGGGTATCCAAGTTGAACAAATGAATTAGAATCGTTGCTGCGTAGAAACAGGAATGGATGTATCAGTGTGCTTAGTGTCTATAGAGGAGAGGTAAGGATTTCTATGACAACCTGACGCTTTTGTGGACTGCGTTTAGTAAGTAAGCAAGACGAATGCGTAGGTTAGATATTATAGGTTATCTTGTGGACATTATCTTGGGTTGAAAAGTGACATCGTCTTGTCAATATCTCCCGGACAGTATTTCCCACTGGAAAATATCCCAAGCACATATCCCCATGACAATAATATTTTACAGAACAATTTTAACCCTTGATAATATTCATTGTAAAATATCCGACTGGTGTATGACAGCATAACAGTGGCATCATCAATATTATAAGGTCAGTGATTGGGACAATGTACAAATTATTTAAATAGCTAAAAAAAAAAATAACTAATGAATAAATTATTTAAATAACTAATAAAGCTTGTTTCGCATGAGAAGTTTAACACTGTTGTGGTTAATATTGTCATATATGACATTGTCGTGGGGATATTGGCTGCAGGGGGATATTTTCATGAGGATACTGACTGCGGATATTGTCCAGTCACATTCTTGTTCTATCTATGTAGCACTGAACATTAAAAAGGTATTTTCTCATATAGTGTGATATCCAGTCTGTAGGACTGGTGTTCATATTGTTAGAGCTTGTTAGAGCTGTTCTTTCAAAGACAACTGGAAAGCACACACGTACGGCATTCGACCTATTGAGCGTATGTCCTCTATTTTAATTAACAGGATCTGTAATTGTAATTTGACGAGTGTGGAACAACTGAAAAGTGTCGCCATCTGGTGTTAGACAGTTGGCACCACTTCTCAGTTGTTCTACACTTGTCACCAAATGATACCACTAGCGTTGAATAGTTACCTCATTGTATAGAGAAACACACTTTGGTGTACGCTTATAAGAACAAATTCCTTGACATTTTTCCATGGCCCAATTTTTTTTTAAGTGTACTGTGCGCTTATTAGGATGAATGCGGTAATTCCATTAGCCTCTACCGCTAAGTACTTGTTTATGCAGCTGTGTAAACACAGTTAAATAGCAACAAGTTACGTTGTATGAAAAACACTCTTTCAAGTATTACTAATTTACTATATTATTTATCATGTTTAGTGCCTTGTATGGGTACCCAGATATAATGTTATGACACATTATGATATAGATGTTGTGTTAACTTTAATCCAATGTGTCTAATATGATTTCCTCTGTTGTTTTGTAAATTAAAACCTCAAATACTATTGCTCCACCAAATCTGTAATTAAATGTAATTAAGTATGTGAGAAACTGCAGTTATGAGTGTAAAATTAAAAATGGTTAAAAACAGAAAGACCTTGTTGTGCCAATTAATGAATAGTGACTGTAATTTTAGCACAGACAGCAAGAAAGTGAGCCAATTCAACTAAATATGATGTAATTTCACCAGAACTCGATTTTGTGTAATGACAAGAAAAATTTTAATCGCATTTCAGACAATACATTTTAACCATTATCAACACTTTCACCATTATCAACACTTTCACCATTATCAACACTTTCACCATTATCAACACTTCTTTTGACACACTTGTAATTAAAGGAAACCCTGAATTGACAGCTCCATAACAGTAGTGGCTCACTTTTACTGTGTCTCGAGTTGTTATATTCCGTTCTTGCAAAATGTAAGCTCAGTGGAGGGTAAGTCGGCGAGGAGGAAACCCCCCACACTAATCTAATGTTGATGTTGTCAAGGACTGAATTTGCACTTAATAACAAATAAAATAAATAAATGGGAATCAATATTTTATCTAAGCGCTTGTAGGTAAGACATCATTGTTGTAGTAACACAACGCGTGAACATTACTAATTTATATATTACCAGTAAGAAGTAGAATTGTAGGTATAGATTTCACTTATTTTGAATAATGGTTTATATCAGTTTAACAATCTGTTTATTTATTCAGTAGCTGCTGCCGTATATATTCATATAGTTGGAGAAGTTATAATGAAATAATTTGCATTTTACTCGTTGTTTTCAACTGAATGATAACATTAAATGAGCTAGAATTTCATCATGTTTAAAATATTTGCATTGCTGAAATAAAGTGGCCGAAATTTATCGACTACAAAATTGTCACTCATTGGACAGTGAGTTCCCGATGATGTTTAACGTTTCACTTGTTCCATTGCAGTGGTTCCAAAGACAACAACAACCGCACCGGTTAAAAGCAGCACTGCACGGTCAACCTTGGTCCCCAACACCACTACGACCACAGCTACCACAACACGGAATGCAACCACTGCCCACACTATAGTGGTCATTCCAACTTCCGTCCATCCACCGGTCACTATCAGACATTGTCCGAAAACACGGATGCGAAACATCACCTGGCCAGTCACTGAAGCCTCTGCTGTAGCCACGAGACCGTGTCCAAACAATGACAAGGGTGATTAATGACTTTCATTCACGATATGCTTTTATGTTATGGTAATCGGCAGGGTTTGCAATCATTTTAATTTTAAAGTGATGTTTGATGAGATTTAGCATTGTGATGTAAAAAAACAGGATGTGTGGTGTCGCTTTGAAGCTCCTCACAGAAAGTACTAACTTGATACATATATATATATATATATATATATATATTAACATATATTGATATTTATTTTAATATATATTAACATATGTTAGTGTTAAGTTAGCAGGACGTATAATGAGTTTGCCTTTTCTACTTAGCATCTACAACGAACTATTGATGACATGGAATTGATTATAGATTATTGACTTTGCCTAACTCCTTACGTTGACTTGTATCTGAGCGCTGGGTTCATGATGCTCTAGAAACCTGTAAACATGATCTATTGTATCATCACAATAACTCGAGTGGTATCTGCTATGATCTCTCAGAATGTGCACATGTACTCTTTGTCTTCTGACAGCTGTAGCGACGTGGAAGTGCGGCGACTCTCCCGTTGGTTGGGTCAGCCGACCAGATCTCAGCAAGTGCGTGTCACCAAGTGTCGTTCGTCTACACAACAAGGTGCGTCAAGCATACCATTTCCGGATTTTCCCCGTGAGTCCGAGACTCCCTTGTTTCACTGTCCAAACTTCTAATACAACCCTTGGTAGGAATCTGTGTGTGACCCCGTACTTTAGAAGATGATAAATCCAGTGCTAAATTGTGCATGTGCACTGCAGTGCTAAATTGGCATATTTCAACTATGGGCTTGTTGAAAAATACCCCTGAGCTAGATACAACAGTGGCGCCACATGGTGGACTAAGTTGTAGAAGTATGGCCTCCCAAATCTGTCTGCAGACTCCCAAATTTTAGTAGAGTGGGAGTCTGCTGGATTCCCACCAATTTCCCATGAAAATCAATGCCTTCATTTGCTCATTTACAAGTGAATATTTACTTATTTTGTCAAAATATTTTACCATCTGAACTTTTGCATATGTTTGCATATAAATTGTTTTATTTATTTTGTGGCAATTCATTGATATGCCTGCACATTATTTGTATTTATTAGTTATAAAACCAGGACAAATCTACACAATTTTCACTTACCAGGTATTTAAAAATCTCCAAGTGATATGCCCAATGCCGACACAACCATTTCTACACATAATATATTACATTACTAGTGTAGCATACATCTGTCAGATCAAGCTTTTCCACATACTGTTCTTACAATGAAATATGCAGTGGAATTTCCACCAGTGGCAGCCATGTTTGTTAGTTTGACAGACCTGGTTGCTCGGCAAACAGTCACATATTTAAAACTGCTCATGTTTGTATTCATTTGTTAAACACATGCATTTAGCAATCTAAAATCACGTTTCCTTCCGATCCCGCTACAGTTAGCCGATATTAAAGAGACATTTGCTATGGGAATCATGGAGACGGTGGCCAACGATGTAGCGAACTTCTCGGGCAACAAGCACATGTATGGTGGCGACATCACTGAGATGACGGAGTTACTAAAGGCCATGGTGGAACAAGTTGACGTGACAGTTCATAACGTGAGCAGATCAAAGGCTGAAGGAGAAGCTATCAAGAAAGTCAGCAAGGTGAGTGTTTTTGGGTCTAAATCTTGGGTTCCATTCCCAAATCTTGATTGACCGCACGCCAGAAAATATTGATTGTCATTATGCTGTTTAAAAATATTTTGTTTATAATAAAACATTTGGATGTGATTATATTCTGTGCGATATCAGGTTGCTAGCAAGATAACGTTTTTAATGAAAATTATAAAATACTGACACAGTGGTGGTTGTCTGGTGCAGTGGCCCAGTGGTGGTTGTGTGGCGCAATGACACAGTGGTGGTTGTGTGGTGCAGTGACACAGTGGTGGTTGTGTGGCGCAATGACACTGGTGGTTGTGTGGCGCAATGACACAGTGGTGGTTGTGTGGCGCAATGACACAGTGGTGGTTGTGTGGTGCAGTGGCACAGTGGTGGTTGTGTGGTGCAGTGACACAGTGGTGGTTGTCTGGTGCAGTGGCACAGTGGTGGTTATGTGGTGCAATGACACAGTGGTGGTTGTGTGGCGCAATGACACAGTGGTGGTTGTGTGGTGCAGTGGCACAGTGGTGGTTGTGTGGTGCAATGACACAGTGGTGGTTGTGTGGTGCAGTGGCACAGTGGTGGTTGTCTGGTGCAGTGGCCCAGTGGTGGTTGTCTGGTGCAGTGGCCCAGTGGTGGTTGTCTGGTGCAGTGGCACAGTGGTGGTTGTGTGGTGCAGTGACACAGTGGTGGTTATGTGGTGCAATGACACAGTGGTGGTTGTGTGGCGCAATGACACAGTGGTGGTTGTGTGGCGCAGTGACACAGTGGTGGTTGTGTGGTGCAATGACACAGTGGTGGTTGTGTGGTGCAGTGGCACAGTGGTGGTTGTCTGGTGCAGTGGCCCAGTGGTGGTTGTCTGGTGCAGTGGCACAGTGGTGGTTGTGTGGCGCAGTGACACAGTGGTGGTTGTGTGGCGCAATGACACAGTGGTGGTTGTGTGGTGCAGTGGCACAGTGGTGGTTGTCTGGTGCAGTGGCACAGTGGTGGTTGTCTGGTGCAGTGGCACAGTGGTGGTTGTCTGGTGCAGTGGCCCAGTGGTGGTTGTGTGGCGCAATGACACAGTGGTGGTTGTGTGGTGCAGTGGCACAGTGGTGGTTGTGTGGTGCAGTGACACAGTGGTGGTTGTCTGGTGCAGTGGCACAGTGGTGGTTGTGTGGTGCAATGACACAGTGGTGGTTGTGTGGCGCAATGACACAGTGGTGGTTGTGTGGTGCAGTGGCACAGTGGTGGTTGTGTGGCGCAGTGACACAGTGGTGGTTGTGTGGTGCAATGACACAGTGGTGGTTGTGTGGTGCAGTGGCACAGTGGTGGTTGTCTGGTGCAGTGGCCCAGTGGTGGTTGTGTGGCGCAGTGACACAGTGGTGGTTGTGTGGCGCAATGACACAGTGGTGGTTGTGTGGTGCAGTGGCACAGTGGTGGTTGTCTGGTGCAGTGGCACAGTGGTGGTTGTCTGGTGCAGTGGCACAGTGGTGGTTGTGTGGTGCAGTGACACAGTGGTGGTTGTGTGGTGCAGTGACACAGTGGTGGTTGTGTGGTGCAGCAACACAGTGGTGGTTGTCTGGTGCAGTGGCCCAGTGGTGGTTGTGTGGTGCAGTGACACAGTGGTGGTTGTGTGGTGCAGTGACACAGTGGTGGTTGTGTGGTGCAGTGAGACAGTGGTGGTTGTGTGGTGCAGTGACACAGTGGTGGTTGTCTGGTGCAGTGGCCCAGTGGTGGTTGTGTGGTGCAGTGACACAGTGGTGGTTGTGTGGTGCAGTGACACAGTGGTGGTTGTCTGGTGCAGTGGCCCAGTGGTGGTTGTGTGGTGCAGTGGCCCAGTGGTGGTTGTGTGGTACAGTGACACAGTGGTGGTTGTGTGGTGCAGCGGCCCAGTGGTGGTTGTCTGGTGCAGTGGCCCAGTGGTGGTTGTCTGGTGCAGTGGCCCAGTGGTGGTTGTGTGGTGCAGTGGCACAGTGGTGGTTGTGTGGTGCAGTGACACAGTGGTGGTTGTGTGGTGCAGTGACACAGTGGTGGTTGTGTGGTGCAGTGGCACAGTGGTGGTTGTGTGGTGCAGTGACACAATGGTGGTTGTGAGGCGCAGTGACACAGTGGTGGTTTTGCGGCGCAGTGACACAGTGGTTGTGTGGCACTGTGATGGTTGTGCGGCGCAGTGACACAGTGGTGGTTGTGTGGTGCAGTGACACAGTGGTGGTTGTGTGGTGCAGTGACACAGTGGTGGTTTTGCGGTGCAGTGGCACAGTGGTGGTTGTGTGGCACAGTGACACAGTGGTGGTTGTGTGGTTCAGTGACACAGTGGTGGTTTTGCGGTGCAGTGACAGTGGTTGTGTGGCACTATGGTGGTTGTGCGGTGCAGTGACACAGTGGTGGTTGTGCGGCGCAGTGACACAGTGGTGGTTGTGTGGCACAGTGGCAAAGTGGTGGTTGTGCGGCATAGTGGCACAGTGGTGGTTGTGTGGTGCAGTGGCACAGTGGTGATGGTTGTGTGGTGCAGTGACACAGTGGTGGTTGTGTGGTGGAGTGGCACAGTGGTGGTTGTGTGGCACAGTGGCAAAGTGGTGGTTGTGCGACACATAGTGGCCCAGTGGTGGTTGTGTGGTGCAGTGGCACAGTGGTGGTGGTTGTGTGGTGCAGTGACACAGTGGTGGTTGTGTGGTGGAGTGGCACAGTGGTGGTTGTGTGGCGCAGTCGCCCAGTGGTGGTTGTGTGGCGCAGTGGCACAGTGGTGGTTGTGTGGCACAGTGACACAGTGGTGGTTGTGCGGTGCAGTGACACAGTGGTGGTTGTGTGGCACAGTGACACAGTGGTGGTTGTGTGGCACAGTCGCTCAGTGGTGGTTGTGTGGCGCAGTGGCACAGCGGTGGTTGTGTGGCAGTGACACAGTGGTGGTTGTGCGGTGCAGTGACACAGTGGTGGTTGTGTGGCACAGTGACACAGTGGTGGTTGTGTGGCGCAGTCGCCCAGTGGTGGTTGTGTGGCGCAGTGGCACAGTGCTTCGGTTCAGTCAGATGTATGAGTACCTGGCTACAGACAACTTGGTGCAGTAATTGCAGCACGGCTGAATGCAGCAATTTTTTAAGGCAATCTACGATACCAAATCGGGACCATAGATTTCGGAGATAGAACCATAGATTTTGTTAATGTCTAATAGGGAGATGCACGGTACCATAGATTGCCAGGTACTGTCTAATAGGGAGATGCACGGTACCATAGATTGCCAGGTACTGTCTAATAGGGAGATGCACGGTACCATAGATTTCAGGGACTGTAAGCGAAAGCTTAACAAATCACTGGCTGAATGTTTCCCAGAGAAGTCGAGTTGGTGTTGGAGTGAGCAGGTCTGCCTGGGAATGAAATGTAAAGCAATTTGAACGGTCCCAAGGAATGGATACAGTGCTATATATGTGAACTTTCCTTCACCTTCACTTACTGTTTGTCGGTGTAGGCGATCTTGAAGACGGGCAGTAACCTGCTGGCAGCAGACAAGACAGAAGCGTGGAAAGACCTGCCACAGGCGACCCAGGCAAAGGCCGCCACTAGACTTGTATCGACGGTCGAGAACTCCGCCTATCAGATGGCTGACACCATGAAGGCAGGCGCAACCGAGATCACTGTCAACGTGAACATTGGTAAGACACCATCTCAAAACTTATGTTTGACACTGAATGTCATTAAACCAACTGCCTCACTTGAAACTTTGAATTGCACTGCTAAGCAAGTTTAGTTTTCACCGGGTAGCACGTCAGCTGTCTTGATGCAAAACTGTCTGTATTTGCTCAAAGTCAGCACCCTTACGAAATATGATTGGAAATAAGCAATGTTTTTTTTAAATCACATTGATGCATGATGCTAGACAAAGCAGCTACTTAACTGCCATCCTCAAAGAAACAATTTTGTTTAGTATCAAATATTGATAGGGATCCATTATTTTATAGCTCCTAAATCCTGAGGAACCTGAGCTCAAAGGTTTAGTTGGAAAACCAAAACTTGCTGTCATTACCTTGTCATTAGTGCAACTCAACATTGTCACTGTTGAAATGGAATTATTGTACGTGATGAACTTTCTTAGATATGCTGCTTTTATATATGTCCTTTATTTGCAGTTGTTCAAGTCAATGTCGTTGGAACAAAGGTCGAATCATTGCCAGACGTAGTCTTCCGCAACAAGGACTCATCAGACAACTGGGATGGAAACTCGATCAAGTTGACCGGCAAAACCATCAAGAAGCTTGGTGTCGATGGTAGGCATATCTCCATCATAATCAATGGTGTATCGGGTAATTGTGCTGGTGTCGAAGGTAGGCATGTCTCCATCATAATCAGTGGTGCCTCGGGAAATTGTGCAGGTGTCAAAGGTAGGCAAGTCTCCTCTGGATTGGTGTGGGATCTTTTACTTCCCCTGGCATCGTCGCCAGATAGAAGGGATCAACGGCTTTTTTAGTAATTCTTTCAAAAGGCATCATCCCCATCATAGTTCAGTGGTGTCTCATGTAATTGTAGGCATGTCACTATCATAGTTCAGTGGTGTCTCGGATAATTGCATGCATTCACAAGGTAGGCATATCTCCATCATATTTGAGTGGCAGCAGTGTCGCGGGTAATTGTGAACATTTCCAAAGTAGGCACGTCTTCAAAGTGTCAATTAATTGCATAAGATATTTCCAAAGAAATATTTGACAAAAGCATAAGTGCCACTACAATGACAAGGCATTAAGTTGACATATATTGATGATTCTGTTGACTATTGTCTTATCATTCCGTCTCACTCTCTCCCCACTCTCGTCGGCAGGTTTGGCAAAGCTGATATTTGTGACATATGACAACATGCAGAAGATGCTTCAACCTCTACAGAAGGATGACCCCAGTGTCATTAACACGGTTGACAAAGCAGAGACAATGGGGAAGGAGACAAAGACAGAGGAGAAGGTAGCGCATGGAGAGAAATATGGAGATGCAGGCATGGATACAGACAGGACCGATGGGAAGAGGAAAGAGGACAGGAATGAGGAAAAGAGGAACTCGGCAAATGCAGTTGAGACGATCGTGAACACAAAGATCATTTCAGCATCTGTGAATCGGAGAAAGAATCTTACGGACCTGGCGGAACCCATGATGTATACGCTGGAACACAAGACTGTAAGTTCTAACAGAGTGAACTAGATTTAACAAGATTTATTCACCAATGCAAAGCAAACCGCTCCAGATGGCACGTGGACAAAGAGGTCATTGACTTATTGAGAGTCCATTGACTTATTGAGAGTCCATTGGCTTATTGAGAGTCCACCAACTTTGTGATCTGCTCCTGCCAGATATCTGGCAATCGTTTAATTTGTTTCATTATTACTGCTACAGGTGATATTCTGAATTAATCATTTGATAATATCTGATAAATGATCCATGCATTATAATATTCTGTTGGAACAATCGCCAGGAAATCACTTGGATTTTTTTTTCGCTTTGCATGAGTTGTTAACTTGTAATAACTTTAACATTGCATTTATGTAGCTTCATTTTGTAGATATTATACAGAATATGTTTGACAGATTGCAACTTTTAAATGTGTTTCCAAATGATTGTGCAATGAAACCATATTTTTCAGAAAACGAACATTTACAACCCGACCTGTTCATTCTGGGAATACTCAGAAAGGTAGGTTTTGTACAATGCTCTAGCAGCTGTAGGCTCAGCAAATTTAGTACATGGTCTGTTCATTTTTTATTGTAAAATCATTTTTTATGTAAAATCATGTTATAGTATAAACTATATCTGTCCTAACATCTGGACTGGCCAAATGTGTATTAAAGAATTACAATTGTCTAATACAGTTTAACTGTTATCTGTCTATGAATATGACCTTGCCATTCAGTAACAATGTAAACATTGAAAGATTCAAACTAAACAGATGACAGTCAAATTATATACAACTCACACTTTGTATCTTTAACGGAAATATGAAACAAACCAATATTGAGCAATCACAGTGACTGTGTGAGATCTGGGTCGGTTGACCTGTGCCTTGTTACAGAAAACAAATTCTTGTTATATAATATTCCTACATCAGCCTTGTTGGAATAATACGCATAACATTCATTGTGATGAGTTACATAAATGGCATTCTAAATTTAGACCATGACTGTCGTTTGTGTGCTTGATAATGCTGACACCTAACCTGTCTCATCGTCACTACAAAGGTGTCTTCAGTCTGTTCACATCATGCTTAGACATTTTCTAATCATTACTAATTTCACAATCTAAATTTCACAACTTAAACTAACTTCACAATTGTTTGGCAATAGGCATACAGTGAAAAATTTCCTCAGCGTGTGTTGTGTGTTTTTACCTGTGCGGGATTCTACATCATGTGACCCCGTGTATTGTACTTAACAGAAACATGAAGGGCCAGTGGAAGGAGTTTGGGTGTAAACTCGTTGCCACCAATCTCACCCATACAGTCTGTTCCTGCCGTCATCTCACCAACTTCGCTGTGCTCATGGATGTCGGTGGAAGCAGTGAAAAGGTAGCTTCATTTTTGCACACAGTTCGATTCTTTTAGCATTACGATAACACAACACATGGCAAATATAAAGTTATATGTGGAAACACCAAATATCAAGCAGAGCCCAATTCGCAAGTGACTGTTCCAGAAATAAAGAAATTTTAAATATATATATATGTTTTACTTATTTATATTTTATTTTTTAATGTATTTTAATTTTTATTGAATAGGAGCGAGAAGAGGGTAAAGTGTCATGACTTAAACAAACCTAAGGCCAGTAAAATATTTCCAGTAAGAGGACAATTGTTATATAACAATGGACAAAAAAATTATTCATTGAAATGTGAAAATAATTTCTCTGATATTCCCTAATGAAATATTATATAATCACCCTATAGTGACATTGTTTATAACTATATAAGTGCATGTAATTGAACTAATCGGCTTTGAGTGGGACTGACTTGGATTTTCTGCCATGTCAGTGTGGAGTTACATAACCAGACTGGTTACTTCAGCACTGCATTGGTTTGCTGCCTTGAAACAGGAGTTTGTTGTGTTTTCAGTTAACGCCGGGACATCTCTTCTCCCTGTCTCTCATCACCTACATCGGCTGCTTCATCTCCACCATCTGTCTGTTCCTCTGCTGGGTGACCTTCTGCTTTCTCAAGTGAGTTCACTTTTCATCAGCACTAAGTGCTTGGCATGAAGTCAAGGTCTCTAAGTGCATGGCATGAGGTCAAGGTCACTAAGTGCTTGGCACGAAGTCAAGGTCACTAAGTGCTTGGCATGAAGTCATGGTCTCCATAAGCGGGGCCAGGTGTAGAACCGTCTGATGGGCTGAAGGAAGAAAATCATGTATTTCTACAGCAATAGATATTTACATTTGTTTGAATTACACACAAAAACACATAGGAGCACGCACGCATGAACACACGTACACACACCCTTTTATGCAAATTGCTATGAATCTGATCCCAGTTTTATTAGAAAATTGTATACCCTTGTATGCAAATTGCTATGAATCTGGTCCTAGTTTTATTAGAAAATTGTATAATGCATAAATAATTATAGAACAACATCAATAAAAATGCTGGACATATGAATGAATGCTTGTATGGCTTTAATTGACTACCTTTCAAACAACAACATGATTTTTTGCCATGCAACAACCGAACGAGACATTTTCTATTTAGAAACATTGAAGTACGTAGCATGGTTGTTGCCGTCAGCAGCATTATAGTGTGTCTCTCTATGCAGGAACCTGCAGTGCGACAGAAACACGATCCACAAGAATCTTGTCTTTTGTCTCTTCGTAGCAGAAATGGTCTTTCTGATGGGCATTGCACATCACGCCATACCGGTGAGTACAGGTTCGTAGCACTGTCCAACAAGCTGACATGACTTCATTTTAATTTTTGCCAACTGATATGTCAAAACCACAAGTAAGTTTCAAATCAATTTGTGGCGAGTTTTATATTTTACTGCAGACATTTTAAAGTCCCACTAGCCTAAGTGCAGTGATCCCTGAGCAACGATTGTTGGGGAGCACAATATAAATCAGATGATTTGCTTAATACTGACAACCCAAATGTGTCTTAATGAATCACAATTTTTAAATATGATATGAGCATTATCTGTATAATGTATATACCTCAACTCGATCATCGTGTTTACATTGCCTGCTGAATGACCAAGTCAACATTCATAAACAGATATCAGTCATAATATGTTTAAAAATTATGGTTTATTTGGGCAGTCGAAATATTGGAATAGGTAATTGATTTTATGATCAAAACAAAGTTTGCACCATTAAAATGGAGACAGTACAGTTTATATTTGCTACCTGTGTCATGCCTTGTTAGTCGGACCGCCATCGTGACTGGTGTCTCTGTCTCGTACAGTTGCTGTGCAGTCTTGTGGCAGGCATACTCCACTATTTCTTCCTGGCGGCCTTCGCATGGATGTGTCTGGAGGGCGTGCAGCTCTACATTATGCTCATTGAGGTGTTCGAGGCCGAGAAGTCTCGAGTCAAGTACTTCTACCTCGCTGGATATGGTAAGTGCGACAGTAGCGAATGAGGCAGCAACAGCATTGGGATTGGAAATAATAAATATTATGGTTTCATTTTGTTTGTATGTAAAAATGTGTTTGTTTCAATGAACATTGGTTATGTTTATGGTCTAGCAGACGTTCTAGTTGAATAGTAGATTATAAATTTTCTGTTAACATTTGTTACTGTTTTAATGAATAGTGGTAATGTAAAAAAAATTATGAAGTTTTGTACAGTCTTAGTTGATTATTAAATCATGTTTTGTATTAATGTTTGTTTGAAAGGGGTAGATTTAGGTTATTACAGATTTAGAATACTGGTCAGTGTATGCTCTGCCTCACTATCATAATTTTAAGAAGAAAAAACACTTATTAGCTGTATTGTTTTCTTGGTTCAAACCATAGTTTGATCCTGTGTTCTGTAACCTCAACAACCACCATTCTACTGCTACCATTGTAAACGATTGTGCAGTACTGGTTTTATAGTTCTGTGAAGTCACCTTGTGGCAGCACTGTGCAATCTAAAGAAGTGTGAGATGTCTTGTCCACCAGGTTGCGCCACATGTCTGCCTGAAAGCCTGCACACAACATGTCAGTGTAAAAAAATCATGCAAAACATTTTTCTTCTTCCACAAGAACTCAAACCTGAAAAAAACTTCCCGCAGAGTAATCAAATGTTTGCAAAGACAGTTGTTGGATGTCCACTGATACAATGATTATTAGATTAGTAAAAGCAATGTATTCATATGTAACCGTGTATTATTGTATTGTTTCTTCCCACCAGGTGTACCTGCCATCATAGTCGCCGTGTCTGCCGCTGTCTATCCGACTGGCTACGGCACCAGCAAATAGTAAGTTATCACCTAGTTTGATGCCTTGGCAGCCAGATAGCCAGTGTAACTGTGATATCTGTATATTCCTGCAGTGATTCAGGAGCCTAGCACACTTCTTCTTTCCATAACAATTGTCTTAACATAAAATGTTACATGTGCACGTCCACAATACCGGGCAGCAGAACGAGGACAAATGGTGTCCCTGTAACTTAACAATTACAGCACCACAGCGGTCACAGCCTGTAATGTTTTGAATTGGAATTGTTATAAGATGATTTAATCCAATAAATATTTCAACATAAAGGACTTGTCTTTCTGACCAAGTTGTCTGAGTCACATTTTAAAATAAAAGATTTGTAAGTTATGGGGACACCAAAACATCTTCATTTTATTGCCCAGTATTGTGAGTGAGTGCACATGTAGTACATAAAGTTATATTTACGTTAGCGTCTTGACCATCTTGAGTAAACACTGTACCTGGTCCAACATCTTGACTGCTTTGACTGCCCACACCCAGAATTTCTTCATTTAACTTTAATCTGTTTGATTTGAATTTTCTTCAACTCGAATATATCAAACAAATTGCATATTCAAGGTCAGTATTCATAAATTTGTAGTCTTAATTTGTGAACACAAATCACACTATGTTAAGTATATGATTTCTTTACATATTGGAAGTATGTTTCTGTCATATTCCCCTATTACTATATTGGCTGTGCATCAGGTTTGTGATTTCATCATGATGCATATTTGATGAAATCGCAAAACTTGAAATGTTGTGTTAACATAGTTTTTACATTCTATGAACATTTCATTATGTCTCTTTAGTTATGTCAACAACATTTATTCCCAAAATAGATTATTTATATGCAATACTGATATCTTAATAATGACTTTTATTTTTTGTGTAATAAGTTTTAACAGAGGTGTCAGCATCATATGTATTTCAAGTTAACATGATAGCTACACAGATTGCTATTGAAGTAGTAGCCACATTGTTTGTGTGATAGCCAATGTGTTGCTAGTAAAAGGCATTATTAACATGAACCCAGGAGTAAAAGTTATCATATGTATTGGGATATTGAAGTTGTCCACCTACTGAATGATCGTCACATTTTATATTGTGTTTTGCAAAGTCGTATTCGTGTTTATCTCTGCCTCCCTAGTTGCTGGCTCACCGTGGAGAGAGGCTTCATCGGGGCGTTTGTTGGGCCCGTGGCAGTTGTCATCTCAGTGAGTGTGTTTATATTCAGCACAGCACTTGTGTGTTCTACTTTACGTGTGTGTTCTACTTTACTTGTGTGTTCTACTTTACTTGTGTGTTCTACTTTACGTGTGTGTTCTACTTTACTTGTGTGTTCTACTTTACTTGTGTGTTCTACTTTACTTGTGTGTTCTACTTTACTTGTGTGTTCTACTTTACTTGTGTGTTCTACTTTACTTGTGTGTTCTACTTTACTTGTGTGTTCTACTTTACTTGTGTGTTCTACTTTACTTGTGTGTTCTACTTTACTTGCTCTTTCATTTTATTAGTACTAATAATACAGTGCTACTTCATTTACTTGAACATTGACAACTCAAATACCCATCGTGCGTCGAAACGTGAGCCTGGATCTGCCAGGATGCACCACCTTGTGTAAACACACGACTTAACTCAAACACACGGATTACTCAGAGTGTTTACCAGGTCTTTCTGACTTTGAGTTAAAGAAGTTGTACTATATATATATATATATATATATATATAGTACAGCTTCTTTATATATAGTACAACTATATATATTGCCATATCAATTGAAATTATTCTCAGGCACTTTACATAAGTAGTATGGTAATTATAATATATAAATTATATGTTTGTGTTTTTGATACTGGAGAGATTTTGGCGGTTCAGTTTTATGAATGTTGGAGTAAAGGACATTGTAATTGTATCATTATTTGATATAATGTATATGTTACATATAGTTGAGGCAAAATTGTTCACATCAAAGTAATATTCTCTTTTCAACGATTCATTTAAGCTGTAATTGACAAAAAAGATGGATACCAAAATAGGACATTGAAAACTGCACTACGTTCCAGTTAGAATAAAGCATTAAAAGCTAGATGAAGCAAACAGTCTAACAGTGAAACAGTTTGATCAGGGTATAGTCAATAACTCTGAATCAACATATTGATATTTCACAAAGCACTGACAGGATACAAGACTAGCAAAACCGTGGTAACTATCGTTACAGTTGGTGTCTGTTATCAGGATTGGCTAGCAGTGAATGTGAAGTCCTGACTGTTCATGTTATCAGGATTGGCTAGCAGTGAATGTGATGTCCTGACTGTTCATGTTATCAGGATTGGCTAGCAGTGAATGTGAAGTCCTGACTGTTCATGTTATCAGGATTGGCTAGCAGTGAATGTGAAGTCCTGACTGTTCATGTTATCAGGATTGGCTAGCAGTGAATGTGAAGTCCTGACTGTTCGTGTTTATTTTTCTTTTGAAGTATAGTGTCGGACCATTGTTTTGATAGCATTGTAATTCAAACTACTATACTGGGATATGATTAATTTAAATTTAATTTAATATTTTCTGCATGGTTTCCTGTTTCTTTTACATTAATCTAACATTTTCTCCACAAACGTTGAACTAAATGTATGGGAATTCCATTAAAAAATTTAGAATCTGTGCAATCATTCCAGTGCCAATGCAAATTCTTCCGTGAAAGTCAGCGCATGAGCTTGTCGAGTGCAGTGAAGTTTGTCCCTCCCTTTGCCTGTTGTAATAACTTACATTCTATTCGATGCTGTGCGTAAATCATCAAAAATCAGGCTCAATTTTCAGCAATCGGATATCAACAATGATTGATATTGTGATGTAAGATGCTCATTTATGCCAATATTATGACTTCTGTTAGATTCATGGATGATTTATGCTATTTTGGGGTATTTTTATCATACGTCCCATCAGTTGTGGTGAACTGGTTTTGTGTCCTTCATGACGAACGTATCGATGTCGCCGTCTTATCGTTTCTTTCGTGCGATCAACTTTCTTATTTGTAACTCCATGAAAGCAAATTGGACCAACACTTCGTTTACGTTCTATTTTTATCACGTAATTGATATGTTTTTTTTCTGAACTCATGTATCGCCCAAATGTCACGATCATTATTTAGGACACCATAATCACTGTCCACATATATCCTTATTTTTTTAAACACAGATGGTGTGGGGCATGCTACTGTATTGGTTAGAGCCTCCGACTCTCAATATAGAGAAAACCTGGTTTCAAACTCTCTTTTTGCAAGCTGCTTCTGTTCAACATGCATTAGAGGAACAGGAGCACGTCCCACCCAACCTGTGCTTCACTGGTGGCTGGGAGAACCAGTCCCTGTTGTTACTTTAACGTTTAATTTAATTGTAATTTATGTTAATAATTTGTATTTTCATTCATTACAGTCATGTACTTTGTTATTTTTTATTTTGATCTTCTTAAATCTGAAACACGGAAAGCTGTTTAAAATGTAAGAAATGATGACTCAACAAATGACAACGGCATAGGTAGATTTTTTATGTCCCCGTCACTGGGGTAGTCACTGGGGTAACGCGTGTCGCTGTGTCTTTTTCACACGTTCGTTTTCATACGTTTGCATGAAAGAAACCATTATTATAAATTTGTGTTTCAAAAGAACATTCTATCAGCATAGATGTTTTATAAAAGTGTATAAAAGGTCACTGGAGGACACCAGGTAACAACTGTTACATAATGTAGGGCATGTATTACAATGTTACATAATGCAGGGCATGTATTACAATGTTACATAATGCAGGGCATGTATTACAATGTTACAGAATGCAGGGCATGTATTACAATGTTACATAATGCAGGGCATGTATTACAATGTTACATAATGCAGTTCATGTATTACAATGCAAGTTTTGTAAACTTACAATTGCACAACTATCTTCTTGCTGTTTCCTTTTATCGTGAGGTTGTTGAAGAATCAAATCAAGTTATTACCTGTTCGCTTTATTGAATTTAAATTTTTAGCTTCTTTGTCCCATTTTTGTGCACCAGTGTCGAAAACACACACATTATAATTACATGCTAATTATGTTATGGACCTAACAGGTAATCTTATTAATAATAATGCAGTCTCTGTAAAATGTTAGTAAAAATATAGGCCTACACGTAAATTATATGTAATAAATTAAATGGGATAAATCAATTAAAAACACTAGCGCTCGTAGGGTGTCAATAGAAATATCCACAGCTGCAGTTTTTAAAAATCTAACCTAAGCAGATGTGTCTAATTTGAAATTTTTATTTCTGCAGCAGCATTGCAATCTGTGCTCATTGAATTTTAAATTGTTTAAAGTCAATGTATTTTTGATGGGTGTAGAGTGTTGTGTAGTTTTAATGATCAAGGTCAAGGAAAAAGTAATCAAAATGTGCACAATTCTGGAACAACGGTTGCTTTCAAAACTACGAATAGATGTGAAGTTGCATATTTCCGCGGCTCCATTGTCAGTGTCTGACTCTAAATGATATTGCGGGAATGTTACAAGAAAACAACCAGATATTTGATATTTTATCAAAGCACCGAGTTGTGTAAATGAGAAGCTTGGGGTTCGTTATTACCTAACCACATCCTAACGTGCTTGGCGTGACGGGCGTGATGGCCAGAATATCGCCACTGACAGTGATCAATTAAGACATGTCATTAACATTATCTGTTGTTGCATCAGAAGTTAATGGACACTATTTTTTTTACACCAACAGAATACTGTATAGCCATGATTTAATAGTGGAAAAACATTCAGTCATGTAAGCAAATACTATGACATATATTGACATTATTCATTGTGTATTATAGGTATTACAATGGCATTATTTCCCTTCATAAAGCTGTCTTCAAAATAATCCTTGTGCTATGCCAATGAATCACCAGTCAATGGGTTTAAAAAAGCAAATATTTCTTATTCTACTGAACAAAAACAGTTGTGATGTTTATTCATAAGTGATGGCTTAAATATTCTCCTTTTGAGCTGAGACATGACATTATCTGACTTGAGTAATAATGTTAACTATCACATTTCCTCTCAGGTAATAAATAACAGAATAAAAGAAGACATTTAATTGTTTTTTATATTTCCACCACACCTTCTACACCTGTTGACATTTAACCAGTATATTACTGATAACTATCTTTCTAGTAACATGTTGTGTGTGGGTGGATGTCAAAGTAGATACAGTACTCTAAATGTAAGGTTATTGAGATGATGAAATTTAATGGAAAATGGAAACATTTGCCCACAAATTGCCCCCACTCTGAGACAACAGTAGCTACAATGCTTAATTGGCTCTAACCTGACGAAGGTTTTAAAATAACTGCGCAATGAAGTAGCATATTCTGTTGATTGACCAAAGAACCTGTAACACTAATACACACATCTTATTTCTGGATAAAGACCTATTTTCAGACATTTGGATCAAATATTCATTATACAGCCTGTCGTCAAATGGCAAGGATTTTGTTTCTGTCCACAAGTGAAGGCAACAGATGGCTAAGCAAGCTCGTACATGTTGTAAATAACATATTTACATTAAAATTGTGGCAGAAAAGACTAATTAGCTGAGGTGACAGCTGCCATCCAATGCGTTATTTCCACCATGCACAAATGGTACAAAAGCACATTTAAAGCAGATAATTGCAAATAGTAATTGTTAATTTTGCCAATTTTTTTAAGGTATTGTTTTGCCAGGGAATTCTTCTCTGTTTTCAAAAACAAAAAACGCATTCATGATTCTGTTTGCCAAAAACTGCAGCACATTCTGTTCACATTTCGCTCCACAGAGTGCACAATCTGTCTTTTGTTACCATAAAAACAGTCTATGACCATCAATAAAAATAATTATGCCTACATTACATCCGAAACATGGACAGATCTCATTAATAAGCATGGCTGTGGTTGATATTGTCCTTGAGGTATGCAGCTAGACTGATAAGGTCAAAGTTGTCATTGGATATATTGTTATCAGAAACAACATGATTAAATGTCAACAAGTGTAGAAGGTCTGGTGGAGATGTATAAAACAGCTCAAAAGCAGAATGTTTGAGCCTTCAATTACAAATAAACATCAATATTGTTTGTGTTCTGTAGAATCGAGAATATGTGCTATTTTAAACCATCCGGAGGCTATTGATTGATGGTGAAGCATCAAGATTACACAGGCAGGAAGTGATGCATAGGCAAAGACAGCTTTATGAAGGGAAATAATCCTGTTGTAATACTATAATGCACAATGAATAATGCCTGTATGTGTCATAGTATATGATTACATAACTGAATGTTTTTGTATTATCAAATCACTTTAATGGTGCGCTGTTGCCCATCAACCTCTAATGCCCTTGTTGATGGAAATGTCAGCCAGATTATTTGCGAATGACACTTGAAAGCAGAGACGACACCTGGTGAAGTGATCAGGTGTCCATGTTTGTTTGCTGCAATAAGACGTTAACCTTGGATATGACATTGTTGTAATGAATTGATACATAGTATGTAGGTGAATATAACGGGTCAGTCTGTGGCATTATTTGTGGCGTTAGTGTGGGAAATTAACCCAGAAAAAATGTTTAGGTGTTGGCTTGACATTTGTGGAGATGTGCGACTTAATGTTTGTGTTTCTGCAGTTACTATGCCTGTTAGTAATCAGGATTAATACTTACAAATATATTTATTAATAATTGGAATCAATGGTGTTTATTTAACCCCAAATATACAACATAACATGGTCACAATTAGCATTAAAACCAGTATATTTAATGAAATTATGAAATATCAATTCATATATCTTATGTAAAGCAAAAATTGCACTTCCTTGTAATATGAATAATGTCTATGTTATATGAATAGTGTCCTTGTAATATGAATAAGTTGAACAACGTCTATGTAATACAAATACACGAAACCATTTTTGTAAGACGAATGAATTCATGGAAAGTGACACTGAATCCTCCAGATCTGAGATACATATGACCTTGGGTTTACCATGACCTTGGTTTAACCGTGACCTTGTTGCAGGTGAATATCGTGATGTTGAGCATTGCCATCTATACGATGTGCAAGCACGCTGCAGCCACCGCAGCATGGAAGATGAAAGAGAAGACCAAGTTGGAGAATATCAGGTGAGTAGACAGACCTCTGGCTCAAGGACGCGGCCTTGGTTAGCTGTTGGTGTCTCTTTACGGCTTTAAAAAGAAGTTGTCTGTTGGTCAAGTTGTCTGCCACTGTTTGTGTGTGTGTGCAGTTTCTAAATAAATGCTACCTCCACGCCGTTCATCCATATAAATCCCCATGTATGTAGTATGGGCATGATGATTTATAGAGCAGTGGGTTTTTGACACTTTTTGTAAAGGTTGCCATTCTACTTACAGTAGGAACTTGTTCGTCATATCAGTGTTCCTTACAGGCATGTCATGTGTAAGGCTACGAGTCATGGTGCATGTGTAGTGTTACTTAAAAACACTGAATATTTCATTAAAGACGTCCAACAATAATCAGTCTACCTAAAACATAACCCTTGTGGTCTAGACTTTATTGTGTACCGTGATAATTTTATGTCTTATCTTAAATATAATTTGTATATAATTACTTACTGTATTTATAGGTTTTCTACTTTTATTTTTAATATTTAAAAAAGTATTCACATTCATCGTGAATTATGAAAAACATCTAATCTAGAGTTATCAACAGTAACATGAGTTTTCTTGTAGAACACTTAGATTGTAATCAATGTTGATTCTGCCCATGTCAGATTTAGCAATAAGATCATTTGGATGTACATTGTATCTACAGTATGTTAGAGCATCCTACTTTTCCAGACTAGGTTTTGTACAGTAGATGAGTTTTACACATGCACTTTAATGATTTAGCATTGCAGATACAGTTATTTTATGATACTTTCGCCTCTGATCGGAACATAATTTTTATTCTGGATATATGGCTTTATAAATTATAGTTATTGTTATGATACTTAATTACAGAATTACCAGTTGATACATTAGCAGTAGACCTGTAACCTGTAGTTGACTCCTATTAATCTCCCTCATTCCTTCCCGCTGCTCTCTGTGGCAGTCTGGAGGAGACGCATCCTGTAAGTGACAGCCAGGAAACCATTGGGAGTGCCGACACTCTGCGTGGTCCCAGCAACTTTGTGAATGTGTAAGAACCTTCTCCGTTGTCGTACATCTATCGTTCCGCTGTCGTCAAACATCTCTCTACATGTTGTTTCATACGTTCATGTGTGCCTGCTGTTATTTGTCTTACATGTTCTGGTTAAGTTTTTTCACTTTCTTTTCTTCAAATAGTGTGCATATCCCACCCTGGGGTGTGATCACACTGCGTTAGAGATACTGAGTCCATGACATGTTCCACGTTAACCCGCTGTGAGGGATCTTTTCCTTCCCCTGGCATAGACACGAGGTAGAAGGTTTTTAGTGTCTCTTCCGAAAGACGCAAGCAAAGTGGGGTGCCAAACCACCGTGCTCCACTATTGCTCTCCTTTAATGTAATGTCCACAACTAAGCTGGTACCAGAGTTGACAAAATGAAAGATTTAAAACATTAACATTGCAAATTTTAGATGATAGGCCCAGCCAAAAAAGTTTAAAGCTCATGTTGGAACCATATTTAGACATGATTTCTATCGCATTTGTCATTAAAGTATCAGAATTCCATCGTATATGGTTATTATTATTATTAGTTGAGAAACAAATTAGATATTTGTCTTATTGCTTCGGTTCAACCGAATGTATAAACAACTATGTAGTAGTATTTATTGCTAAAGAATTAATATGTGACAAGCTAGCTCCAAGTCCTGCAAGAATCTACTTATACCAAAGAAACTAGACTTAAGCATTACCCGTAGGTTCAGCAGTGGTTTTGGAAAAATGTAACTTTGTCAATGACAGTTTTTTATTATTGCTATAAACTAGCAAATGTTTAAATAGTTGCTCTGCCTTCATTTGTAGGTGTATGATACTTTCTGTATCATTCTGCTTTGCAGTTTAGCTACGTTGTTTGATCTAGTGTTTTGTATTCGATACATTTTTTGCCCAAATGATGTCAAAAGCAGAGTCTGATTACTATACAATTTTATGTCAACAAATTCTGAAAACCCTCACCAGATGTGGAAATCCGTAAACAATTCGTAATCAGTCAACTCATACTACTATTAGAAACCTTTCAGTGCAGGGTGGAGTTGTTCCATGTGATTTGAAACAAGCTCTTGTAAATCCTCTTTTTAAAAAACAAACTCTGTAAGAATGACCTAAAGAATTATCGTCCTATCTCCAATCTCAGTTTTCTGTCAAAAGTATTTGAAAAAGTCATGAACATATTTATAAACATCAAATGATCTACAGTCTGCGTATAAACGATTTCACTGTACCGAAACAGCACAAGATACAAAATAATATAGTTGACAACATGGATAATACAAAGTCACTGCACTCACTTTACTTTCGATACAGTTGATCATCCAATCCTTTTACAACGCCTCCACAGACATTTTGGCATTTCTGGCACAGTTCTTCGGTGGTTCAAATCATATTTTTCAAACAGATACCAAAGCATTAACATATCTGGCACACTATCTTGCCCACAACACCTTCCATTCGGAATCCCGCCAGCATATTTTCCAAGTACGCAAATCCTGTTTCTACCAAACATATGATCTCTGTGAAATTCGGCATCACACATCTTTATTTACTGCTGAAACAATATCAACACTCATTAGTTGCGGCCTTGACTATTGTAATTCACTTTGAAACAATATTGCTAAAAGAGACTTAGCAAAAATCTCCAATGAGTACAGAGTTTGGGCAAACATGCTTTCTCTGTCGCTGCGCCTAGGGTCTGGAATGAACTCCCTATCACTTTGAAAACAACTGAAACTACAGCTACCTTCCAAAATAAATTCAACACATATTTAATTCAAATTCCATTTCCACCAGTATATGTCTTCAGTTGTCCCTCATTTTGATAATGACTTTTTCACGTCCCTGTTCGCGATTATGCTTAATGATTCTGTTTTGTTGTGCCTCTGAGCTCAGGTTCCGGAGGATATAGGCGCCATCGAAGTTAACTTTTATTATTATTTTATCTACCATGCTGAGGACACATTTTTAGCAACTATTTATGTAAGGAACCAAGATGTGCCATCAATATTTTATTGTTAATCATGATCAGCAATCCCTCGAAGCAAGGATGACCTTTTTATTGACAGTTTCTTTTGTTGTGAGATCCTATATACGGCTAGTGAGTGCAATATTAGCCCAGCACAACTTCCTACAGTGCGGACACTTGTGATCTGGATGTGGTGGAGGCAGATTTTATAGAATATTAATGGCTGTCATCTTCCTGATCTCTTGCTATTATTAGTATTATATGGTAGACACTTTGCACTATACAGTTGATGTTCAAGTCCAGTAGTAACTTGTGAACAGTGTACAGTGTACAGACCATGAACGTTTTTAGCCATATATACACACGCACCCATGCACACATAGCCACACGCACTTGTACAGGCACATGTTCATGCATGCACACACGTACATGTGTACATGTTCATGCATGCACGCACGTACGCATGCATGTATACGTGCTGATGAGAGATGAATATGAGAATGTTGTGCCCCCACCAAGACAGTTATTAACAGATCACCCAGAGGGGAGACGGACACCGCGGAAGTGGCTTATGATGACCACGAGGTCACAGCAAGAGGCGTACTAAGGTTAACGCATTACAGTGAAATTGCGGATGCTGTTTGATTCTCACTGATTATGAAAGCTTGGTGATTTGGTTGGTTATTGGTGTTTTTGATACGTCCGTATGATCCATATTGCATCGCTTGACTTAGTTGCATGTTCGTGTGCTAGTGTAGATGCAGTTCTAGGAGATGGATGCATCTTGTGTTCTAAAGCTTTTCATTGTGTTCCCCATCAAAGACTTTCCAACAAACTAAATTGCTAAGGCATCCCAGGACCTTCTCTGTGCTGGATAGTTCACTATTCATTCACTCAAACGTAAGACGTTTTGCTGATAATTCCATTACAATAGTTCCTCTTATGCTAGTCACATAGCCTATGTCTTATGAGAGTTTTCTCGATTATACACTAATAATATTCTGTATGTGTGTGCTTTTTTCCAGTCAAATAAACTCCTTCTTATCTGTAGAAAGATTCAATCACCAGTAGACCATGACCTACTACAAGCAAATGTTAAAAAATTGGTTGACTGGTCAAGCAAATGGAGAATGAGTTTTAATTCATCAAAGTGGCACGTCCTTTTGGTTATTCACAAGCCTAAAACAAATCACTACATCTTCACCTGCTCAATCCAGCCTATCTCTCGATTTGACTTGTGTACCCACAGACTGAAAATTGTCCTAACCGTGTCCAAACTACCACATTCGAATCTGCAAAAGATAAACACTAATTTACGCAATTTCAAAGGTTAAGGAGGCCATCTACGGCTGTATGATCATAATTAGAACATGAACCAACAGCGTGGAATTCATGCATCCAAAACAACATTGACACTCTGGAAAAGATACAAAATGCAGCTCGCTTTGACCGCGATGGCCACCACCGACACACTCTAGAGACGAGACGAGACGATTGCAACACCAACTTGCCTTCTTCTACAAAGTAAAACATAACTTAAGTAAACATTGCTCTCCCGCAATATCTTACATTCTCATGAACCCCGTACCAGTACTCGAAACAGTGATCCAGACAACTACATCCAAATACAAACACGAATAAATTATTATGAATACTCCTTTTACCCCAGAGTTATAAGAACCTGCAACTTCCTCCCTACAGAAGTAATAATTCTCCCACAAATCATCCCCTTCAACAAGATGTCACCACAGTCTATATTGCATATTTCACATATTGCAACTTTAACATATGTTCAGGTTGTTTTGTGTTGATGCTGCGTTGTAGCAACTTTCACATAGTTGCAGGTTGTTTTATGTTGATGCTACGTTGTAATAACTTTCACATACTTGCAGGTTGTTTTGTGTTGATGCTACATTGTAGCAATGTTCACATACTTGCAGGTTGTTTTGTGTTGATGCTACGTTGTAGCAACTTTCACATATTTGCAGGTTGTTTTGTAGTGGTGCTGTTGCGCAGTTAACACCTGTCACCTACTTGCAGTTCGTGGGTGCTTGGTGCCTCAGTGCTGATTGTGCTACTCGGCCTCACCTGGGCATTTGGGCTGCTCTACATCAACGAGCACACTCTGGTTATGGCTTACATCTTTACCATCCTCAACAGCCTCCAGGGACTCTTCATCTTCATCTTCCACTGCATCATGAATGAGAAGGTCTGTATAGTTCATTATTGGAAGTGATGTGGATCTTTAATATTAGTATATTTCATACTTTCTGTTGTGAATGTTATCACCAAAAATATGTGGTAGTAAAATACGTTATTGTTTTTATAATTACGTGTGTAATGTTTAACTGATTAGCTCTCATTGCTTGTGCTAGTTACTGAGTTATAATATGTACGGTTTTAAAAAGCGAACTGTGGTTAATTGTAAGTTTTTATTGGTATTGTGGTGGCATTATAGCTTTATCTGGACTGTCTGTAATGAGCTTTGGTGTTGGGTGTGGTATGTAGAAGTTGTCTTTCATGTATGACAACAGTAATGATGAGAACATTGTTGAGTAGGTCCAGAAGGAATACAAGCGGTATGCCCGGCGTTCCGAATGGTTGCCAGACTTCATCCGAGTCAACTACGGGGGAGCGAAAGCATATGTGTCAAGTACGCCCAACCAGTCGACCTCGTCTGGGGGCAATGTAAGTATTCCTGGTGCAATGACCTGGCTCATGCTGTCAATGGGTCCTTTTCGCAAGGGGAGGTTAGGCTACTGGTGATAAAATAGCATTACTGGATGAAACTGGCAATGTTCAAGGTGTGCCTTTAAAAACATGTCATATGAATTGAATTTATCCAAGCATCCATTCTCAGTTATCAGACACATATTCAGTTTTACCTGCATGAATGGATGTAATTAGAGTAAATATTGATTGTTATTACAGAAGTTTAGTAACAACTTAATGATATGATTATATAACTAGAGTAACTAAACTGTTATGGTAGAGTATATAAACCACTATAATCGAGGGATTAGAATAGAATTAGAATAATTAGAATAAGCAAACATTTCACTTATATTACTTGAGTAAGTTCCGTACCATGATTTTCCATGAATAAAACGCCCCCTAGTATAATACGCACCCTGACTTTTTGCACAAATCTGACAGAATTTCTATATCAGCCCCCCATTTTCCCACATCCGATAGTTTGGTTGAAGCACAGTTTAGAGTGTCCGTTAGGCTGATGTATATTTTCGGTCTATGTAATGCCCCTTTACATCAGTGTCTTCTGCTTTATCAGCTTATATTATCGCTCACTACGTGGCCCTATTTGGGCCTTAAAAATGCACGAAAACATTATGATTTAAGAATATGTGTTTTTTATAAGTGAAATGATTTAATGAATGCATTGGTATAGCCGAAATCGAGTAAGAATTGTTGTTTAATGGCGTAAATCATTTAGGCCAATCATTTAATTGCGTAAATTATTTAGGTCAATCTATAGTTCCTGATTACCATGTATTCGGTTCAACACATTTTTTTTAGCTTTATTGCCATGTCTACTACGCACCTGGATTTTTATGTTAGAAATGTAGGGAAAAAATGTGTATTATACAGGGAAAATTATGTTATTTTCCTATTTGAACTCTAGAAGTTTCAATGCTCTGCCACCTGAGTGGCATATGTGACATTGGAACTTATAAATATGATATGCTAAGGGTTGTTTTAGTTATTATCTTTGAATTTTCCTTCATCCTACCAGAGATTGGTTATTCGTCCTGAAAACAAATGCACCATTCAGGTGAGAGTCTGCTGTTAAAGTTTGTACTGAAAACCCTGTGCATGCGAATGCCAGCAGGTTTCATATCTGCTGATATTCTGTCGTTTTTTTTACATTGTTGTGTCAGCTAGCATAATAATAAAATTATGAACTTGTTACATGTCATCTTGACATTTGGAAACAATGTGACAACATTTAAATAAATCATTCCATCTAAATGTTCAATAGAGTAGGTTGTTTCTTACCTGAGAAACGTTGGCTATTCTACTGGTTGTGGCTAATAATTATGCAGTAAAACATCAACACTCACTGAGCCATTGTTCTCTCTTGCATTTGGATGGCTTCAGTGTATTCTTAAAATTTAGCGAATTTTTAGACACGTTGTCTACCCTAAAAAATAATGTTATTCTTAATATTTTACTTCTTGACACAGACTAACTTCCCCGTTGCCTGTAATACAACCCCTTCCCTCCTGCTATGCTAGTTTTGTTTTCAAAAACTTGTTTTTGAAATCCCCTCAGCATTTTGTTGTCCCAATATTTGCATGACGCTATTATATATAATACAGTACTTGTATAGAATAGTGAATGCAGGTAATTCACCACAGATCAGTCAAAACAAGTATATTTTGATCTGATCCAGTGAAGGGAATGTATCTTTGTTTAGACTGTACATGTCATCATTAACATACATAACAATAGTATTGTTATGTTATAAAACTAACTTGCCATTGTGGCTTTCGTCTTATGTGTACTGTTCCATTAGTGTCCAGTGATACTGATCATACGAAAGATGTTGTAAATATGTATTCACAGTGAGTGCAGATGCCTGTAATTGTTTATGTGTGTCGATAACTATATTGTGGCATAACAAATTCTGCAGATATCAAGATCTGCTTGTTTGCAATAAATCCTTTAAATTATTTTCTAGTGCAAATATTTATTTTTGTCGATATATGCAATGCTAATTGCTATGGGTACGATGGAAAATGCATCTTTAGGTTTATTTATGTGAAATAAACATGTCTACATAGGTCTGTCAAATGTTTAATAAAGTTATCCATCTTTTCTTTATGATTAAATTGTGAAGATAAACACAAAAACAATAGACTGAGCCATACTGACATTTTGTAATCAGAATAAGAAATGAAGATGTGACATAATTACGTAATAAACATGTTTAACTACATGTTTTCAACCTCAAAATGAAGGAACTGAATGTCACACACACTATGTAATGACACTAAGCAGTTTTATTTGCACAGTATATAAAAATATCAAATTACTGTTGATTATATGAATTTAATTAAAGCAGATTAGGATGGTTAGTGACCAAGATGTTTTTATTGCAGTATCTACAGAAGCTGCTACGTGAGCGACGGCGTAAGCGTCTGTCTACCACGTCTCTGTCCAAGTCGAGTTCCTGCACTCCACCATCTAAATGTGAGTCTCGTCAACCGAATATGTATGGAATACACATAAGAGAGAAATATCATGCATAGTAACCATTGATTACTTAATGTGTATGACTTTGGTTTTACATCCATCGCCATTGTATCTATGGGTAAATATATTTTCTTTCATTACATAGTATATTATTAGGTAGTGCTATTTACCTTCATTGTAATACCCTCATTCATAGTTTTAAAGGAAAAGCCATACATATGTTGTTTTCTTACTGCTTATCGTGTTTATTCCTCATGCCAAACAGTAAAGAACAACACATTTTTAGGCAGCATAATTCCTATGGATGGTTTTAAGAGCAGGATCATTTCTAAAGGGAGGTTATTCTGAACTTGAGATGATGTGTTGAACAGGGCAGTGCAGCAACCCGAAGCAAGCGCTGTTGAACAACAGTTACCCAGATTCAGATCAGAACAACAGCGGTTCCTACAGTGGTGCGTGTTACCGTTTCTACCCGGCCATGGACCAGTGCAAACAACTGGAGGATGAAGATAACTATCTGGAGCCAATCAAGGTGAATTATGATAATGCTGGTTCTTGATAATATAGCATTGTACTTCCTCGTTGCTTCCTTTATAAAAGGGTGAGGCTAGTTTAGATTCTGCTGCACCGCCCCAGCTGTTCTCTCTTTCCAGTCTACTCTATCTACAGCCTTCTCCCTCCACTTGTGACCCTCTTCTGTCTTTCGAACATCCCTCTTTACACAGTCCTCCCATCTTTGTTGTGGTCTTCCCCTATTCCTACAGCCTCGCTGTTCCATCGCCTCTGCTTTCTTAGGTAGCTGGCCCTCCTCCATCTGCACCAAGTGACCTGCCCTCTTCCATCTGCACCAAGTGACCTGCCCTCCTCCATCTGCACCAAGTGACCTGCCCTCCTCCATCTACACCAAGTGACCTGCCCTCCTCCATCTGCACCAAGTGACCTGCCCTCTTCCATCTGCACCAAGTGACCTGCCCTCCTCCATCTACACCAAGTGACCTGCCCTCCTCCATCTGCACTAAGTGACCTGCCCTCCTCCATCTACACCAATTGACCTGCCCTCCTCCATCTGCACCAAGTGACCTGCCCTCTTCCATCTGCACAAAGTAGCTTGCCCTCCTCCATCTACACCAAGTGACCTGCCCTCCTCCATCTACACCAAGTGACTTGCCCTCTTCAATCTGCACTTAGTGACTTGCCCTCCTCCATCTACACCAAGTGACTTGCCCTCCTCCATCTACACCAAGTGACCTGCCCTCCTCCATCTACACCAAGTGACTTGCCCTCCTCCATCTACACCAAGTGACCTGCCCTCCTCAATCTGCACTAAGTGACCTGCCCTCCTCCATCTACACCAAGTGACTTGCCCTCCTCCATCTACAACAAGTGACCTGCCCTCCTCAATCTGCACTAAGTGACCTGCCCTCCTCCATCTACGCCAAGTGACTTGCCCTCCTCCATCTACACCAAGTGACCTGCCCTCCTCCATCTGCACCAAGTGACCTGCCCTCCTCCATCTACACCAAGTGACTTGCCCTCCTCCATCTACACCAAGTGACCTGCCCTCCTCCATCTACACCAAGTGACCTGCCCTCCTCCATCTGCACCAAGTGACCTGCCCTCCTCCATCTACACCAAGTGACTTGCCCTCCTCCATCTACACCAAGTGACTTGCCCTCCTCCATCTACACCAATTGACCTGCCCTCCTCCATCTACACCAAGTGACCTGCCCTCCTCCATCTACACCAAGTGACTTGCCCTCCTCTATCTACACCAAGTGACCTGCCCTCCTCCATCTACACCAAGTGACTTGCCCTCCTCCATCTACACCAATTGACCTGCCCTCCTCCATCTGCACCAAGTGACCTGCCCTCCTCCATCTACACCAAGTGACTTGCCCTCCTCCATCTACACCAATTGACCTGCCCTCCTCCATCTACACCAAGTGACCTGCCCTCCTCCATCTACACCAAGTGACTTGCCCTCCTCCATCTACACCAAGTGACCTGCCCTCCTCAATTTGCACTAAGTGACCTGCCCTCCTCCATCTACACCAAGTGACTTGCCCTCCTCCATCTGCACCAAGTGACCTGCCCTCCTCCATCTGCACCAAGTGACCTGCCCTCCTCCATCTACACCAAGTGACTTGCCCTCCTCCATGTACACCAATTGACCTGCCCTCCTCCATCTACACCAAGTGACCTGCCCTCCTCCATCTACACCAAATGACTTGCCCTCCTCCATCTACACCAATTGACCTGCCCTCCTCAATTTGCACTAAGTGACCTGCCCTCCTCCATCTACACAAAGTGACTTGCCCTCCTCCATCTACACCAAGTGACCTGCACTCCTCAATCTGCACTAAGTGACTTGCCCTCCTCCATCTGCACCAAGTGACCTGCCGACATCATCCAGCTTCTTAATAATCTACCACCTTTTTAAGTAAATAATTACAAATCAAAGCACTCCACACTGAGTTAAGCTACTAATAAAAATGTGTCTGAAATATTCAGTACAACTAATACATAAAATATGTAAAGTATTAAAATACAGTTTAAATCAATAAATAATGCACAAATAGGCAAGATTTCAAAATACAAAATAATGAGGATCAAAGTGTTTATATCAAGGCAGGTAGAGATGGCGAATGTTTTCAGTTGTTTTGTAAACTCTATTAAGGTGACTGCTGAGCGAACAAATTTGGGCAAGTCATTCCACATTCGTGGTCCTGTCCTGGCAAAGTTACACCAACTGTTTCCATTGACATTGCACTTTCAGCAATAAATAACCCAAATGTGTTGATCATCAGTATGATACCAGTGTGTGGTGGTTAGTTAAATGTGTTGATCATCAGTATGATACCAGTGTGTGGTGGTTAGTTAAATGTGTTGATCATCAGTATGATACCAGTGTTTGGTGGTTAGTTATTTTTTAAATGTGTCTAAGTTGAACATATTGGCCCTCCGTTTCTTTGACCATGTTATGTTGAGAAATTACGTGCTACTTGGCAGCGTTTGCAAAAAAAGTGAAATTAGTTTAGTGTTTAAGATAGTACAAGTTGTTTTATGACAATATCTATTCATAGTGATGAAACCGAGTATGCTCTGTGAAACTGTGTAGGAATGTTGTGGCTTAACGCATTTCTGTTTCTGTTCTGACAGATTCGCGTGGACGAGTATTGCGATGGCATCAACGGCGACCTGTCGATGATCGACGGGTCCGTCGTCGACTCAGCCTGTCTCAGCGAGTACTGCCAGCAAAACATGGACAGCGGAACACTGCCGATCAACGTGGAGAAGTATAAGATACAAGGCAATGCTGCTGAACCGAACGGCCGTCTGTCGGCCATCTCGCAGGAGCGGGCGTTGTCCGAGTCGGAGTACAGCGATGGGGAGCTGCTGGAGATGACAGGGAAGGACCACATGAACGACTACGAGGAGATTGCCGACCTGCCCAGTGCAGACACCGAACAGAACCTCCTGAATAACCTCCTTGACGACGACCCGAAGCTGGCTAGGAAGCTGAAGTCGGTGGGCAGCAGTGTCGACAGTTCAAGCGTCGGGTCTCCGCCGTCGTTGAACGACCTGAGTAAGGATGCTGACAGTCAGCCGTCTAAAGACTCTATGTACATTAGCACGCCTAACATCAAGTTCAAGCCAGGCACCATGAAGGGCGGCAGTGTGAGGAACGCGGCGAGGAAGTCTGACAGTCAGTGGAGTTTGCCTGCTATGCCGGACACGAATCATGGCGGTTCTCGTCGTGCATCGATGGAGAAGTTGAAAAAGTCGGCATCGTCGTCCGGAGACGAAGGACTGATGAGCAATGGACAGCAGACTGTGGTGCACATTGATTCTCCAAGAACGGACGCGTGTTCATCAAGCGACTGTTAGAACAATGGAGCAGTCGCTGTGTGGAAACTGTAGTTCCTGTTGTGAGTGTGTACAATCAGTCTTTGGTGGTCTCCCGAGGACGTTAGGCATTGATGTTGAAATGAATACATTTCAGACATGTGTGTCGTACCACTTGCCATGAGAATGTTACATTCTGACAACATGTGGGTCGTACCACTTGCCATGACAGTGTTACATTCGGACAACATGTGTGTCGTACCACTTGTCATGACAGTGTTACTTTCTTACAACATGTGTGTCGTACCACTTGCCATGAGAGTGTTACATTCTGACAACATGTGTGTCGTACCACTTGCCATGACAGTGTTACATTCTGACAATATGTGTGTCGTACCTGACAACATGTTTGTGTACCACTTGCCGTGACAGTGTTACATTCTGACAACATATGTGTCGTACCACTTGCCATGACAGTGTTACAATGATAACACTGGCGACTTGACGACATGTGTGACGCTTAACATAGTTGTATTCTCCGAACACCACGACGTTCCAGTTGCGTCGTATGCATTGCAAATGGGTAACTGTGGAGCACAGGTTGAATCAACTGAGAATCTGTGGTTGGTGAATGAAGCATTCTACGAATACAGGTCCAGTGTTCACATCGCCAGTAAAATTTCCTGGTTGTGATTTCCCTTTGCATCATAACCTACCGTCTATTCTGAGTTGTGCAATGTGTTTAGCTAAACGACAAACGGTAGATAACAGTACCATTACACCTTGCCTGCTTTTGTCGTAGGTGCTTTGTTAATTGTACGTGTAATTCCGTGTACTAAATCATACAGTAAGATTTCATCTTAGTACGACTGGTCACAGCAGTATTTGTTATCAAACATAACGTTGTCTATTGATAATTAGATGTATCTCACTAGTCCACCTTACAGTTAGTGTGTGTTTGAAATACGGCTTCTGTAGAGTACTGATATGTATTAACGGGGTGGCGTAGTATATACAAAAATCATTGCTATAACCGAAGCTTGCTACAGTCGGCAGGTAGATATGTGTACAGTATGTGTTGTCGAGTTTTCGTCCATATTTAATGTGACTACAACATTCGCTGCTTAGTGATTATTTATTGCTTAATATCATGTTCCAACAGCAACTAGACCTACTTGAACTTTACAGTCCATATCCATCGAAGTTGCAATTCTGTAACTGTTGATACCTCGGGCATAACGTGAGCGAGCGGGTCAGGTGCCTGAAGCGGCTAAATGCATGGCTGTTGCCACGTATTGTCAACTGCCGTTTGTTTGGCGATCGGTTAGATACGACGGAGTGAAATTGTGATCCGTGTGTCTTGAAGTACACTCGTTAGCACTATGCTATCTGCCTGAGGTGTTGAAGCGTGAAAACTTCCTGGATTAGATGACACGGTGTCCTGTTTCTGTAGTGGTTCACGCTGTTCGACTACCGTGTCAGCCTTGGTTGCAACAATCAGGGTCGATATATAATTCCAGGTGCTTGCACCCACATTATATGCACAAAACACGGCTGACAGTAATTTATTTTCGGATAGAGTTTCAGAGGTAGTACAGCGAATTATATCATAAACGTATATGTCGCTATATTTATCATTGCTCGACGGAGTGCATCTGGCGACAAGAAACAGACGCAGGACACTGCCGCACTTCGAACTGTTGTGTTTTGTATATTCTTTTATACAAATGTTGCTCGTTTTGTCGTGTAGAAATACTTTTATGTAAATAAACTATATACATCAATACTTATTTAATGTTGCTGTTCCATCGAGCTTACCCAGTTTAACGCATGCGAGGCTTGACATAATAATGTAAAAACCCTCATTGTAAAATTACATTCTAGCTATACAATGTTTTTGTAATTTTGCAAACACACTTTCGAAGAGCCTGGCTAAGAACGACGGAATGGTAAATTACGAAAATTGCAGCTAAGACGAAGCTAGGTGTCGGAATGCAACCATTAAGACGTATTTTGACATTCATATCGCTTTAACGGTACAACGTCTAGTTTGTTATGGTAATATGTTATATAGTATAAAGTACATAAATTCTAACACTGACCGCCCAAATGTGTTTAATAATGAAACACACATTTGTTCGCGAATGTATATGTGTATATATATATATATATATATATATATATATATATATATATATATATATATATATATATATATATATATATATGATCGTCCAATAACTTGATTGACTTCCACAAAACCAATGCCGTACCTTGTATGATGGTAACCACGCCACCACTAAACATGCGTATAAAAATATAACGTACATCTAGCTCGACAAACAGTGATAATAGGGCAGTTTGACTTACACAAACGCGAAATAAACATTGAGTGTGAGATGTGAGAACCATTTCACTTTTCTGGCACTAACTCGTATATGAAGGTGTTATAAGACGAATATGTGACACCTTATTATACGTGACAATCACATCCGTATCACACGATAACATGATTATCAGTGTTGTAGCTCAAAGTTAATTCCAGTAGGGTAATATATTTGTCACATATATATGGCACGTATAATTCGATCAGGTGTCTGGAGTCAAAGTCTTGAATAAGGCCTAGTCGTGAATCATTGGTCTTGAATCATTTGTGCTGCGTCAACTGCGAGTCGTCCGGTGGCGGCACTGTGAAACCAAGTCTGCCGTTGTCGTCGGCGCCTCTGTGCGGGTGTAGTTTGCCAGAAGACGACTGGTTAAATCTTGTTTGAAGGCGATCCGGACCAGAAGCAGTTCCTGCTTGCGGTCAGGAACATCTCACGGCACTGACTTATCTGAAAATCATTGCACCAGTTCAGCCAGTGCCTGAGCACACTATACGATAAAATAAACGTAAGTCGACGCCCACGCACGTGTTTTCGCACAGTTACATTAATGTCGGTTCACCGAGTTTTTCAATAAGAATTCTACGTAAAAGGAAAATAAATTGCACGCTGCGGATTAAATATCGGTCCGTTCTAAAGTGGGCACATTTTCTATGTTAAGTGTATCGACGCGTATGCAACGATGGAAAGAAATACATGTCCATATATGTTGTTGCTACCAACTAAAAGTATCCTTATGCGGACAGCGAAACCTCCATTTTGTGCGTGGCGAACAGAGGATATCACCGTATGCGTCCAATATGGTTAAAGTGGGCTGGACGCGTTGGTGTTTCATTAATACAACATGGTTTAGGTTTCACATCGAGTTCAAGGCGACGATCGCAGTGTGGTGTTTGGAGTATTTTATTACTAAATGAGATGACACGATAACAACATAACGCGTTATATTTGTTATTATTATACCAGCATTAACATTATTTGTATATAAGCTCATTGTGCCCAGTATTAAAATGTCTTATGTAGACACACCTTGGAATTACTGCAGATGATACGACATTTTTGAAAAGTGAAAATGAACAATACCAACGGCGCTGGCCGGTTTCATGATACTAATCTTTGGAGTAAGCACAACCACGACTCTCCATGGGGGAACTGGGAGCTATTGAGTAAGCATAACCACGACTCTCCATGGGGGAACTGGGAGCTATTGAGTTGGCACTACCAGTTCCGGCAGTTCAAACAGAAAGACATAATAAATTGTGGCGCTACAGGAGATGTCTCGTGCGATACAGACGGATGTGCACACCCACGTCTTCATTAGAATGCCACGTGTAACGCTGCCAATAGCCATCATGCAGATTTACTCGTGAAAGGACCATTGTGGAAGCTATTAACATTAGCAATATGTTATTAAACCACCGTGTATATCATCTATATCGTTTGTCATTCATTAAACTAGAACGCGATTCTAAATTAATGGAAACAAATGTTCAAGGATTCTAACCTACGCATTTTAAATTTATAGCAGTCGCGCTGTGGGAGTTATCCTGTGTCTCTCAAGGAGGTGTGCACACAAAGTAATGATAATAACACATGCGATTTTTATTAATATGTTTCCTCATTACCATCTGCAGACAGCGTCTATAGACGGCAATCGAAGGCCAACATACTTTACACACATCAAGGCCATGATGGAATATGTAACGTCACAGCGTCGATGTCCGCGTAAGAGAAACCGTTTTGTTTATGACACTTAGAAGATTACTTACTTACTTTTTACACAGGCGAAATACACTTCAAGGTATTTGTACGTATTCGGGCACGGGTCGCCAAAGTAAATGTTCATAACCGGGATTGCACACATAGTGTTTCCGCTGCACCTACAAAGTGAAAAGACAGGAGTAATTCTCGTGAAAAACGCAGACGTGGATCTGGAATACGGTTACAAACTACATATGTTCTTTCCAACTGATCAGTCCTGTTAATAAAAGGAAACACACTGGATAATCCGATCCTGGCTGAAATGTATACCGCAATAAGGTGTTAATGTGTGAACACCTCAACATAATGTGTGAACACCTCAACATAATGTGTGAACACCTCAACATAACATCACTTATTACACAGGACAATCAGTTCATTATCTGCTCAAGAGGAACTGTACACCGCAGACAACATTGACATATTGTGATTACGTGTGTTACGTCACTGTTTCACTTTGCCCTACTTCCCCTACGGTGCAGAACATTTCAGAAGAAGACCCATTTAATACAACATTACTATAACAACCCAGCGACACTACAAAGTGTACAACAGAAAACGGAACGGGGCGTGTTGACACATATGAACGGAACGGGGCTTGTTGACACATATGAACAGAACGGGGCTTGTTGACACATATGAACGGAACGGGGCTTGTTGACACATATGAACGGAACGGGGCTTGTTGACACATATGTCACATGGAAAGTGGGTTTCGTGTATTCTATACATAAATGCAATTAGCATCAACATTTTATTTTATGTGTGTTATGGTTTAATGTTTTTAATTGTTAATCCTATGTACAAATGTAAATATGTGTTGTAAGATTGATATGTAAATGATACGTGAAAGGCTCTGCCATCTAAAATAGTGTATAAGTAAATATCCTACCGAGTGAAAATACAATTGTCAGTCTATCAATCAATCAAAACAAGAAAAAAAAATTCAAGTAGGTGAAAGTAGCGAAAACATTTTGGTTCTGAACAATGCAAGTATTGTTGCACAATGCTAGCAATGTTGTATTGCTTGTGAAAAGGTCATTTAAAGCTCGAAGCTGTTCATTTCTTATACAGAACTTCTTGAAGGACTTAGCGATTTCGTACATTACGTGAGCCAGTAATATTCGTGTTCGTATTGGAGATGGGCTGGAACAAAACAACTAATTGTAGACTACGTCTTTCGTTTATGTTTTGTTGCTTTCAGTTTGGTAGACGAGGACATAACTGAGAATGGGCGCTAATAAGATGAATAGTTTTAACACAACAATTCTTGACGATGTCGTGTGTTTTAGGCCGAACACTTAACTCGATGCAGCGGCGCAGCTCAGTCAGCACTATTTAATGACCGAATAGAAACATTTATACTGTACAGTCCTAATGTTGCTGATCTTTGTGGTAGTCGCGTCAGGGACGTTTCTGGCGTGACCCATGTGGTTGAGAGATCGGATGTTATACATGTGGAACATTGTACTTCCATGGCATCGATCCCGTGTAGAAAGAACCAAGGACTTTCAGTTTCTCTTCCGGGCAAAGAGGGGCGAACAAAATTGCCTAAGCTTTGAAACAGCAGCAGATGGACCTCTCCACTGACAGTCCAGCACTCTAACCGCCGAGCCACTGCGCCCAACTTTAACTAATATTAAAAAACGACGAAACCACAGTCAATGGCTGTCATATCGTACTCGATGACGTCACAGGCCATCCCGCGCAGATTCTGCGGTCCTAAGCTAATCAGAAAGTCCGTTTGTTTAATCTTTAATATGATCTGACTATTCCATCGTTTCGTGGTGTAGAGTGGAGTCCTGCGTTCATATCATACTCGATGACGTCACAGGCCATCCCGCGCAGATTCTGCGGTCCTAAGGTAATCAGAAAGTCCGTTTGTTTAATCTTTAATATGATTTGACTACTCCGTCGTTTCGCGGTGTAGAGTGGAGTCCTGCCCCAAGAGAAGTCGGTTTGTTAATTATTTCCGTCATGCCTTTTGAAAAGCGTTTATTCTTGCCCTGCCAAGCTCCGCGTCTGCACTTCCGGTACATTTGCACCGGAACTCTATTTGTGTCCGTCGAAAGGTCTTGTCGCCAGACGTTTGACACAAAGGTAGCACTGTGGTGATTCATCAGTAATAATGTCCTCATTCAACAACCTAATTAATCCACGCTGGCATTTGAAGCATTAACAGTGTATGAGTTCAACTGGTTTGTGTGTGTGAATGGAAGTTGGCAGATTCTCCCGATAGGAAAGATATACGTCGAACATTATTATACTTTTGCAAAGAACAACTACAACCATTAAAACCAAACCTACTGCCAAAGTGCACCTGAAGGATGACAATCTTCTTACGATATATGCAATAATGTCCAACATTATTCCTTGAACTATGTAGTTCAATAAACATGCAGGACAACGTAGAGAAAACGACACACTGCATAAAATTCACGTATGTATATACGTACGCACGTACGTACTAGTGCCCTGCGCGGGCCTATAATTACTACTATATGTCACCCACTGGCACTGGCACCCAGTGGCATTTCCAGCAGGCCTGCAGTCACTAGCCTGAGATAGATCAGGTTGAGACATGTGTGAATTAGTACAAGTGTGAATGAATCAGTACTGGGGAAATTGTAGATACTAAATAGTAGTCTTGGTTCACACAATTGAAAAATACCAATTACCAACTGGGGTGGGTACTGGGTACTGGCACTACTGGGCACTGGCCAGTTGGCTGGTCATTCAGGCGGGCAATGTTTGGAGGGAAGACCTAGACAATAGAATGTCCACTGGTTTGGTCAAAGGGTGATTAAGTTGATGGTTAATCATGGCTTGATTGCCTCTGCAGATATGTCTAAAGTAAATATTTGGGGCTGGCTGCTTCCAGCCAGGTGAACTGAAGTGGCCTGGTATGGGGTCATTAGATCTATGCAAAAGGGTACATTCATGCCAAAAATATGCGGTTTACAGAGTCTAGACATCACGGATTAAGGGATAGGAAGTTAAGTTTGAGCTGAAGAAGAATAATGGGAAACATGCATTAACTGTGAATGTGAATGAAACAAGTGCCACTACTCCAGTCACAGTGTCTTGGAAAGCCACTACATGTTTAAAAAACTACAATACAAAGATTACAAAGATATGGGCATGCGACTATGCATATATTTTATATGAAATGTCTTTATTTAAAGAATGCACATTATTCAAATTATACCATAGGAAGTCCCATTATTGAAAAGAGGTTAAACTGCATTCCAATGTATAAAGCACTAGTGTCATTTATAATTCCATGCAAGGTCTCAATTTGCAACTACATGATACTAAAGAAATAATTTTAAGCATTCATTAACCGGAATTACAATTTATAATCAGTTTTTATTAATAATAAAATTAATAATCTGGGTTTTGTATTAATATTTTTATTATGTCCAGCCACAGCCCAAGCCCGGCCCGACCCGCTCACACTAGGCCCAGGCCCGGTCCAAGCCCGATGTGTTTAATTTTTTTCAGCCCAGGCCCGGCCCGGTCCCGCAATATGTAGGCCCAGGCCCGGTCCGGCCCGTGAAATTATGTAGAGGCCCGGCCCGCGGACTGCGGGCCGAGCAGGGCACTAGTGCGTACATAGTAGGCCTACATATGTACATATGTCTGTGTGTATGTGATTGCGTGCGTGCTTGCATGTACCTATGTATGCGTGTATATGAACATATCTGATGCATATGTATGTGTGCACGCACGTATGTATTCTTTTACATACGCTGTATGTTCCGATAAATGTAAATGTAATTTTCCTGACGGCTCGTGTCAGCCATTCATATAGTATGTTCGTGCGAAGACGCGTGTATATTATATAGATGACTATCCATGTAGGCACACATTCTCATAAATATATACAACAATAAGAAATAGTGACAGTTGCGTGCTTACATCGTTTTGACGATCCTATGAACCCGAGGTACAGACGCTGTACATGATGTAGTCCACTCGTTCATATTCATTCGACTTGACATGCACACGCGCATGCGCTGTCGTCCGTACATGGCGTGCGCGATCGAAATAACGCGGTTTCCGGGACAACGTAGGTGTAACGTTTGACGTTCGCACGCATGCGAAATGAAGTATGGCCGCCACGGTGCACTCGGAAGTCGAGGCAATGCTGCCAGCAACAGAAATGTACATTTTATTGCAAAAGTCATAGTCATTCATATATCCGATGTGTTCGACACCCCTGCTATCTTTATATGTGACATTTTGCAACCAGGACATAACTTTTAACTAAATACCTACTTGGTTAAAGTCACTTATCCTCCATAGCTTCTCAGTGTACCAATCCAACTGTTTACAACTGGAATTGCCAATCGATTAGAAACGCTTAGCAGCTTTTGTTTTGATGCGCTGCCGAGCTTTGGTCTCCCGAGGACCTTTGCGCAGTATAAGTGTTTTATATTGTATTGTATTGTATTGTATTGTATTGTATTGTATTGTATTGTATTGTATTGTATTGTATTGTATTGTATTGTATTGTACCTCACACCGAAGATACGAAGACATAAACCACCTTAACTGATATCGTCGTCGACTATGATGAACGGCAAAGAGAAGAATGTACTTTGGAAGCTGCATACATTGTTTGTGCAAGTGTCGTAGAACAGCACTCCGCTATGGTGTGACAGCGTGTATTTCACGTCTTAGATTATTGACTCTCTGATATTGCAATGCTGCAGAAATTAATGTCAAAATGGTTAAGGCTTTGGAGCAGTTGGTGAAACCAAAACGCAGTTGGTGAAACTCTCAATCGAGAGAACCCGGTTTCAAATCCCACTGCGTTCGCTTCGAACTTTTGGCAAGTTCACTCAGGTCTGCCAGGAGGTGAAGTGTAAAGCGCCTTGAGCGGTCCTACTGACTGGATACCTCTCTACATAATAACTTACCTTTACCTTTTTTACCTTTATTTCATATTTTCCTGTCTTGTTACAATTACCTCTGAAAGATGGTTGAATCGTGTTTGATGCATTAACACACTATGCTAAGCCGTGCAAGGTTTTCATAAACCGATTGACAACAAGAAGAGAATCGAATAAGACAGAAGACATTAATTGAACCTGCTTATCGCCGTTGAAGAGTCAAATCAATGCACCATATTACACAAACTTCTAACACACAAAATCTACTTCCATCGTTTTGATTTCTTGACACCAATGTTGTTGAAGAATCAAATCAACGAAAGCCACGGTGCAAATCAGAATGGAATTCCATTGGTTTTACGGCACTTCATATGTACTTCAGACGGAATATTGTTAACATTGTCGTCGCAGAAGTTTTGCAGTTCCAAACATACCTTTCTTTTCTTTCCCGGCGGAACAGGGGAGCACGACGCAGAGGGTGAGCATGGCGTAGAACAACCGATGCATGTTTGCCAAACTGAGGTGTGAGGTGGACCGAAAAAGTTCCGCAAATATGTTTGCGGCAAGCGCGCGAGTCTGACGTTTATATAGCGCCCTGTCGCCGGAACTCTCGCTTGGTGTCGTCGCACTACTGAAGAAGGCCAGTGTTGGGTTGCACTCGTCTACAATGGCATCACTCAAACCCGACTGGTGTCGCTGCACGGGCGCCGTAGGCCGACGGAGCCGACGAATCGGCTGCTGCCGCTAGACGGCGTCAATGTCGATAACCCTGACACTGGTCATGTTGTATGATATCTGTGGGGAGATCAGTCGCCTGTAGGACTTGAATACACAATACATGAAGATGTTTTAAATGCGCCTGGCACAATGCATAACGTGCAATAACTTAATTGGCGCACTTGAGGTGGAATGTTTTGATGAAGACGGTTTAATTAACGAATATGACCAGGCGCATGATATTTGGGTGCAATGTGGTAGGCCACATAATGGTAAAGTAGCCGATATCATGAGGCGTACTCGATCCAAGTAGCAATACGCTGTTATATATGTAATAAAGGAAGAAACAAGGATAAAAAGCAATAGAATGGCTGAAGCTATTAGTGAAGGTAATGATATTAACTTATGGAAAGAGGTGCGTAGTTAAACAAAATCTTGTCATTTTCTGCCTAATGTTATTGATGGTCATATAGGGTCAGAAGATATTGCTGACTTATTTTCCTCAAAGTTTGAACAATTGTACAATTATGTTGGATTTGATGAAGATCACATGCACTTATTAAAAAGTAGAGTTGACAATCTTGTTATTAATATGTGTATGCATGAAAATTATACTGATGATGGTCACAACTGCCATCAGCAGCATGGTATTGATATTGATGATCTCAAGAAATGTGTAAATTGCATGGAACATGGTAAAAAAAAGAAAATGGCATATTTTCTAACCATATTATACATGGTACTGAAAAACTGTTTAAAGCATTAACCTTGCTCTACAATGGCATGCTTATTCATGGTGTATCCCCAAGTGAGTTACTGATAGGTACTATGGTGCCATTTCAGAAAGATAAAAGAAAGGCGCATCATAGCTCTGATAACTATACAGCGTTGACCTTAGGCAGCATCATTGGTAAACTTTATGATGCCATTATTATCAAACAACAAACTGGAGTTTTTGACACGTCTGATTTACAATTTGGGTTTAAAGATGGCTTATCTACAACAATGTGTACTTTCATGGTAAAAGAAACTATTTCATATTATGTAAATAATGGTAGTACTGTACATGTTTTATTACTTGATGCTTCTAAAGCATTCGATAGAGTAAATTATTGTATGTTGTTTCAAAAATTAATTGATAAGGGTATGTGTCCATTAGTTGTAAGACTTTTACTTCACATGTACACACACCAGAAATTACAAGTTAGATGGAATGACGTAATATCAAACTAATTCAGTGTGAAGAATAGGGTTCGCCAAGGAGGTGTTATGTCTCCACTTCTATTTGGAGTGTACATGGATGGGCTGTTGGAACAATTAAAAGATCTTGGTATTGGCTGTTATATTGGGCAACATTTCTGTGGAGCTGCAGGATATGCATATGACATTATATTACTATGTCCTACTAGTTCTGGGTTGCGAAAAACGATTGAGGTGTGTGAGAAATATGCCAAATTACATGATGTGTTGTTTAGTGGGTCAAAAAGCAAATTGTTGGTGTACAACAAGAAGGATGCTGATCCGCATTGTGAAATAAACGGTATAGATATTTCTACATGTGAGAAAACTATACATCTCGGAAATGTACTAACATAAAACACCAATTTAAGCAAATTGGCAACATATATAACATATATGACATCAATTTTCGTATTGTTCGAGATGAAATCAGTGTATGTGTTGGTTGAAGCGAACGATTCGATTGTGCTAATGACGGAATCCAATAACTTCAAGACAAGTGTTCGGCTCTAGAACAACACTTGGTCGTGGAATACTTGTATTCAATTACGCGATTATTCGTACGCTCTTTTAGCAGTAGCATAATCGTATAATATACTACACGTGTGGCCATTCTTCGTGTTCGTATTTGAAAACAGACTATTACTATTCGAATACTTTGTGATTTGCTTTCTAAAAGGTATTCGTATTCGATTAATTTGTGTGTATATTCATATAAGTGTATATTCGTATTCGTATATATATATATATATATATAGTATATAGTATATATATTATATATAGTATATATATATATATAGTATATATATATATATATATATATATATATATATAGATATGTATATATATATATATATATATATATATATATATATATATATATATATATATATATATATATATAGATATGTATATATATATGTATATATATATATATATATATATATATACATACATATATATATATATATATATATATATATATATATATATATATATATATATATATATATATATATATGCGGGTCCATATCCTGAAAAAGCATGTGCCCAGTTTCACAACATGAAATCAAAGGCAGCACGTTTAATTATTCGAATTCCACGTGTGTGGATGCGTGCGTTTTTGCGTGTGTGCGTGTTTGTGACTTTTCAGTAGATGGTGTATATAAACCTAATCGCATTAATACTTTACAATTCTACAACAAGATTATACATGTGAAATATTTCTCAAACTCAGCATGGTTTTTGCAATATTTTACGCGAACACCTCCAGTGCATCGTAGCTAACATTGAACACATCGTAGCTAACATTGAACACATGGCGTCCACCAACAGCTGTCGCGCTTCCGTTGCCGCTTTGTGGTGACAATAACTGACAAAACCATGGTGATTCGGCATCTTTCGGAATTCCAAGCCGAACTTCACTACCAAGTGTAGAATAAAACTCAACAAATGCATCTAGGATATTACGCTGTTCATCTACAAACCGCAGCACAGAGCTTTGTTGTTCCTTTTTTATTTATCGCAGGCCTCGTCTGCGCTGATGGGAAAACACCCACTGCATTTCGCATTTCGGACATGATCTTCAGCTGGATCTGCGCCCCAATGATGCCAATTAATTCGTTCTATATTATCTATTTTATGTTGTGTTCCGAATGGCGTCTCGCCTCCACAATCACATCGCAGGCAGAAGGTCAATTATTTTGTTTTTCAAAAGGAATAATCGTCTTTATTACAGGCTGCAACTTATAACGATTGTTTCTCATGCGTGTTTGGAAGCATGTCAACAGCTCCTGTCTGGGCAGGTTTGTATAATCTCGCACCAAGTTATCTACTAATTAGTGACGGTGCTGAAGTGTCGTCGCGAAAAAAAACTAATTCTGACGCGACATCTGGTCGGAATAAACAAATGCTTTTAACAGCTCATTCGTTTGTAACCGACTGACCTCATATACTTTGTGCGGTATAATACAGTGGTATGATTCACGCTTCGACTGACTATCCGCGTAGCCACCCATCCACCCATCCACCCATCCACCCATCCACCCATCCACACACCCATCCACCCATCCATCCATCCATCCACCCATCCATCCATCCACCCACCCACCCACCCACCCATCCATCCATCCATCCATCAACCCATCCATCCATCAACCCACCCACCCACCCACCCACCCACCCACCCATCCATCCATCCATCCACCCACCCACCCACCCACCCACCCACCCACCCACCCACCCACCCACCCATCCATCCATCCATCAACCCACCCACCCACCCACCCATCCATCCATCCATCCACCCACCCACCCATCCATCCATCCATCCATCCATAAATGTATCTATGCATACTAAAACAGGATAGTAATATGTTATTATTTGCTATGTGGTATCGCTCCACCACCGATCTTATCCTTGTCACAAAGAATCAAGCCAGCCTGTAACCCCCGCCATCCGATATTCCAACATGAGCCAACGCCCAAGTGGTTGAAGTCCTTGAATAGGTCCATTTATGCAATAAAGCCCGGCAGGGTGGGAGTCAGAACGCGAATCTGATGTCGAGATGAGATGACCATCGTGCTACCACACTGAACCACAGCGCGAGGGCTTTGAACTGTATCTTATCATCTAGACAACAACGAGTCATATATCTTCTGTTATGAGTCAAATCGCGACTGCTCGACGTTGTATTATGTACGTACTAGACAAGGTTGGACTAGAAGACAGTGCTGGAAACATAATATCACAACACGGAAGACCTAAACGGATACATCAGTTCAGTGTTTACCAGAGAGGGTATTAGTTCCAGTTCCAGATTTCAGGAGGCTAAATCCGCCTATTTAGGGCAATTAATTGTAACTCCAGAAATGGTAGCTAAGAAAATAAAGGAAATTAAGGACAATAAATCACCTGGAGTAGATGGAATTCCGCCAAAACTATTAATGGAAATAGTCGAATAAATTAATATACCACTTGAAAGAGTGTTCAATTAAAAGAGGAAATGGTTCCTTTTGAATAGAAAGAAGCAAACATCATACCATTATTCAAAAAGGGTTCGAGAAATAGTTAAGAGAATTACAGACCAGTGAATTTTACATCAGTGATTTGTAAATTATTAGAAAGGTTAATTAAATACCTTCTCGATGATATTGATTTTTTTAAACCTGCGTGTATTACTCAGTGCCACAGTAACCATGGCACACACAGTTCCCCCACAAAGGCAATAAAGGATAATACATCACCTGGAGTGGATGGAATTCCGCCAACACTATTAACAGAAACAGAAGAACAAATTAGCATACCACTTGCAAGAGTGTTCAACTTGTTATTGAAGGAGGGAGTGGTTCCTTTTTGAATGGAAATATATATATATATATATATATATATATATCGTATATTTCGCAGTGTGTGTGTGTGTGTGTGTGTGTGTGTGTGTGTGTGTGTGTGTGTGTGTGTGTGTGTGTGTGTGTGTGTGTGTGTGTGTGTGTGTGTGTGTGTGTGTGTGTGTGTGTGTGTGTGTGTGTGTGTGTGTGTGTGTGTGTGTGTGTGTGTGTGTGTGTGTGTGTGTGTGTGTGTGTGTGTGTGTGTGTGTTGAAACGTTCTACACGTTGCTCTTAATACTTCCATTCTACGAAATATACGATTAGACAAGTGTTATACTGTATAGCTACATAATCATATTTGACTGTATTTTACTAGTAATAAGTGTATATTTTTGGACATTTAGATTTTCTATAGGGTGATTATGTATTGTCTGAATGCTAATGATTTTATTTTATTTCATTAAAATGAATTTATACCAAAAACACTTAATTTATGCTTCACAATACATCGTTTGTATATTAAGAAATAATGTTTTGGGGGTTGCAATTCTAAATACTCCACATTTGGGGAGAATGGTCAATGTACGTCATTCGATACACCGCATGTTCTGGAAGTCAGCCGGGTAGACAGAGTCTCCTTAATATTTGATACAGGTCCAACCCACTAAGTATTAAGTAACGAAAGTGGAATAGCGGCGGGCGTGTCGGTTTAACATGTATCTGCAAGTCAAGGACATCTCGCGTTTCGATTAGAAGCTTCGCAATGCTCATTGCTACGCCTTGCACCAGTTATTCGTTCATTGTTACACGACCTCGATACTTCGACTAATAACGTGGGAGATACGACACTTCCACACGGCGTCAGTCGCCAAACGTCCCCGGCTATTGCATCTGACGGGTGTCTGTCCTCGTATCACGTTCAGCAATAAAAAGAGATTCGCGAGCAAAAACTTGCAATATTCAAGCGTGTTGTTTTGAGCAATGCAGTTCCTTCCTTCTTGCTCGGCATGCTACAAGTTGTCATCCATGCCATGGTTTACCTATAACATGTAACAAGTTGTCATCCATGCCATGGTTTACTTATAACATGCTACAAGTTGTCATCCATGCCATGGTTTACCTAAAACATGCTACAAGTTGTCTACCATGTCATGGTTTAGGTATAACATGTAACAAGTTGTCATCCATGCCATGGTTTACCTATAACATGCTACAAGTTGTCATCCATGCCATGGTTTACGTATAACATGTAACAACCAACTGAGATTTTCAATTTCTATTGTAATGTGGTACCGTGTAATGAGCCATTTTTGTGGGCGAAAAATAGTGTTCGGGCTTTATCTTTATTGGGCAATATGTATGTAATCGGCTGTGCACCTACTCATTAAAGAGCTATATAACTAAATGTTCTATACAAATGTGGCTGCTCATGCTGATACGGCATGTAAGAACAGTTGAAGGTTCCTTCTCGGCAAAGAAAGTCCAACAGCACAGTTCAAACTCCGTCAGTAAACGTCAAGAACGTCCCAAGTGTAACAACAACCTATACCAGGCCAATGCTTGTAGGTTTGTCCTTTTGCTAATGCTGACAACATCAATCAGGTCACAACGAAACCGACAGTAAGAAAACGCTACGTATATTGAAAGCAATGATGCGGTTTCAGGAAGTCATTACATGAAGCATCAGCAGTGGTTCTCTTGCACACTGTTATTTCACACGTATCATTAGCTGGCAGATTAATCATTTCTACGATGTATAACAAAACATAATGTGTCTGCAGGCCCGCTATACATATGAGAATGTAATAAGGATGTCATGTGCAATTTTTACACAGTCATGACAATCGACGTTTTTTATCTTGTTATCTTAGTTTCAATCGATCAATAAATAAACCAATAAATCGATAAATCAATACATCAATAAACTAGTCAATCAATAATTCAATCGATTAATCAATCAATCAATATTTTATTTCCAACAAACATATCAAATTCTTTAATAATAAAATATAATACAACACCATATTCAACACGATGGATTTAGGTATTATAAGTAATAGTGTGTTGTAAAGGGTGTGATATGAATTGTAATACGTACATATAGTTAATCCCCGACCAGTACAGTTATACTAATATATACTATACTAATACAATATGGTACGTACGAAAATTGCTAAGTTAGACATCTTTAACTTTCATTCGACAATTCAGGAATCCGTTCCACTATTCGATTAGTATTGGGCAGATGTTCGGCAGTTTAAATCGACATGTCATAAACCAGTAACCCATCAGATTTCAAGTATAATTTAACGTTTATTGCCTTTGACTTCGATGATATTTATATCAAGTGGTTATTTATTCAACTTTTTGAAATAAAACTCCTCTGAAATACGACGTTACGGCTGTGGCTGTTGAATTTCCATGTAATTGTTATTCATCGGTTATTATTGTAAACAGTTTTAATTTACACAAACCAGTCCCCGGGGAATTGACAACCCTCGACTTTGCTGCCGAAGCCATCTACTTTATTACATTATATGGACTCATTGGCTCACCATATAGCAATCTAGGAGACATATATAACACATCTAGTTGCATGACTGATGTTCATTACCTACTGTGGAGTTTTTGGAATCAATTTGCGTGCCTGAAGCAGAATGCATGTACGTAACCACTGCAAACAGACCGTGAGCGTCACATAGGAAATGAACACACGTCTCCAGTTGTCTAGCCACGTGAACACAGGTTGTTCACATTGATCGTCAACAACGATGATACGTGCGTTGTCGGGTATCCATCTGTCATGTTGCTGCAATAATGGAGAAAGAACTTGCTAAAATAACAAGCTGCGTGGATACTTCCGGGATTGATTACGCATCGGATTTCTTCATACGGCGACCTCGACTGACCGACAGGCAGTGCACGAATTGACAAATGCGAATGCGAATGTATTTGTTTAGCCCATGTTATGCATATCTTACAATACATGAACATATTTAAACATTTATGTTGAACACTCATATACGTTTCACATATGCATGACTATGCATATTTTAACAAGATTTAACAAACGTACATATGTAATATGAACAACTACAACAAATACAGTATGATATGCAATGTCCTCAGATTGAACATATAATTAATCTGATCATATAACAAATGTTATATTATATCTGATTCCTAGTATTGTACAGTCCCGAATGTAATTTAAGCAAATCGGACCAAGGAGACTCTTGATAAGAATTGTTAAAGTCGATATCACAGGAGCCATCTTTTCTACATCTTATATGTCAAAACGTTATTAGTTTTAAACAAAATAAGAAAGAAAAAATAGGAGATCATATCGTCCGATTATTCCGTTTTTGTGATCGTTAGAGTGGAAACCAAACCAACACATGGCCTAGCGCGGGGTGCGACTACCTGGCACTATCATGTTCTTAACGAAGACGTGTTGTACAGAACCAACATATGGCCTAGCACGGGGTGCGACTACCTGGCACTATCATGTTCTTAACGAAGATGTGTTGTACAGAACCAACACATGGCCTAGCGCGGAGTGCGACTACCTGGCACTACCATGTTGTTAAGGAAGACGTGTTGTACACAACCAACACATGGCCTAGCACGGGGTGCGACTACCTGGCACTATCATGTTCTTAAGGAAGATGTGTTGTACAGAACCATGCAGTAAGAAGTTTATTGTGTCAGTATGACACATTTTCCTTCTTTTACATTAGTCGATCGAAACAATATATATCACACTGGAGTTAACATGAGGACAAATATAGATACCGTGTGGACGCATTAATTTTTTTCTCAAGCGTTCACATAGACTGACATCAATTATCATATATTAACAATAATAACACGCAGGAAATGGGGAGGCCGTGGGGGGCCAAGGGGGGGGCAAGGGGGGCCAATGGGAGCAAGCTTAATCACCCATCAGTTTACCATGCTACCATGTAGCGGCGTAACTGAAAAATGCGGAAAATATCAAAGCAGTTAAGTCAAAGGGGGGAATAACCCAATGGCCCCGTAAATACGCCACTGATAATACGGTATTTAACAAGATTTAACAAGATTTGCCATCCAAGCCAAAAGCCCGGATGTCAAGTGGACAAGGAAGCCATTGGCTTACCGAGAGTCCAATAATATTCGTCTACGTGTAACCCGCCCACCCGAGATATGTGTTAACCTTGTTTTTAAACACATACACGCTGCTAGCAGTTACACAATCCGTAGACAGTGTGTTCCATTCATTTATTATCCTCTACAAGAACGGGTACTTCCTGATATCCAATCTACACTGATCCTTTACTAATTTGACCTCATGTCCTCTAGTTCTAGTATCATTGAGTGAGAAAAACATATTTCTATTAATACTTTCATACCCATTCAATATCTTAAAAACTTGATTCTGATCTCCTCTTAACCTCCTTGTCTCTAGTAGAATTGTTAAACCACATTCTTTCAGGCGTTCTTCATAATTAAGGTCTCTCAGTTCTAGAATCATTTTAGTTGCCCTCCTCTGTATGCGTTCAAGCGTATTTATATTTTTCTTACGATGTAGTCTCCACGCTTGTATACAGTATTCTAAATGAGGTCTAACTATTGCTTTATAAAGAGGTATAATTAACTGTTTTCCTTGTGTGTTATGTTTCTACTAATATACCCAAGAATTGTATTACCCTTTGAAGCTGCACTACCAACTTTCATATCAGCACTTAACTAAGTCCTTTCCTTTTACAGTAGTACCTATAACAGTATCTCCCATATTACAGTTTATATTCAAGTTCTCGTTTCTTGTATTTACATTTCTCAAAATTGAATAACGTCTGCCATTTTTCATACCATTTAACTAATTTGTCTAGGTCGTTTTGTAAATGTTGTTTATTACCATAAGTGTTAACCTTTCTAAATACTTTTGTGTCATCCGCAAATTTCAGTACGTTGCGTGTTATATTATTCGTCCAATTCATATATATATATATATATATATATATATATATATATATATGTATATATATATATATATATATATATGTATATATATATATATGTATATATATATATATATATATATATATATATATATATATATATATATTTATTATTGTTAATATATATATATACATATATATATATATATATATATACACACATATATATATATATATATATATATATATATATATATATATATATATATATATATATATATTTATTATTGTTAATATATATATATATACATATATATATATTTATTATTGTTAATATATATATATATCTATATATATATATATATATATATATATATATATATATATATATATATATATATATATATATATATATATATATATATATATATATATATATTAAGAATAATAAAGGTTCTAATACTGATCCTTGTGGTATCCCACGCAAAACTGATTTCCAGTTTGAAACCTCCCCAACTACTACAACACACTGTCTTCTGTCAATCAGCCATTGTTCTGTCCAGTTAATTATGCCATCCCCGATACCATGGGCTTTTCATTTAAGTAGTAATCCTTCATGTGGCACTTTGTCAAAAGCTTTCTGAAAATCTAAGTAAATAATATCTACTGGCGACCCCTCCCCAATCCACTTAGTGATTTCTTCCAAAAAACATAACATATTTGTTAAGCTTGACCTCCATGTTGAGATGAACTTAATCATTTATGCTTATCAAGGAAGTCCACCATATGGTTTTTAATTATCCTTTCTAATAATTTACAAATCACTAACTTTAAACTCACTGGTCTGTGATTCTCTGAATTATTTCTCGAACCCTTTTTTAAATAATGATATGATGCTTGATTTTTTCCATTCAAAAGAAACAACTCCCTCTTTTAATGACAAGTTGAACCCTCTTGCAAATGGTTTACTGATTTGTTCTACAGTTTCCCTTAGTAGTTTTGGAGGAATCCCATCCACTCTCGGTGACTTATTATCCTCCATTGCCTTTATTTTCGTAGCTACCATTTCTGGAGTTACAATCAACTGCCCTAAATAGTCAGATTTAGCATCCTGAAATTTAGCATCTGGAACTTGTAGTGAACTAATATCCTCTCTGATAAACACTGAACTGAAGTAATCATTTAGGTATTCCTCTATTAAAAACCTTGTGATATTATATTTCCATCACTGTCTTCTTTTAGATTGTCTAATTTCAGACGTAGCTGCATTGAATGCCTCTTTGTAATTTGCGTAGTCTTCATCCATTCTGTTACGCCTATAAACCCTCCATATAGTTTGCTTGAACACTATTTTTCTAATACCTTCTTTTGACAAATGTTTCTTTCTAAACCGTTTTCCTTGTTTTTCAAGGGAACAAATTTATCAATGATGCTCTCAATTTCATATTATTCTTCCTATTCGATCTCTCCTAAAAATTACGTATCCTGTCAGTCCTAATTCAGCATCTGTTATGTCTATGTTGGTCTATGATTCGGTTATACCAATTATGTAAGGGTCAGTATCTTCTACCAGAATGCTTAATTCGCTTTTCTTATTTACCATACTCCTTGCTTTTAAATACACGCATTTATACCCAGCTTCAGTGATATTTTCCGGACATTTTGTTACTGGTCCGTCTGTAGTAGTGGCCTCTTGTCCTGTTTGAGGCATCTCTAAATGACCTCTCCCGCCGCCTTCCCTCCTTACTCCTTCGTCCCGCTCCCTACGACCTGTCACCTTGCCTCCCCTCAGCCTGCTCCCAGGCTGAGGTGAGCTCTTCCTAGCATCTCTCTCATCGTCTTCCCCCACTTTACTATATACTGTCCACCCACCGGAACCACTGGCACAACCCACCTGTTCCCTTCCCACCATTGCCACAACGAGCTGCCTCAGCTGTTCCAGCTCCACCTCTTGTTCCTTCATCTTCGCACATCCCCTACACTCAAAACTAAAACTATCCGCCTGACCCTCAGCCCATGACTTCTCACAGCAGGATTTGACGAAATTCACCCAGTTGCTGCAACTGCCGCATATTAAATTCCCTTACTTGCCGTTTACACGGCATCATCCCATAATTTAGTCTTAATTTGTTTGCTACGTTAACCTTGATTAAGGCTGTTTTTGTATTCAAAAGAACACTTTAGGCTTTAGGTTATTTAGGATTTAATTGAAAAGATATATTGACAATAATATACTTGCTAATTATGTCTATGACTAACTAACTCAGTGTATACCAACTTACGATAAAATAGTGCTGTTAGTTCCTTTTTACCGAAAATGTTTACTACAACTATATCAGATATTACCTTATGTATGTAATGTGTGTACATTTATCACTTTATCTCATATATATATATATATATATATATATATATATATATATATATATATATATATATATATATATATATATATATATATATATATACTGTATATATATATATATATATTGTATATATATATATATATATATATATATATATATATATATACTGTATATATATATATATATATATATATATATATATATATATATATATATATATATATATATATATATATATATATATATATATATATATATTCAACAATGTAAACGATAGTTTGATACACCAGTTTAATTCATGACATGTAAACAAACGGCTTTGAGTCCGGGGAAAATACTGCCTCTGTTAACAAAAACGATATCTTAATATATGTCTATAAGAAGTTTGTGTATAATATTATGTGCAACAGTAATACTTATTCTAGCCAATACTCCAGTCTTCCTGACAATTTAGTATTCTATCTATTTCGAACTGTAAATAACTCTATTATCGCTCACTGACTTCCCTGCCGGAGTCCGGGACTAACTTACGCTAAAATACTGCCTCTGACTAATTGTTAACAAAAACTGTTTCCTAACATATGTTTACACCAAGTTTATGTATAATATATATGCAACAGTAATACTTATTCTAATCGATATTCCACGCTTTTCTGTCAATTCTCTGCACCAAAATCAAATCATCATAGGACACAATTTGTAAAAGGACCGATGAGAGCTTCTGACCGACGTCACGGTCCCAAGCAGGTTTCGTTCGATGGATGTGTTATTGCTTAGATTATTTTTCACCTTCACCAGTTCCCCTTATAGTCTAGTAACCCTACGTATTTCATTGAACATATTCAAAGATCAACAATTACATTATTATTATGCTGTAAATAAAACAATTTTGAACTAAGCCATTAAATGGTAATACGCATGCATTACAATTCATTTTGGAAGCAATGTATCGTATATGAACATCGAAGAAACGTTAACGAGATACGCCCACGACGGACGAGATTTGCAATGCGGTATGATAGTTGTAACTTCATCCGAATGTTGTGTTTAGTGTTTCTGATGTTCTCGTGTAGTTTTATGTAGTATGTATGTTACACATATATAAAGCCTGACTTAACATTCTGCTGATTGGCAGTTTTGTTTCTCGCTTAAACCATGTCCTGTTCCACATTCTGAGGATAGTTACAATTATGTAAATAGATCCTGTTATGGATTATTAAAACAAGATCTCCCGCTACTCTTTGTGCGCGTAGAGTTTCAAGGCGAAACTGTTCCATTACACGACAGTTTTAGAATGTTTAACAGCGGAGGACTTGTGTTGTGGTTGTCAAAGTGAGAGAGATGTCAACTAAACAGAAGATCAGCGGTGAGAACATGTGACGTTATCTCTTATTACACCTTGAGCCGAAGCTTCACGTGATAAAAGAATATGCCAATTGATGGTCGCCACATGATAAAGAATGTAACAGTTGATGGTCGCCACGTGATAAAGAATGTAACAGTTGATGGTCGCCACGTGATAAAGAATGTAGTAGTTGATGGTCCTGTTTTGACGTGCTCTGTATGTAAGAAAGGCAGTGTTTAGAAAAAATATATTATTAGGGTATTGTGTTAGCAAAGGCGAGTCAACACCAACGCTGCCGGAATAAAATATGGTACAATAATTCACTCGTACGAAACACCCACCCGCAACAAGTGCCCCTACTACGACAAGTGCCCCTACTACAACAAGTGCCCCTACTACAACAAGCACATTTGGCTATATATTCGGCTGTCATTCTCTTGAAATCGTTGTCGACATCTCTGCATTCATTTCTTGAACGATTCGACGACTTCAAAAATGCCGCGGCTGAACTATCAGGAATCCGCATTCGCAAGAAGAATATTACACCGAACCCTCTAAATGAGGGTCTAGCGGAAGAGGCCCACGTGGATCCTTGCGAGAGTTTTTGTGTTGGCGCTTTCATTGCCGTCCTCGATATGTCGTCTTCGGACATAGATAAGAGAGCGAAAGAGAACTTTGATGTCAGTGACCGCTTTGATGTCAGTGACCGCTATGACGTTAGTGGCCGCTTTGAATGTATCTGCAACTTGACGGAGATGGAAGTTGAGACCCGAGAAACTTGTGAGACTACTCGTAGAATCTGGATATATCTTTTTTCTAAGGTGAAGCTGGTCAAGGATGAGCACCGATCCACTGTGAGCCAGAACAGGCTGGATCATCTGACTATGCTTACTACAGAATGAGACATCACGCGTCGGATTAATACTGACAAGATTTTGTCGGATTTCAGTGTTGCCAAAATGCGCAAACAATTCAATGGTGTTTGAGAAGGTTCCAAACATATATACAATGATCACATTCTTTTGCTCAGGAGATATTGTACGGTCTCTATTTTACGTTGTATTTTCTTGTATTATCTTCTGGTACCGTTGTTAGAATTGGAGTGCTGGTGATCTTTTGAAATGACACCCGGTTACCTTGATATATTTGCGACATTGGTTGAAGTTGCTAGATTTGGAGTTCTGGTGATCTTATGAAAAGACGCCAAGTTACCTTGGTATATTTGCGACATCCATTGACGTTGCTAGAATTGGAATGCTGGTGATCTTTTGAAATGACACCCGGTTACCTTAATATATTTGCCACATGCTTTGACTCTTCAAGTCCAAGTTCAAGTTCAAGTCATATATCATATACTCCAGTGTAGAATGTTAAAGTATTATATTGAAGCAAGTTGTAGTGTATGCTGTAATTCGTGTTTGTCACCAAACGCTATATTTTCTTGTTTGTATGCCGTCCCGACAACAGTCAATATTGCGCCTCTCAATCTTCGTCTTTCTCACACTCGGTAAGGGCCCCCCAAGACGACGTTTGTATCAGACCCCCCATATTGTTAATCCGGTACTGGTCAACACAGCTGGAAAACATCCTCCAATAATATGGAAAACAAATCTCAGTTCTCCGTTCAATATTAATGATTTCGCATTAGACTGCGGTTATTTTGTTTTGCCATTTTGAAGGTCGAAGAGTCGCCGGATAGGTCGCTTAGATGAATTAATTATTATATTAATATTAATTATTATCTAAATAGGTTGTCTGACAACGTTTCCCAAATGCCTCTAAAAACAGACTTCTCAAAACACTACCAAGCTACACAATCCGTTCGTGTCACCAACAGCAAGATCTCCGAAGTTGATGCATATTTATTAGAATCAGTGGCGTATCTCGGATCTCGCAAGGGGGAGGCCGGGGAGGGGGGGGGGCAAGCTTAGACA
>OY759265.1:26464149-26479149 GCA_963662155.1 Lamellibrachia columna | reverse complement strand
GAATCGAAACGAGGGGATACCGATGTTGATTCAGCCACGTGCAGGATAGCCTGTTCGTCATCTGGCGAGCAGGACATAAGTCTTCCCAGAATTCAATTCCTAAAGACTGCTGCCGGCGGTTACCGGAATGCCGTAGTATTGAGTCACATTATAGTTGTGATTAAAAAGAAAATCTATATTGTATAATGATAAATACAGTTATTACGATATCAAAATAAGTATGTGACGTTTACTGGAAGTGGCAAAGCCATGAAAACACTTTTTCAAAGATGAAAAATGAGCCAAAAGGAAATTACGTGACAACCGGAAATGGCAGCGTAATAGTTGATTTAAGCTTGATAACGAACGGTCTTAGATGTATGTAAGAAGTAATAATAAAATCAAGTCCCGTTGAAAAAGCAAGTACACATTATATATCAGTACGTTTGCTAAGTTCTGAATAGCACAGACAAAGAAACAGCGATAACAAACAGGAAGGTATTAATTATACGTAGGACAGCAGCGCTCACTTGCGAAGGTGTTGTCGGGACTGCACACATATTTCGTCACTTCCTGTAAAATGGTATCGAGCTGCCTGATAGACGTCGAGTTGAAGTAGTGGGTGGTATCGGGGTCGGAGGCGATCCCCTTCAACTCAGCCTCGTTAATCCGGTCAGTTGCACCGACGACGAAGATGACTACTCCGTCATCCTTGGCCAGGTCCGCCTCGGTGAGAGTCATGTTCTTGTCCACGGTCGACTCACCGTCCGTAATAACGATGGCGACGTTGCGAACATCCGGGCGGTCGCCGTGGCCGCCACCGAAGACCTGCGTGCGCATTGTGCGCAGGCCACCGGAAGTGTTCGTCTTGCCTCCTTCGTACGTTGTTCTGTCGATGGCAGCGTTTATGTCCTCCCTTGTGAAAACAATTAATTCGTTAGTGTCTACAAGACATTTGTTCATACAGAAGCGCACACTATTGACAATGGTTCAACACTACAACTGCAACACGAAATGTCACAATGTTCTCGTACTTGCGTGTACTACGTTCAGGAACGGCACATCGAAATGACGACCGTTAAAACAAAACGATCAACGTTATAAAGCGACATACGTTGAGTTGAGGAGGTTGTTTCCCGCTTTTCGTGAGTACATTCCCGCTTTTCGTGAGTACTTTCCCGCTTTTTGTGAGTACTTTCCGGCTTTTTCATGAGCTGCTGATGATACCTGGATAACGATACTTGAAAACTGCCGAATTTCTGGCATCATCTCCTGCTGTTTTACTTTCGCCCATATATATTTGCATGGCTATGTGGTGTTTCTTTCCTCATTTGTTGGTTTGTTTTACTGCGGCTGCAACAGTCTTTGGCCATGACGAAGACGACATTTGGGTCGCTGGATAAATCATGTTCTCGTCAGCAGGTGACTCAAAAGTGTCATTCTATTTACACATCGTGTGATCGTCTTCTGCTGTGCCGACGTCCACTGTCTTCTGTGCGACCCTGTTTCATGACTATTATTTTTATCAATATATTTAATGTTCGTCTCTCTTTCTTCCTGACCCACTGCAAGGACGCTTTGTTCTTATAATGTCGCGACAGGCTACACGCGGACAGATGTTGTTGTTACGCACGGTATGTCCGACGTGTCGACCCCGGTAGCAAGCTCCTGGACCCCCAGAAGCAGCCTATGTCCGGTAGACCGTGCTCGTGTGCAACCAGTAGCCTACCACACTCGTCCCATCCTTATGACGTTTGGTGCCTACCCCGATATTAAGTAGGATCCTTTCTCAATTTAGGATGTGCAGTTTTCGCCATTGTTTTACTTTTCAACATTGCTTAGACACTTTGAAAGATTTATTGTATATGGAGACCGTACCTGTTTTTGTACTCGTCCAAACTGAACATCAACTCGGCCTTGGTGGAGAATCGCACTGCCCCCACTCGGGTTGTGTGTGGGCTAATGTCAAGTCTCGCCAGCAGGTTCTTAACGAATTGTTTCAACAGCTCGTAATTGTCGTACGACTTGTCATCCGGGTTCTTGTCCCGGATGCTGCCGGAGTTGTCCATAACAAACGCGATGTCCGCGTGAACTTGACATTCTGGAATTACATATATCCCTTCATGTCGATTTATACATCTATGTCTTTAAATAATATGCACGATAATCTCTTTAAATAGTATGCACGATATTTATTCAAGTACGTCATCGAATCAATAAGCTTTTCTTATTTAACGATAAAACTCTCCAAAGAAAATGTACTTCGTAAACAATAATACCAAGGTCATGATTTCGCTTTAATTGGCGTTATGTTCCGGAATATGATGTTCGTTTTATATTTTAAGAGTGTTTATTTTTTTATCGGTTGATCGTTAATACGTTGTTCTCGTCGACAGAGCTAAGTTCACTGGTGGACGGCAGTGTCTTTTCTTCTGACTGACCTTTACACGTCTGAGAATCCGCGTCCCAGTACCAGCCGACCTGACATCTCACGCAAGTATCGTCCGTCACGCACTCATCGCAACGCGGGATGCTGCACTTGCCTACAACAGTTGACGGTTGGTGGTCAATCAGACAGATCAGTGTCATTCGGTATATCTCTGGATCTATCTACGCCAGCCAGCCAGCCAGCCAGCCAGCCAGCCAGCCAGACCAGCCAGCCAGCTATACGCACACGCAGACGCACACACACACGTGCACGCGCGCACGCACCCCTAACACAATATCCATATTTCATTATATGTAAAGACAATATGGCAACATATTGGATCAATGTTTCTCCAGGGAATATCTATATAGGTTATTGTGTGCGGACATAGTTGAGCTGTAGATTTGACTATGCACCGATACAATTATATTACATGTAATAATAATAATAATAATAATAATAATAAAATTACTTCTTTGGCGCCAATATCCTCGGAAAATCCGAGCTCAGTGGCGCAACAAAACCAAAGGATTAGGCATTCCCGTGACCATGTACAATGCAAAAAGTCGTCAACAGATGGATGGAGGTTCCAAGAAGCTAAGGAGGATAGGCAATTTTGAAAAGATAGGTTTTCAGATTATGGCGAAATGAAGCTATATTTCTTGCTGATTTTACGCTGTCTGGGAGTGAATTCCACAGGGTTGGTGCAGCAACCGAGAAAGCTCGAGTATGGCAACATAGTAAAACAGAACCAGACGATCGAAGCTGTCTGGGCTGTCTTGCTGGAGTGAGCATTGAATGTAAATGTGCAGGTTGTTTGGTTGAAAGGGCTTGATAGGTAATTGTACAGATCTTAAAAATAATGCGATATCGCCCAGGGAGCCAATGTAATGATTTTAGAAGTGGCTTATACGGCGAAGATCACGGATATGATAAAAACAGCAACGACACGTTTGAGAAATATGTTGTCTAAAGTTGACATTCTTTTCAAAAGTTACTCCCAAATTCTTCGCTGAGGCTGCTGGTGTGATATTTTGACTCAGGATACGTGTCGGGAAAAACCATCAAGTTTGTCACACTGCTTTGGAGTACCAATGATGAGAAATTCAGTTTTGTCTGCGTTTAACTTTAATTTGCTGTCAGTCATCCAGAGGAAGATTTCGTGGAGACAATCGCTGAACTGATTTAGGGAACGATTTGTATCCGAGGTAGCCAAAGAAATGTAGATCTGTGTATCGTCTGCGTAAAGGTGGTGATCCAAATTATGATTTTGGATAACAGAGCTGAGTGGCGTAGTGTAAAGAGTGAACAGCAAAGGCCCCAGAACAGAACCCTGGGGGACACCACACGAAGAGGGGAGTGCGGCCGAGAAACAGTTTGCTGTCTTTATGGTTTGGTGTCTACCAGTTAGGTATGATAAAAACCAGTTCAGAGCTGTGCCAGATATACCATACCACAAAGATAAGCGTTTAATAAGTCTATTTCTAACTGGTGCTTTCGAAAAAAAATTATCATACAAGCAACACTTTTATGAACAGTCCGAATATATTTCCCAGACAGGAAACGGTCAATCAATAATAGTCTCACCGCAGCGGGTTCAAGAACTACCTCCATCGTTTGATGAATCTTATATTAGCACTCGATATTCAATTTCCCTTCTCTCTTTCGCTTACTCATCGACCAGATTGTCGGTATTTTCGAGAACATTGACATGACTGATTGGACGGCGAACACGGGAAATTGTATTTAGTGTCATTTGGCTCCAGGCCGACATCGAGCCACCAAGGTTACACCAAGGTTACACCGCCAGACACTTGACGTGTAATAATCGAACATATTTTTATCTTATCCAGGAAGTTCTTTTTTATCTGCTGTCACGATTTTGTTATTACGCGGAAATCATGCCTTGCGGTTCATCTAATCCGCACAGGCAGGTCAATTTCGCACGTACAGTAAGTTTTTGTTAGACACAGTGATGTATCCAGTTCTCAGTTCCGGGAAGATAAAAGAACAGTGTAGATTTGGTATAGGGAAGTATCTGTTCACACAGAAGACGATAAACAGATGGAACAAATGACTGGTTGTCTAAGGGCAAGTTGTGAGAATGTGCAATATAACTGAGGCTTTTGTTTATCCCCATGCCAACTAACGCGTGTTGCTTTGTGTGAAGATCTTGTTAAATGTCAAATAGTGTGTAGCTGGGTACACTGAGCCAACTTGCAGCGAAAGAAATTGCTCATGCTCCGAATCGAGAACCTGACGTTCTAACGACTTTTTAAAGGCAATCTCGTTATATTATGTCAAATAATACACAGTTTAGTGAACTGGGGGAATATGTAATGAACTAAATCGCCAGGCTTCGAATGGAAGCAAGACTATTCGAATATGTGTTATGTCGATTGAAAGTGGTACGTTCTAACAAGTTTGTTTTACTTTGTAATGTAATTTTTTTTATAAATAGTTTATACATCTGAATGAATTGAGGTAACGGCAATAAGATAAAAAAAAAACGACCCCCTTGATTTGTTCTGAATTGTGCTAAATAGTACAAACAGTTGCGTTAACTGGGCACCAGGCAGTAAACAAAATAAACTACGAACACAACGGCAATATTCGAACTACTGACCTCTCGATTGGAATTCCGACGTACTAACGACAACGCTACCGCTGCCCACTTTATTAAATGCACTCACCAGGGGTCGGGCCAGTCGGCTCGGGAAGCTTGCAGATGCGGTATACAAGCTTGGTGAGAATGGCGTCGAGTTGCTCGAACTTCATGACGTGGATAAAGTTAGTCTCGTGCGGCTCTGACGCTATCCTGCGTAGGTGGTCGCGGTCAATGTACTTGGTGATGCCGATGGCGAAGACCTCGACGCCCGCTGCCTTCAGTTTGGCCGCTTCCGACTCGGTGGAGTTAGCATCGAGGTTCGACAGGCCGTCCGTGAGGAGGATGACGACCCCGCGGGCGTCGGCTCGGTCCCCGGCGCCGCTGTACAGTCGGGTCCGGGCGAGGCGGAGGGCGGCTGCAGTGTTCGTGTTTCCGCCCGTGTGGTTGATACTTGCCAGGGCGTCTTGCACGCTGGTGCGACCAGGACAAGTCAGTTGGCGCATGCATGTGTTAGTGAAGGATCAGACAAGACATACGAACCACCATGACTGTGGTCTCTACATCAGGCCCCGGTGTAGAGTACAGAAAGTATTTGTAGTGATAACCAATGATGTAGCGACTTATGCGACAATTCAAGTAAATTTTAGTTCATTAATAATAAATTATGTTTCGCCGATAGAGGGAAGGAGAAAGGGAGGGAAAGGAGGGAGGGAGGGATGGAGGGTGGGTGGGTGGGTGGGTGTGTGGTAGGGAGGGAGGGAGGGAGGGAGGGTGGGAGGGAGGGAGGGAGGGAGGGAGGGAGGGAGGGAGGGAGGGAGGGAGGGACGGACGGACGGACGGACGGACGGACGGACGGACGGACGGACGGACGGACGGACGAACGAAGGAAGGACGGACGGACGGACGGACGGAAGGACGGATACGGAAAGCGACATATATAGAGACAGAGAAGAAAGAGATTGTGTGTGCGTGCGTGTGGGTGCATGCGTGCGTGCGTGCGTGCGTGCGTGCGTGTGCGTATGCGTGTGCTGTGTATATGTACGTATATGTCAATATGTGTGTGTGTATGTGTATGACACTGTTTTGGCCGTGTTGCACCAATTCTTTTTTTCCGTATTGCTATTTGCAAAATAACTAAATAACATAGTTGAAACCTGTTTGTGTTGTCGTGGCTGCTGAAGCCAAACTGTAGATCTGCGGTCGTTGAAAACCTGATCGCTGCCACCTTCGTGTCGACCCCGACGGGGAAGTGTTGCACAACATTCTTGGTAAATGTCTTCAATGTGTTCCAAGTATACAACGGTTTCCCCGGCGGGTCCGTCTCGCTGAGGCTGGCCGAGTCGTCTATCAGGAAGGTGATGTCGACCTTGCCATCACATCCTGTATACGTGCAGATAATGAACAACTGTTCGGAAATATCACATTAATCCATATATAGCATGGATGGTTATATTTCTCAATTACTTGCCAGCGTCTTTGGACGCTGGCGGTTACGAACTGGATCTCTGTCTGAGAATCAAGTAAACGTTCTTATTGCGGTGATGACCACAGGATGTGGTTGTTTGACAAAAAAGAAAGAAAGAAAAGAAAAGAAAAAGGCAGAAAGGAAGAAAAATAAATAAATCCAAAATACGATTGTTAATTGAGAACCCGAGTAACGGCATTCTTTGTGTTTATAAAACAAATGTAGATGTTTTTTATTCAACGGTTTTCTTACGTTTCACTACACACTGCGCGTACACCTGAAAAGCGGGTAAGCGAGATGTTGACCAACCACGAGAGCACGTGGGATTAACAGACATGATCGAAACACCCTTCGCTTACTGCAGTATTTACCATTCAACTACTATGCTTTGCAATGACAGGTGTTGGTGCAGATTCCCAAAGAACCGCTCGCGTCGCAAAACCAGCCGATGTGTGTTATGCGTCACTCAGCATTAGTTCGGCTTCTCGACGACAAAAGCACTGCACTCATCAGAGTGGTCGGCATTGTGTTTGTTAACATCTGAGCGATCAATCTGCGTAGATGTATTCAGTTCGTCTTTGCGTACTGTGAATCATGTGGAAACTTTCAAGATTACACCCGAAGACATTGAATGAAAGTCGAACTGTCTTTCTGTTTGATAGCGTTCGCGTCTTTTTTTATTAAACAAAATGCAAAAGTCCCATTTCTCTCGCTTGAGGTAAATCTAACTTGTCATGTTATAAGACACCCCGCAAACAGTCGGTTCCAAGAAAAACGAAACGAGTCAGACAGAGAGAGGAGCAGACGGTCAGACGGACAGACACAGACCTCGGAAAACGGAAGTTCGCCTAATGAGAAGCAGCATGGTGTCGAAGCTGCGGATCTTGGCAACGTGGACGAGTTCACTGTCCTTTTGAATGGATAGGCTTAGTATACATTGCTAGTGAACAAAATGGTATAAGGATACAACAGAAACGAAGAAGACTACACTAGAGGTTTAAAACAGAGTTGTACTTATTTTGTAAGAACTGTCCGAAATCTGTAAATAAAGCAGCTAATACAAAGAATGACAGCATGAATTTCAATGATTATGTAAAGACTTTGTTGTAGGACTCGGCACTGAATGACAGCTGTAGATGCATCGTTGGGTGTCTGAAACGAACATATGTGAACAGCTTGTGTATCCTTGTCGGAGTTGCTCCACCTGATATCCGGACCACGAATCGCCAAGTGAATTGTCGCCTTCTGTATGAACTGTGCTTCTCGACAGATCTAGCAGCGGCATCCGACACGTCAATCGCGTGTACGCGGTTTTGGAGAGACACGATTTGATCGATCGAGGGCAGTGCATCGTACTAATGACAAATTTAGCAAAATTAAACCAAATATCCCCAGACATATTGCTGGCGAGTGGTCAGTTGCTGGCAGATTTGTTGAAAGTACGTTTGGGAGATTTCGCCACCTCAGCGAAAACGCACTAAAAACGGTTCCGTCGCGGCAACGCGTGTTAAATGAATACGCTGCGTTGACGCAGTCGCAAAGCGTTTGACCCAGGTTAACCAAATTGTATAATGAATTTTTGACATGCGACAACACTTGGAGCTATATATGAACGAATGAACATGTCTGCCAGTGTTGCTGCTGGGAAATTAAGACGCACTCGCAGTCGTTGGTAGGACTGGTTACTCTTGTAAGAGTGACCGTGTTAGCTGAGATACAAGATACAAGATACTTTGTGGAATTTCTCAAAAGAGAACTTTGTTTTGTGGTCATATAAAATACATGAAAACAGTACATAAAACAGTATATAAAACAGTACACAGGCAGTAACAGAATAAATATGACTCATTCATCTCCTCTCACTCGTACATTGATGATGGTGGTGGCGACAAGGAGAAATAAAAGATATACAATAAATATGACTCATATCCCACACATTCATCTCCTCTCACTCGTACATTGTTGATGGTGGTGGCGACAAGGAGAAATAAAAGATATACAATAAATATGACTCATATCCCACACATTCATCTCCTCTCACTCGTACATTGTTGATGGTGGTGGCGACAAGGAGAAATAAAAGATATACAATAAATATGACTCATATCCCACACATTCATCTCCTCTCACTCGTACATTGATGATGGTGGTGGCGACAAGGAGAAATAAAAGATATACAATAAATATGACTCATATCCCACACATTCATCTCCTCTCACTCGTACATTGATGATGGTGGTGGTGACAAGGAGAAATAAAAGATATACAATAAATATAAATTTTTAAATAGACCGATTATTATCATACGTGTTAGGAAATATATTTAATATATATATATATACAAGGCAAGGATAATGTTTATACATTATTACTCAGTGACTACATTAAACAAAATAATTGACTCTATATAAATAATATTCCCACTAAATTATAGACTGGTTCCGTTCAAATAATTTAAGATTTGTTGATAATCTTGATGGACATTGGAACAAAACTGTTCAGTGTCTTCGCCTTCTTTGCAGTGAAAGTTCATAGTCTCCTTCCTGATGGTAGTGTCTCATAGTACTGTGAAAGGATGTGACACAAGTCATTCATGATTTGCAAACCCTTTCTCATGGCTCTTTTCTCATACAACTCATTTAGTCCAGTCTGTCTCATTCCCACAACCTTACTTCCCCTATTGAAGATACTGTTCAACCTGCCTCTATTCTTCACACTGAAAGTGCCAAACCAGCAGACAAAGGAAGATGTCAAAACAGAGTCAATAAAGCTGCGATAGAACATCTGCAGAGTCTTAGGACTCACACCAAAGGATCTTAGTCTGAACATGCAGAACATTCTCTTATGACATTTCTTTACAATGCAGTTTGTGTTAGATTCAAAAGTTAGTTTACGTAAAACTGTCAGAGCTCACTAGGCCAACGGTCGCCAGCTGAGTAGCGCCCCCTAGCGAACTGAGGCATGTACAATACGTATACCCGTGGCGTCTTCCTTAAACGTCCCATGTTGTAGAAGTCACCAGTATATCGGGCAGTTTGACAAATAAACAACAAGGAACAATTCGAATTCGTCGTATGCTTCATGTAAGTGTCTTAGTACAAGCGGTACGCCTCGGTGATTGTTGAGTGACGGGCTTCCGGTCGAGGGGACTGGGGTTTGAATACACCTGCTGCCGCGTCGAAAGTTGGGCGATTTATTTCACCCCACTTTTCATGTATCTTACGGACGAGACATTACAGTCCGCTACTTCGCAAGATGATACGATTGAATTAATGAAATGCAAACACAACCTACTCCCCAAGTCACGCCACACACGCGCGCGTGTATGTAAATCGTCGACCTATAGATATAACATGGAAACATACTATTAAATAAGCTACGAAACTATGTTTTCGACGTAGTACCTTAGTTGTGTGTTTAGTTGTATGCCGGAAAGGCTGTTTCAGTACGGTTTGTAGCTGCCATCTGTGCGCATGAAACGTATTTGTGTCTTCTGCCGGAGATATACATTTAACTAACTGATAATTTGATATGAATGGTCGCAGCTCGTTTGGTGTATAAATCACACACAGAGACATGTATAGGTTGTAACTAGGCAATTTATTGCCGATTGTAAATTAAATACAGTATATGTTATGAACAGCAATATGACCTTTACATTCCTAAGAAAATCGAAATATTTATAAATCTCATCAGCATCGAAATATTGCTGTTCACAGAAAGAAAGGTCAACGCATAGTATGTATCGATATATACACATATGCATATCATCGAAGGTGGGGATGTGACACGCCACCCGCAATAGCAACAATTTGATTTACACGACGCAAAGAAATCTTGACCTATGTCACAGCGTATGAACTCCATGCACAAGCCATGGAGCTAGATTCAGAAATAAATTGTCATATTATACGGCGCTACCACACAGGCGCAGACCACGCCAAGCTTTAAGTCGATTTGCCGGAGGTCGATGCACACTTACCTGTCGGTACAGCGATAGTTGCACTCACTAAGATCACAACAAAGGTCAGCGTGACGAACGGTAGACGTCCGTACAATGTCATTGCTATCAGATGATGTCCAAAACTGACCAAATCACAAAGCCACTGGGCAGCAAGCTACGCGGACTGCGAGTCCCCGTGGACAACTTAGCGACACGCCTCGCTGGCACGGAGTCAGCCAAGCATGACGACAACACGCTTCCTTCAATAGGTCGGCTAAATGTGGCGAATATCATAAAGTTTGTTTCGTGCTTGTGTACTTGTTCGTGAAATACACAGCCCAAGGCGGAACATCGAGCAACTTGAACTTTACATCCGTGTTCTGGGGGCCTCTGATATATGCCTCGGCACGACTCTTGGGTCATCCAGTCTGGCCTTTTGACAATTCACCAGCGACGAAGCAGTATTAAGTGTTATACATTCATCACAACTATTTTTGTATTCTATATTAATGATTGCCACCAAAATACTCATTACGACGTCGACACAGCCACTGAAAATTAGATGTGATAAGTATTCTTGGTAGTCCATCCATTTCGATGATAACTGTGTCTCATGACGTTGGTGAATATGAAGGGGGCCCTGCAGACCAAATCTTGATGCCCAGAGCCTGGCACAATGGGGGCATGGAAACCAGTCGTTGCTGTGGTTACAGCTGCAGTCTTGTGACGGTGTTCACAGGAAGCCTCCAAATGGATACGTATGTTGTTCCCAAACAGTTTCTAGACTACTCGTGTAAAGCGCATCCACGGTGTTTTGTCAAACGCTGTGTTTTCCGATTGTTTAGGTGTGGAACCGTTGATCAGGAGTTAGTGTTTAATATTTTCCTTGTGACGTTTGTGTGAAGTCTGTTGTCCCGCTCTCCTGATTTATGTTCTCCGAATATAAGTGTTGTCTTGGTACAATTGCGCTTCATTCGAACCACATGTCCCGTCCACCAAAGTTTTGGCTAGACCAGCATTGCGTGTAAACTGGTTGTGTTTGGCTCTTCAATATGTCTGTGTTGGGGATCTCGCATTGCCATCGTTTATTCGTGACGGAAGGAAGATGGCGATTGTGGAATTGTTATAGCTGTTCCACAAGGCGTCTGTATAGGGTCCATATAGGGTCCATATAGGGTCCATATAGGGTCCATATAGGGTCCATATCTCACAACCGGTGCTTAGAACCACAGCATCACAGACCTCGAGCTATGTGGACAAGTAATTAACGTACGTACACATTTTACTCAGCTTTTCTGTCCTACTGGTAGATCCGCCGCACACAGTGGTCATTATTTACCGACAGTTCCCTCCCCGGGGACGGTTTCGTGTCCCTACTTAGCTGCTAAGAACGTTTACATAGCACTAAGAAGGTTATCTTGGGAAATTACTCGTTTCATGTCGTCCACTTAGACTGCGCAGTGGGTGCAACACCCTATTTAGCCTACGGCACCTACCCACGTGGCGCAAATCCACTAAGTAGTTCTTACGGGGCTTTCAAAATGAAGGCTTTATGACAAGTACTAAACGACACAGCAAGAAAATGATTAAGAAGAGAGTGTTTAGGGACAGATCACACCCATTTAAAATGCACGATGATGCCGAGTTGTTTAATAGGTACCGTTTTCGTCGTGGTGACACGTGGACCTGGTCGATTTGGTCGGTGACAACGTTTATGTTTCTACACGAAAGGGTTTGCTGACAACAGCGCTCAAAATTTGTGTCGCCTTTACGATCCTTTGCGTGTGGCAGCTTCCAGTCGGCTGTCGGCAATTTATTTGGCATCAGCTAAGCAAGACATGAAGTTCACGCACTTGCAAAGCGCTAAGTAACTTCCGTTTTATTTCAAACTGGAAATCGGTTTTGAGTGGGGTACCACAGGGATCAGTATTAAGCCCTATACTGTTTTTAATATATATAAATGATTTGGAAGATGACATATCTAGCAAAGTACTCAAATTTGCAGATGACACAAAAGTATTCAGAAAGGTTACAAATGATACAGATAAAGAAAGTTTACAGGATGATCTAGATAAATGATTTAAATGATCAGAAAAATGGCAAATGTTATTCAATTTTGGTAAGTGCAAATGTATACACATAGGACATGGATACATGGACGAAGAATATAAAATGGGGGATGTTGTACTAGGTAGAACAACACAAGAAAAGGACTTAGGAGTAACATTTAGTGCTGACATGAAAGTTTCAGAGCAATGTGGGATTGCTGCTTCGAAAGGAAATCAAATTCTAGGGCTAATTAGGAAAACTATCATGTATAAGGAGAAACAGCTAATTGTACCACTGTACAAGGCAATAGTTAGACCACATTTGGAATATTGTATTCAAGAATGGAGGCCGTATCGTAAAAAGGACATAGACAAGCTAGAAAGAATACAACGAAGAGCAACCAAAATGATTCCAGAATTGAGAGACCTTAGTTACGAAAATTGTTAGTGAGAAAATTGTTGGACTCTCGATAAGCCAATGGCTTCCTTGTCCACTTGCCATCTGGAACTTGTTGTTTGGGATGGCAATCTTGTTAAATCTTGTAGTTTAAGCTGGAGACATGAAGCCAGCTCCAGAACTGACCAGACTTACACCAGTTAGTATTGGTCGTATTGTATAATCCGTTGTGCTTTGTTAGATGGTTCAATGATATCAATGCAATTATACGCACAGCATCAACACGGCAAACCGTAAACACAAATGAGAGCTGTTTTGTTGCAGCTGATGTAAGAGTTCAATGTGATATTCAAACAGTTGACAGAGAAAAACCAGAACAATTTCGCCCGACAACTAAACTGTAAAAACTAGCAAGAGAACGCGCGGCAATGTACGACCGAAGGTATGATCAAACGAAAATGAGTGTACTAATTATGAAGTCTATCTTGCATTCACTGCAAGGCTAGAAAGTATGTGCCATTGTCCAGTGCATTAATGGTGATACAAAACGTCTGCGTGTGTGTGTCCCATACACAATAAAAGACATGTAGATGACTCAGCCCTTGCGAAACACGCCTTCTGGCCAGCGTCACAGTCGGCATAAACGAAGGATGATAAATACTTCTAAGCGGTGAGTTTAATGTCGTGGAACATGTTAACAGTTTGGCTATGGTATGTGAAGGTATGCGACTCTAAACAGACTTGGCGAATGTGTCGTGGTTGCACTGTGACATTTACTTGAAGCATGAATCGGACTGGAATTGTACTTGAGGCTGTGCTGTCAAAATGCCTATATTGGGCGATGTCGGGTACTACTTGGTCAGCGTTGTTTATGGATGTGCGTGTGGGTGCATGCGTGTTTGTGTGCGTGCGTGCGTGTATGTATGTGTGCATGCGTGCGTGCGTGTGTGCATGCGTGCGTGTGTATATGTACTATAATTACGCACACAGCTTTGTTATCAAGAACGTTACTATTGAATACGTCCCAAAATACATCTAGATATTGTACACCGGGAGTAACAAAACAGCCTAGTTCCTTGGTCGGCACCACTGGGTTTCTTTAGTGGGAATGGAATCACCAGGTAGATAGCCCCACCTTGATTAATCGGCACTTCTTTCATGTATTCTGTGTCGGGAACGCGGAAGAATAAATATTTCTTCTTGTGTTCTGAAAATCTGACGTTCGGTTCACTTGCGCGGAGTTGCAGTAAATCGAACTGAATTAGATTCCGATATCCATTGTATTATTACACTGTGATATCATACAGGCGCAGACAATCGCAAATATCATGGACTCGGGCCAAGTCCAAAGTCGGGCAGCCGGAGGCCGATGCACACTTACCTGTCGGTACAGAGAATGTTGCACTCACTGTGTTCACCACACACGTCAGCACGACGAACAACATGTGTCCGTGCGATGCCATCGTTACTGGACGACGTCCAGAACTGACCGCGCCACACTGCCAACTCAGCTAACTCCACCGCACTATGAGTCAGAGCAACGCAGCGACACGCTTCGCTGGACACATAATCAGCCGCGCGTGACGTGAACACGGGGTCGGTTAAATATAGCGAGTGTTTGATATTCGAGGATCTGCTTAACTGGGTACTATACGAAGTTGAAATAAACTGTGTTCTTCGCGTGTCCGTTATGGTCAATGGACGTAGTAGATAATTGCGTGTCATTTAAATTATACATCTACCACCGCGATCAGGGCATTATTCATAGATTATCGATATGCTAAATTTTATTATGATTCACACCGTGATATCTTTGTTGAATCCACAGTACGTGTGTGGATGATTTTTATGTTTCATTTAATCTAGAAATTATATATCGTGAACTTATATATTAAAAAGATGCGAAGTGTGAGCGTATTCTTTGTTGTCGAGGACGTGAATCATGTTGAGCTATTTACCGTGAAGAATGTATCCTTTTCAGTGACATATGGACATTGTTGCCTTGGATGACACACTTGTTTTTAGTATATACAAAACACATATGTAATGCCTATATATTTACACATCTCAGACAGATCTTGCGAAAACGCGTATCTATTGTCGATACATACTAAGACATAGACAAACCTGCA